>SNQJ01S0002997.1:50893-62840 GCA_010110895.2 Picea sitchensis
CTGAACTGTTTATAATAGTGTATGCATTTGATTCGCCTCCATGCGCAAAAATCTCTGAAGTTATCGGGAGTTCATAATGAATAACCAGATCAATATTAGGAATATCAAGACCACGGACAGCTACATCAATAGCAATTAGCGCGGTAAAGCGTCCCTTCGCGAAAGCCAACAAGAGTCTTCTCTCGTTGATTTAGTGAAATATCACCATGCAAAAATTCACAGGAAAGGACCCGACCCAGTGCCATTGACAGACTATCAATATCNCCTCTATTACAATGGATGAACCTCTATATAAATTCCCTCTCTCAAGGAGGTTGAATCCGCGTCATAGGATACCTAACAGAAAATGAACTAACTTCAACTTCTTTAACTAATCAAAATAGTAATCCGAACTAATTTTTAAAGCACAAACAAAATCCTAATTTCTGAACTGTTTATAATAGTGTATGCATTTGATTCGCCTCCATGCGCAAAAATCTCTGAAGTTATCGGGAGTTCATAATGAATAACCAGATCAATATTAGGAATATCAAGACCACGGACATCTACATCAATAGCAATTAGCGCGGTAAAGCGTCCCTTCGCGAAAGCCAACAAGAGTCTTCTCTCGTTGATTTAGTGAAATATCACCATGCAAAAATTCACAGGAAAGGACCCGACCCAGTGCCATTGACAGACTATCAATATCTCGCTTTGTTTGATTTAAAACAATACATTTAAATATTTCCTCGAAAGCCTCTGCACCCAGACATGCATTGTAGCAGAAAAAACACACTCTGACGTTTTTTCGGCAACATCTTCATCAAAGCTCACCTTAAGTATCTGGTCCACTCATCCAAAACAATAAACTGTACTTCTGACAAGACTAGTGCACCTCAATTGATTATATCAAAAAATGCAACCAGGTGTTCCCACAACAATATCTAAAACTTTTTCAAGAAGATTGATTTGGCTCATTATAGGTAAACCCCCATAACAGCCTGGAGAAGATTATTTATCAACATGTTTTGCAAGTTCTCGTGTTGGAGCCAAATGAATGCCAAAGGATATGACCCACGCTCATTTTTACGGTTAAATGGTTTTGTCCAGGATTGGGATTCCAAAGGCGAGAGTCTATCCAGTTCCATTACAGGCTCTGCGATTTGATGCCATCAAAAGACCTTGTCCGAAATCGATTAATATAATCAAAATATTAATAAACGGAACCCTACCCGTCGGCGCAATGATTGGAACCATGAATTTGGCTTTCGGACTTTCGGAGGAAGTGGCATAATGTCAAAACGATGGTCAAAATCCTGAAATGGCGAGATTGATGCTCTTCGTGGTGTTTCGTGCATGCAGCAGGTGTTGTAATGTATTTGGTGATTTATTTGTTGTTTGCACTCAAGAGGTTGCTCTCTAGCCAGTCCACATCTTTGAACAATGCTGCCTTTTGTGGAATTCATCTTCTTCATCCTCTTCTGCATCCTCCAAGTCATCAGTTAACAAGCCTATCCAGTAAACCATGACACGACATCTGATAGTTGAACCAATGTCATAGTCCTACTCCATTAGATCTTGAAGGTTCTCAACGGTTTCTTCATTGAGTTCTTTGTCATCTTTTGGAACTCGTGGTGGGCTAAAAAAATTGAAGAATCTTTCACGTTGTTCTGTTTTTGTCACGGGTTTTGCATTTTTCGCTCCTTCTTCATAAGATTGTGTATGCCATTTTTCCCTGGATACCAATCAATCTCTGTCCCTATTCCCCGCTCCAGAAAAAGGGTTTGTTATCATCAATCATGTGGTAGATCGTTGTCAACACAGAATTCTTGAAAAAGGGATTTGTGTCAAGTAAAAATCAATCTTGAAACCCTTGGCAGTTATTAATTATGCAACACTTAATATCCTTCAGAGCATCTTCATCACAGTCTGTACTGAAAATGCTTCGTTGGTTTTAATTTGCAATGAGCCAAAACTCGAGAACTCTCTTTCTCTTCTTCTTTGTTCTCATCAGTTGTAGTATTAATCTCAGGCTCGTCCTTTCCTTCAACATCAGTGATACCATTTACAATTTCAAATCGCTTTGAATACAGTGGATCATACAACTTCTGATATTAAGCTTCCAGTGCTACTCTTTCCTGAAGAATTTTGCTTCAAGTTCATCATGTTTGCTCTGAAGTTCTTGCAATGCTGATACTCGGTCAATAATGCATCCCGCCTTGGACGTGTTGCTTCCATGCAAGGAATATTTTCATCATTTTAAACACAAGCCTAACAAGTTGCCTGTACATTTCTCCATGTAACTTAGCATCATTTTCAGCTGACAAGAATTACTCTATAGCAGCCTCCATTGTCCCTATCCATTAAGAGGCGGAGTCAAACAACATTACTTTAACATACAACCTCGACAATAAATGGATGAGAGTCGTATTGTTGTGCCAAGGAGCTCCTGCCCTGCTTTAAAGTTTTTTGATTAGCATTTCTTGATATTGTAAAATTCCTTTTTTGTTTGTTTAACAGGTTCAAATGCTCTGAAATAAAATCCTCTACTACCAACAGAAATAGATCCTCCAACAGGAAAGGAAACTTGGCCAAAGCTCAAGAGGTGGCGGAGGCAAAGTTCAAAGATTCCAAAAACAATTGGATGAAATAGTCATGTTCCTTTCCTCATTCAAATCTTTGTGGTTGAAACAGGTAGAAATAAATTCTACACAATTGTTTGCCTTTGTGGAAAGAATGACATATTAGAAGCATCTGTATATTGCAAGTGTTATTGTGCCACATTTAAAATAGAGATGTCATACTTACAGTGAGAGACCTCAGAACACAAACTTTCTTCCCAAAAGGCCCTACAAGACCTTCAACAAATCTGATGCAAGTTATAGATAATTTGGAAATAAGATGTGATCCTCAAACACATTTGGGATGAAAATAATGAGTATAGAAATTTCCAAAATCTGTTACAACATAGGCTCCATCTAGGGACGGTACTTTCTGGTAAAGTGCCAAGAACAGTAGACCATGTGCCTGCATCAATAAAGTGACCTGCAAAAACTTTGAACCTCATCACTTAGTGTCTTGCAACAATCCGAGCAACGAAGGAATTCAACATTTGAGATCAGTGGAGTTGCCAACGAAAACATGTAGAGTCTACGAACCAAAGAGTCGTCAGGTGAACAATCACAGCCAACTGAACATCTATCCCTTGTTTACCAACAGGAAATAGATCCGAACCTTTGTCGTATCCCAGGGAAGATAACTTCGTCCTCCGTCCCCCGACAACGACGCCAAAAAATGTTTTCGCAAGAGTTGACTCTAGGCTGTAATAGAGCCAAGCCTTCGAATATTTTTAAAAGAAAAAATTATTTGTTGTTTGGAGCTTGACTTGGGTTGCAGCAAGCCAATCCCTGAAAATTGATTTAGAGTGTACTTCTGACCTAATACACTCAAAGAGAGTTATCTCAACAGCCAAGGGCTCTTTACCCAGGAATATTCAGTAATCACAGTAAGAAGGACAGATTTCTTATCAGAGAAGATTTTTAATAAGGTTGGGGGTTGCACAGATTTGAAAAGACCTATTGGGCGATGGAGTCAAGTGAAAACCAAAGAAAAGAGATCATAGCAGTGATCGTATTACTTGTGGAAAATGAGGCAAAGTAAGTCTATCTTTCAACAATTAATAATCATGATATAGTAGCAGAAAAAGAAAAGGAAAAAGGCCATCACAATGAAAGCATCGATCAAGGATGAATTTTCACTACAACTTTAGAGGAAAAAGACTAAAGGCTGACAACTAGATGGAGAGCACTTATCTGGAGTGAATTTTGACTAGTCATCATGGAAACGCAACACATATATATCAACTGTGTGTAAGGAGCATATAAAATGAATTCCAAACAAATTTTAACTCAGTTGAAAAAATGAAGAGATAGACAATATGACAATGACAATAGAAAGAACATACTGAAAAAATCGACCGTGATGAATCTCACAATATCAAGTGAACACGTCGTCTGTATAACTCCATTCTGGGTTTTCAAAATATCTTAGTGTTTCAAAAGGAGCTCTCTCCAAAAGAGTTTCCCCCCCCTGCCCCTCTATTATAATGGATGAACCTCTATATAAATTCTCTCTCTCAAGGTGGTTGAATCCGCGTCATAGGATACCTAACATAAAATGAACTAACTTCAATTGTCTTTAACTAATCAAAATAGTAATCTGAACAAATTTTTAAAGCACAAACAAAATCCTAATTTCCGAACTATTTATAACAGTGTATGCATTTGATTCGCCTCCATGCGCAAAAATCTCTGAAGTTATCGGGAGTTCATAATGAATAACCAGATCAATATTAGGAATATCAAGACCATGGACAGCTACATCAGTAGCAATTAGCGCGTTAAAGCATCCCTTCGCGAAATCCAGCAAGAGTCTTCTCTCGCTGATTCAGTGAAATATTACCATGCAAAAATTCACAGGAAAGGACCCGACCCAGTGCCATTGATAGACTATCAACATCTCGCTTTGTTTGATTTAAAATGACACATTTAAATATTTCCTCGAAAGCCTCTGCACCCAGACATGCATTGTAGCAGAAAAAACATACTCTGGCATTTTTTCGGCAACGTCTTCATCAAAGCTCACCTTAAGTATTTGGTCTGCTCATCCAAAACAATAAACTATACTTCTGACAAGACTGATGCACCTCGATTGATTATATCAAAAAATGCAACCCGATGTTCCGACAACAATATCTAAAACGTTTTCAAGAAGATTGATTTGGCTCATTATAGGTAAACCCCCATAACAGCTTGGAGAAGATTCTTTATCAACCTGTTTTGCAAGTTCTCGTGTTGGAGCCAAAACAAATGCCAAAGGATATGACCCACGCTCATTTTTACGGTTAAATGATTTTGTCTAGGATTGGGATTCCAAAGGCGAGAGTCTATTCAATTCCATTACAGGCTTTGCGATTTGATGCCATCAAAAGACCATGTCCGAAATCTATTAATATAATCAAAATATTAACAAACAGAACCCTACCCGGCGTAATGATTGGAACCATGAATTCAGATTTCGGACTTTCGAAGGAAGTGGCATAATGTCAAAACAATGGTCAAAATCCCAAAATGGCGAGATTGGTGTTCTTCGTGGTGTTTTGTGCATGCGGCATGTGTTGTAATGTATTTGGTGATTTATTTGTTGTTTGCACTCAAGAGGTTGCTCTCTAGCCGGTCCACGTCTTTGAACAATGTTGCCTTTCATGGAATTCATCTTCTTCATCTTCGTCCGCATCCTCCAAGTCATCAGTTAACAAGCCTCTCCAGTAAACCATGACATGGCATATGATAGTTGAACCAATTTCATAGTCTTGCTCCATCATATCCTGAAGGTTCTCAACGGTTTCTTCATTGAGTTCTTTGTCATCTTCTGGAACTCATGGTGGGCTAAAGAAATTGATAAGCTTTCACATTGTTCTGTTTTTGTCACGGGTTTTGCATTTTTCGCTCCTTCTTCATAAGATTTTGTGTCACATTTTTTCCCGGATACCAATCAATCTCTGTCCCTATTCCCCGCTCCAGAAAAAGGGTTCGTTATCATCAATCATGTGGTAGATCATTGTCAACATAGAATTCTTGAAAAAGGGATTCATGTCAAGTAAAAATCAATCTTGAAACCCTTGGCAGTTATTAATTATGCAACACTTAATATCCTTCAGAGCATCTTCATCACGGTCTGTACTGAAAACGCTTCGTTGGTTTTAATTTGCAGTAAGCCAAAACTCGGGAACCCGCTTTCTCTTCTTCTTTGTTCTCATCAGTTGTAGTATTAATCTCAGGCTCGTCCTTTCCTTTAACATCAGTGATACCATTTACAATTTCAAATTGCTTTGAATACAGTGGATCATACAACTTCTGATATTAAGCTTCCAGTGCTTCTCTTTCCTGAAGAATTTGTCTTCAAGTTCATCATGTTTGCTCTGAAGTTCTTGCAATGATGATACTCGGTCAATAATGCATCCTGCCTTGGACGTGTTTCTTCCATGCAGGGAATATTTCATCATTTTAAAGACAAGCCTAACAAGTTGCCTGCACATTTCTCCATGTAACTTAGCATCATTTTCAGTTGACAAGAATTACTCTATAGCAGCCTCCATTGTCCCTATCCATTAAGAGGCGGAGTCAAACAACATTACTTTAACATACAACCTCGGAAATAAATAGATGAGAGTCGTATTGTTGTGCCAAGGAGCTCCTGCTCTGCTTTAAAATTTTTTGATTGGCATTTCTTGATATTGTAAATTTCCTTTTTTGTTTGTTTAACATGTTCAAATGCTCTGAAATAAAATCCTCTACTACCAACAGAAATAGATCCTCCAACAAGAAAGGAGACTTGGCCAAAGCTCAAGAGGTAGCGGAGGCAAAGTTCAAAGATTCTAAAAACAACTGGACGGAGTAGTCATGTGCCTTTCCTCCAAATCTTTGTGGTTGAAACAGGTAGAAATAAATTCTACACCATTGTTTGCCTTTGTGGAAAGAATGACATATTAGAAGCATTTGTATATTGCAAGTGTTATTGTGCCACATTTAAAATAGAGATGTCATACTTATAGTGAGAGACCTCAGAACACAAACTTTCTTCCCAAAAGGCCCTACAAGACCTTCAACAAATCTGATGCAAGTTATAGATAATTTGGAAATAAGATGTGATCCTCAAACACATTTGGGATGAAAATACTGAGTAGAGCAATTTCCAAAATCTGTTACAACATGTCTCATCATAATCTTCTCCCTCTTGCTAGGAAAATCCTCAGGCCACAAATCAAGTTTTGTACATCTCTATGTTTTCATCTATAGCATGTTTGATCTTGTAGATCAACTTGGAAGTCACTACTGACTTCCCTTCTGATCTCAGAACCACCTCTCACACATCATTCTTCGTGATGAATTGATACTCCATCATGGCATCCTTCCATTACTGCTTCTCAACAACTTCTTCAATGGTGGAAGGGTCTGAATCAATGATGTTTCTCATCAGCGCCACATAGCTAGAGAACATGTGTGGTTTATGGAACTAAGGCAAAATCTATATCCCAGTCCTTCTGACTAGTTGCCTCCTCTGTCACTGCAACAAGGTCTATCGAGACAAGGGAATCCTCCCAGGAGATCTCACATCTCCTAGAAGCCTCTGAAGCTTCGATCAAGCCTCCTCAACTCATGGCACCTGTCTGTCAATCCTGGAAGATGTCTCTCTCTCCTATCTGAGTCTGAGAGGAATACTTTCTGAATGAAAGTTTCTAAGCCACTGACTCTCTCTGAGATCAGGCTCACTCTGAATCTGCATGCTCCCTCTGAAGCTTGACTCCCTCTTAGTCTATATGATCTTCGGAGCCACCTGCTTCCGCTGCATCTATTGACTTTTTCTGAAGTTTGATCTCCTATGGACTGTGCTGGGAATTTTCTCCTCCCTACTCGATCCTGTTATAACAAGATTTGCCTCACCTTATGCAAACTTGCACAGAGGGCCTTTTTTCATTTCCCTATGCAGACTTGAAGTCCCTTTTTGCAATTCCCAGAGATAAAAACATTATTTTTCCACATATATGCACCCTATCTATTATACAACATGTGTATACACAGGGTGCACCACTACAACCCGTGTACATTGAGGTTTGTGCCCAAAATTAAAAAATGGTGTCGAGTTTCCATGTCACATCATGAGATCCATGATCCTTGACCTTCCATATACTGGAAATGTTCCAATTCGACCCTTCAGTTCTACTTGAAGGCTATAAATGGGCCAAATCCGAGCTATTGAAAAGAGGAAAATAATTCAACTTTGAGACCAAAGTTACTCTAGAGAAATTATTCACTTCATATTGAGTCTGCATCCCTTTATCCTTTTAAGTCTGAACATATTGTTCATCCCCCAAGCTCTTCCCTACATGATTGAGAACCTCATTGTCTCTCTTATATGAGCTTGCCTTTGGTGGAGGATTGAAGTGGTGGAGGCCCAACTGGAAGGGACTTAGTTTCTCGGTTCTGAACCGTGCCAACACAGAAGTTTGTAATTCATTCACTTCTACTGATTACATTTTAATAGAAATGTTCTTTTCTCGTCCAATTAATATCTTGCAAATATTTGAATTGTTATTCCATGGGAGTATTTGTTATGAATATTGATGTATTATGCTATTGAATGTGCTAACATTATATATTATCACCATATCCTTGCATTTCTTGGTTGTTGAGGACAAGTTGCAGGTGTATTGCTTTGAGTCAAGTGCTCAATGGTGGACTTCATCGAACGTCTGGATGAGGTAGGCATTTTATCTTGTCTTGTTAGCATATTTGTTTATATAACATAACTAAGATTAGAGTTGATTTCTGTAGTCATTTCCGTTTGTTGTGGTTTACCCCTAGCCATAGAGAGATTTTCCTCATAACATAATTGGCGACCATACTAGGGATAGAACCTATAATCTGCAGTTTTCAACGCGATGTCGCCCGTTCGTAACTTTGGACATGTATTTTCGTTACCTAACATATATGATAGGTATCCAATCCATCATGAAAACTTGCATCATCCTATGACTGTCACTCATATGCCTTCGGTACGAACCCATTTCATAGTGACACAGAACCTTCTATTTGCAACTAGAAGTGTCGTTATTGAATGGTAGAAACTTACCAAACATGGGTACCTTAGTTAAATCCTTTGCTTCATTCAGTGCCCATGCATAGACTTTTTTCCATAGGATTGGGAGTCTCTTATAGCTAATACATGACTTTATGTTGAACGTCGTTTCTTACTCATAAACATGATGACCTATACCTAGAGGACTCCCAAATGAGTCTGATTTAAGTTCTTTTCTAACTCTCTAAAAAAGCGAAAAGATTGTCGAGTGAACTTGTCTCTTTCACACTCGTAAATTGGATTTGAAATGACGTCTATTTGGTGCAAGTTTATCCCTTTTTCAAACCAAGTAGATTAATATTATAAAAAATGACATATTTTGGCATTAAGTTGTAATTGCATCTCATTCTCTTGCTTGCAGTGTTGAGCCTATTGTCGGTTCTCGCTTTTGCGTTATAAGCCTTTCACCTCAACAATTTGCATCATCAACCAAGCAGAGTCTTATTTATATCCTTTGTAGCTTGACAACCTATAACCAAGAAAAAACATTCCCCCGAGTGTCCATCTCCTACATGCAACCCCTTGCATTGAGCATAGGTATGTTCCACTGCTAGAACTAGATTGCTTACTTGCGACACTCGTTTCCTCCTATGTATCATAGCATTCATTTGACTATGAAAAAATAAAAAAAGACAAGCGGTAAAAGAATATTATCTTATATTGGTAGCAGTCATGTTTCCTTTGAACAAAGAACAACATTTTTGAGTCCACATGTCATCAATTTTGGGTTTAGCATGACCTCAGGAAGTTGAGCTCGTTACAAAGAGTTTACTCCCTCGACTGGTTACCCTTCCAGTCCCTATGGAGTGTTTGATTGATGCCTCCTGCATCTCAAAGTTTCATCATCGATTCTATGCTACTAGAGTCTTCCATATGTCTCATGCTCTTGTTCAAAGGATGTCTATCAACCTGTGTCGGCCATTCCTCAAAACTCTTGACTTTGCATGTCGGTCATACCCTCAGTGTGTCTTAGATTTACACGAAGTTGTAGTCCTATTGTGCACCCTGGTCCTACTTTCATTATTGGTAGGTAACCTTGAACCCAACAATCGACACTTCATCATTGGTCGTTGACTGGGTGGTTTCCCTTGTGTTCGACGACAAGAAATCTATTCACACATTGGGATTCGTGAAGTGTCTTGGATGCCATTATCCTTATTGGTGGTTTCCTCATCTTTGTCAACAATTTCCCTTATTGGCTTCTATTCAGAGGGTCTTTTTCGTGTACTACTTGCATCTGGCACATGCAAAAGATGCACAAGGTCATTGGTTCGTGAACATGTTCTTCATTTGATTTCCTCCAAATCATCAAGCTCCTACTTTGTACCTCGTGTTGAATGATGAGAGATGCTTCAATGCTCTCCTTTCAGCAGGTCTCCTTCCATCGACTTCAGCTGATCTATTATGGAGACGAGACCTAAAGTCATATGAGTACCTAGAGGCTTGTAATCATTAGTGGCAGGTTTTCTCACCATCGACAGTTGGGAATACATCAATGTCTCCTGATCGATGAATTCTTCAAGTGTTCGACCCCGACACCTCTATTCACACTTGCAAGAATGTACTCGGTGCCTTGATACCTACTTTCATTATCGGTAGGTTGTCTTGCATTTGTTAACGATATACCTTAATGATCGGTAATCAAACAAAGTCTCATTGTATTAGACCTCAACTCCTTTATTCACACGACATAGACTTTCACCTTTGGTGGATTTTGTAGAAGACTTGAAGACATTAGTTTATAGTCACAACTTTCCTGAGATGTTGCTATCCTTTAACAGGCCAGTACCTATATGAATTCAGTGATCATGGGAGATCAGATTGTACTCCATTGTATACATATATCTTTAGATTGATTTTGAGATTGGTTTTACTGGGCCTTGTTCGTGACTATGGCATCCTTTGGCATGTAGCCTCCTTTGTATTGCCTACTCATCTCCATGAACAACTGTTTGGTATATTTTCACATGGATCTGTAGTGTAATTCAAATTGGTAGCCAAGTGCGCAAAGTCAATGAAAATTTTAATGAGCAACTAGGTCATCCATCTAGGTCCCCATTACTCCACTTATGGATATTATAATGTATTTTGGCCATCGCAGATACTCCTCTGACCTCACACATTAGGGGGCATCTATTATAGCAAGATTTGTCTCACCTTATGCAAACTTGCATAGAGGGTCTTTTTCCATTTCTCTATGTAGACATGAAGTCTCTTTTTGCAATTACCAAAGCTAAAAACATCATTTTTCCACATATATATGCCCTATCTATTATACATCATATGTATATGCAGGTTGCACCACTACAACCCGTGTACATCCGGTTTTTTGCCCAAAATTAAAAAATGGTGTCAGGTTTCTATGTCACGTCATGAGATCCATGATCCTTGACCTTCCATATACTAGAAATGTTCCGACTCGGCCCTTCAATTCCACTTGAAGGCTATAAATGGGCTAAATCTGAGCTATGGAAAAGAGGAAAAGAATTCAACTTTGAGAGCAAAGTTACTCTGGAGAAACTATTCACTTCATATTGAGTCTGCATCCCTTTATCTTTTTAAGTCTAAACACATTGTTCAACCCCCAAGATCTTCCCTACGTGATTGAGAACCTCATTGTCTCTCTTATATGAGCTTGCCTTTGGTGGAGGATTGAAGTGGTGGAGGCCCAATTGGAAGGGACTTAGTTTCTCGGTTCCGAACCATGCTGACTCGGAAGTTTGTAATTCATTCACTTCTACTGATTACATTTTAATAGAAATACTCTTTTCTTGTCCAATTAATATCTTGCAAATATTTGAATTGTTATTCCATGGGTGTATTTGTTATGAATGTTGATAGATTATGCTATTGAATGTGCTAACATTATTTATTATCACCATATGCTTGCGTTTCTTGGTTGTTGAGGACAAGTTGCAGGTGTATTTCTTTGAGTCAAGTGCTCAACGATGGACTTCATCAAATGTTTGGACGAGGTAGGAATTTTATCTTGTCTTGTTATCATATTTGTTTATATAGAATATCTGAGATTAGAGTTGATTTCTGTAGTCATTTCCGTCTGTTGTGGTTTACCCCTAGCCATAGAGAGTTTTTTCTTGTAACAGATCCTAAGGGTTGACTCCCTATGAAATCTAGCTCCTTCTGATTTGGTACTTGGTGGGGCTACCTGCCTCACCACTGGTGGAGTCATATGATTCTTTTCATAGTATGTATTATTAATGCCATGTATATGTATGAGAACATGCTTGTTTACTGCATCGTTTCTAGGTAC
>SNQJ01S0002997.1:66185-119226 GCA_010110895.2 Picea sitchensis
CGTGTGGAAGTGTCTCTTCACTGGCAGGGCCAACTTCTCAATTTGGGTGGTTATAACCACCTTTGATATATTCTGGGGCCTCTTTAATATATTATGGGGCCAACTTCTTATTCTTCCTATTACAATTATATTTTGACCAATCCACAAAAGGGGATTTGGTCCTTTACAATATCCGACATGATCAATCTGCAATGGGGATTGATCCAATGAATAATATATAAATAATAATTAGAATACACTTTGTAGTTACATTATTTCAACACATAGCTCCTTCTTAGAGCTATCACTTGTGACTTGATCGGAACAAGAGACAAGAACATTTCCATGGTAACCTCCATGGAATGGTTAGTAATCAAGAAAATATCCTAGAGGAGATCAATTTCATGTTGCAGACAAGTATATCATTAACAATGAGCATTTTCTTAATGGTAATCGTACCGACAGTATTCAGGTGTGTTAGCACTGAAAGTCACACTTAGACTATTGTAAGTCAAAGCACAGTACCCATTATAATATAAATGGATTAAATTGGTTTAGGTAGGTGGATCAACAAGATTGGGAAAGAAAGGGAGAGGGCAACAACTTGTTTGCAGAGGAATTCCATTGGGCAAGGAGTCATAACATCCTACAGATAAAAGGCAATAAAAATGTATATTAGACAAAGGGATATATAATGATGAGTAGAAGCATGGAGAATATGACAAAATGAAGTTTTATCCCACAATTTGTACTTAATCCAAAGGATAAGGTTTAGAAAGAAAAAGTGGCGTAACAGAGGTTATCCTATCACTGTCATCTCAATAGGATGTCTCTTTCTATTTAGGGTTGATGGCCCAGGGGAGACATCCCCGGTGACCTGGGGGTTTGAGAAGGAAAAGGTTAAGGTGTCTATGAAAATGTCCCCTCTCACAAGTCACACTGATCAGAAAGTCTCGGGGTTTTAACCCATGAAGTAGTGAAGTATTAAGATGTACCTGCCTAGAACAAAGCAATAAGAAAATATATCTTTCGCAAGTAAAACTTGTTGTTAGCACTTCATAAAACCACATACTTTATTAATAAAAGAAATGGCTGATATATGGTGAAGCAAATATAAATTTGTAGCAACAATGTTTATAAGACAATAGCTTCACAATAAGTGCCTTAAAATGGCTTCAAAATGACCAAGAATAATTACTAATTAATACCAAAATACTAGCATTTGTCAAAAGCAAATAAGGCAATTAATTTATCAACCTTTTCAATTGCTTTTAGGTGCTTTTAGTGCTGCAATAGATGGATGTAGCTTATTTTTGTAACAACAACAACTAAGTTAGTAGATTAGACTATTATAAGGTTAGGAGTAGTTAATAGAGAACTTAAGGTATAGGTTTTGATAGTGGTTTTTTTCAATCACTTAATAGAAAGGCTTAGATCAATGTTTTTTAAGGCAAATGGAGTCTTTTAGGTAGCAACAAATCTTGAAGGAACAAATGATAATAAGAGAACTAAAGACAAGATAGGTCAATAGTTGAAATGTTGGTAAGCCAAGGCTTCAACTACCAAACCCTAGGGGGAAAATAGCTACTAGGAAGTAGGTAACCCTAGGTCCTAGTAGTTTTCCTCCTTCTTTAGCTCAAGGATGAAGTAAATGATGACTTAGATGACGCAAAGTGTGCTAGGGTGTTTCAATGGAAAGGCCCTTAGAAAAAGCTTCAAGAATCAACGTCTTA
This sequence comes from Picea sitchensis, assembly GCA_010110895.2. Classification (NCBI taxonomy): domain Eukaryota; kingdom Viridiplantae; phylum Streptophyta; class Pinopsida; order Pinales; family Pinaceae; genus Picea; species Picea sitchensis. Next base: position 67,898 of record SNQJ01S0002997.1, read on the forward strand.
GCAAAATCTAGTAGGTGAAAGCTATTAAGGCAAGGACAATAACATGTGCTTAGCCTTCTAAGGTTTTAAGATAGAAATTTCATAATATTAATGTAAATGAAAGATAAACATAACTATCACCATTCAATGAAGAAGAATTGCAGAAATCTTACTTACATTCACCAAGAATCATCTAGAAAATACTCTAGTTGAACACTTCCACCAAGAAAATTGCAAAAATAGTCCAAAACAAGCCTCCTTCAAGAAGTGTGCACTAAATTTCAGTCATGTAACCCCAAATAGGGCACAAATTTCATACCTCACACTTGTGTGAGTGAAAGATGATGAAAAAATACAAGGGAAAATCCCTTATTTATATAGTTACAATGACCAAAATTAGGTCAAAAAGGTCGACATGGCCAATTTTCATGTAATATCCAGTTTTTACATTAAATGAAAAAATAAAACCCTAAATCAAGAAGAAAAGGTGACGTCATGCCCTTTTAGGGTGACATTAGGCTTTTTTAGTGAAACATTGGCCTCTAGGAGAAAAACGTTAGGCCTCCTAAGGCCTCTAGATCAAACCACACGTGCCACTTGGCACACAACTGCCTCCAAAGTGTCTAAAACATTGGGTGACATCAAGGGTCATAGAGGTGACGTCATGGCCCTTTCAAGGCCTACATCATAGTGAGAAGGGCAAGACCCCCCTGGGTCCAGGCCTTCCAGGATGTCTTTGGTGGAACCTCCTCCTCTCTCTCTGGTGCAAACCTCTGATCTGTCTCTACACCTGACTGGGGTCTCATCATTCTTCCGGTGGGATTTTATCCCTATGGAGGTCTGAACTAATCATCTCCCCATGTATACCTGTCCGTCGGGTGTGGCCCTGCAACAGCAACAAGTACACCCTCCATGGGATCATAAGTCAAAGGGATCATAGCAATGTCAATCACATCTAATAATTAAGTTATTTAAACATGTGCATAAAACCCCCTTTCCCAGACAAGTGCTCAAAGACGTTATGCTATTATACAAGACAGGTTTGGAGGGGACGTTAGGATGTCCTATTGGGCTAATTTTCATTGGACATGGGATGTTTCCAGGTGAATACAAATCCATGCCATGTAAGTGGATGAGGTGGTGAGGAATGTTTGAGAAAATGGGTGCAGTGATGACAGGGGAATGTATGGATTACCTGTGGGTGCCTCTGAAGAGGGTGAGTTTCACCTTGTCATGGATGCAAATGTTTCCAAGCCCATTCAATGCCTTTTATCTTTTTTGTCTTATTGCTTTTTCTTTCAAGAGACTAGTTAGGGGACACTGCCCTGGCGTGGTGACCAGTGGTGACAATGTTACCCACAAGCATTTCACGGAGATGAGAAGGATGGATCGTGATGAGACCCCCTTTCTCTTAGCTATGTTACCAACAACCACTACCCTGGCATGGTGATCAGCTGAATGGTAGTGTCATACTGCTACATGCCCATGGACCTAATAGGCTGGCTCGTGATGAGACCCCCTATCCTTCAACTAGGTCTTGATTTTATTATTTTATGGGTTCCTTTGTTTCTTGTTGAGAAGCCTTTTATTTCTTTCTCAGGGATCCCTGGGCGAAGCAAATGAATGTTTTGTTCTCTTGGATTTTATCTTTTTCCAACTACTTTTACCCTTTGGGCCTTTATCCCCTTCTTTCCACAAGGTAAGGTACAACCTTTTGCTAGCTTGGAAAACCCAATGCCCGAACCAATGTATGGGATGGATGAGAGGGAAAAAGATGAAAACTGGTAAGTATGGTGGGAACGGTCGATGACCTTTCATGAACCCACCCAGTGACAAATCAAACCCTATGGGAACCAACTTACTAGGGCATCATGTCATTCCCCCCAGGTGTGGACAAGTGGAAAGGCATAAGGTCCAAGCACACATTAGAAGTAAAAATAATTAAATGCACATATTCAAATGTTTTGAAAATTAGAGTGACACATAACATGATACCCAGACTCATTACCTTATGGAGCAAGACCCACTGCTGCTGAAGGACCAGGCCAATGGGATGGATGCTGCTGCTCTTGACAAGGTGGAGGCACTGGAGAAAAAATATGGGCCCTCCAAGGCCAGAATCAAGTCAATATGGCTCTCGGTACTCCATGTCTAGGACCCGTGGGCCTCAATACATAATATCCTTAGTTATCCCTAGGCTAGGGGATAACAGGAAGAACATCCATTGTACATAAATAATTTCTACAAACATATAAATATTTCTTTGACAATAAACAATAATTTAATAGGCAAGCTACAACTGATCCTCTGATGTTCATGAATCCATCCATCAATGGTAGTTATGATCCTCAAAATCTACAATATGTTCAAGCAATAAGATAACAAAGAAATGGAAAAACACAGAAGACAATATGATAACTCTCATGAATCTTTAATGGCAGAAAATGTCATTACAAACAGGCCCTCAGGCTTACAAATGAACAACTAAAACTGCTCCTCCAGTTCACTCCTCTCTTGGCTCATGAATCCAACCCTTTCCTTCTCAAAATCCATTTCAGTTATAGTGAATGATCTCTATCTACCCTAAGGATCTCAAAACCAAGGAGATACATAGAATCCTCCTCCATTTAGGTGTTAAGCCCTAATGTTGGCTCATTACCCCTTAATTGGGGCATATTAGATTAGTAATGCTATTTTATTTATGTCGGATTTAGGCCATTAGTTGTAATTTAGATTAGTAATGTTATTTTAATTATGTCGTCTTTAGGCCATTATAATTATGTCGCCTTTAGGCCATTATTTTGTAATTATACTCCTAGTCTCCTATATATACCAATAAGGAGACATTTTCATGGAATCATCTTGTACTTGAACATTTTAAGTGGGGTGTTGGAGGTTGCCCTCTAAAGAGGCTTATTATCTGAAATTATCTCAGCCATGCTGAGTACTTTTCCCGAGGTTTTTCCATGCTATATTGATGTTTATTTCTTAACATATGGTATCGGAGCTCAAGGTCTGGGGTTTCATCACATCTGAGACACCGGAATTTTTCTATAACTTTTTTTCTACAATGTTTCAAGGAACTCCCTGGTTGGCATGAGTGTGACGGGACTACAATGCTAATTCAAAATTCAGCCCCGAGGCCTTATGCTGGAGATACATCCTTGCATAATATAGGGTTATGGAATCATCCCGAAATGAGTCATTGAGGCATTTTCGCTATAAAAATTTTTCTCTAATGTTTCATCACTCTTCCTCCTCGAGACCATTTGCTGTAAATTAGTATTGTATCCTCGGGTAAAAATTTCAACTTGGTCATCTTAAATTTGTAGATACACCTGTAAGATAGGGTATCCGACTATCCCTATTGACTAGTCTCAAGAAGGTGTTCTAGGTAAAAATCATAACTTCTTCCTAGGAGTATCCAAATTGAGTGGGAATCGTTTCATTGGATCATGGATTACCTTTAGTATTTTGGGTGCTAGATTCATAATTTTATATCAATAATTTTGAAAGGGAATTCTATTAGCTAAGTGAGATCTCCTGGGAGGCCAAAAATTGGCAAGCTGTGAGGAAGTTACCATAAATTCCAATTGGCACACATCCAATTTTGATCAGAATTGGCATTGCAGAGAAGAAATATCAGAACTACTTAAAGGAATGTTTCATACCCGTATTGGAACTTGGAGATGTAGTAGAAGAAATATTGTCTAGCGTAACCACCTCAAAATCAAGACTAAAAGTGACATTTGGCCAACATGCCACCCAAAAGGGACCTCCTACACCAAATAAGCCTTAAAATCCTAATTGGACTCTTTGATGAAGGTGAAGAAATGCTGTGAGGGACATAAATGATTTTGCCAAAAGAAGACACAACCAAAGATGAACTACAAGAGATGAGGGATCTAATGAAGCTGTTGGATACTAAGATGCATTCAATGGAAGCTAAGCTGATGGATTCAATGGAAGCTAAGTTGATACTAAGATGGATTCAATGGAAGCTAAGATCATGGAAGCAATGAAAAATTTCGTAATAGAGAAAACACCCAAAAAGTAGTGCAATTCATCCCATGAAATTCATGATGAGGGCACAAGGAAGGTGGACCAAGAATGGAGAAACTCCAACTTTGGTTTGAAGACCAACCACGTCTTAAGATTGATATGAGGAAGTTTGATGGAAAGGACCTAACTACATGGAGATGCCAAATGGAGCAATTCTTTGATTCACATAATGTGCTGCCATACACAAAAGGTACTAATTGCTTCTTTTATATTTAGAGCCTAATCAATTTGTTCGGGTATCAATGGCTTTGTTCTCAAATCACTCGGCCACTTGGACAATTCTCACGGAAGAAATGATAGCACATACAAGGAGCACACCTTCTTTAGCCAATTGACAAAACTCAAGCAAAAGGGTTCTTGCTAATGGTTAATACTTGGAGAAACTTCCAAAGGTTGAATATAAAGGTAACCCATATTCCGTGATGAGCACTGATTGATGTATTCATAGGAACTTTAAAGGATAATATCTTCAACACGAGGTTCACCTTTGGGAACCCGAATAATTGGAGAATGCATTTAAGTGGAAAGAAATGTTGAAAGTAAAAAATATGGCTGGCGGCTACTAGAAGGACCTATCCTAACATCTATAGAGAGAACAATGCCCTTCTCCTAAAACACATCAACTCTGCTGCTGTTGACAAATCTCAACAATTGGAGGAAAGAAAGCAAAAGGTTTATGCTTTTAATTGCGACAACAAGTATAGTAAGGAACAAGTGTGGCGGAGAAGAAATTATTCTACATAGATTGTAAGAGGAAGAAGAAGAAGAATAAGAACCATCTCAAGATGAAAATGTAGAAGCAATTTCATCCAAAGAGTTGACTTCTTACCATGATATTGTGTAATGTATTGGCTAGAATTAGCACTCCCTCAAACCCTCAAGATTGGAAGGATACATCAAAAGAAAAAGGTAATAGTCCTAATTGATTCTGGAAGCACTCATAATTTCATTCACAATAAATTAGCCAAAGATCTCAATTGTTTTGTATATCCAAAGACTTAATTTCAAGTAATGATTTCAGGTGATGGAGGAACTATCAATTGCTCGTGAAAATGCAATAAGATCAATCTTACTATGGGGAATATGTACTGAAATGAATAGGGTCCAATGATTTGCTATACCCATGGGTGGTGCAGATGTTGTACTAGAACTAAATGGTTACAATCATTAGGAACAATGGATTTTAATTTTCATGAAATTTTCATTGAAGGGAAAGAACGAGTTAAGAGGTATCAACTAAGCCCGGTAAGGTGATAAGATCTAACGGCATGACACAATTATTGAAAAGGGGCATCAAAGATGCAATAACTATGCTCAATAGATGTTCTAACATCTAAGCCATCTATTCCTCAAGATCTCCAAAGGATCATTGATAAGCATTCCAAAGTATTGAAGATATTCCTAAAAGCGTCTCCCTCCCACTCAAATCATGATCATGAAATTGTCAATTCGGAGTGTTCCTCTAACATCAGGCCATGCTGTAACCTTATGCCCGAAAGAGTGAAATTGAGCTTATGTGGTAGAAGAAATGTTAGGCCTACTATTAGACCTAGCCAAAGTTCTTACTCGCACTGGTGATGGTATTCAAGAAAGATAACTCATGCATGAGTGTGTTCAGATTATAGAGAGCTCAACAAGATCACTCTTTAAAGATAAGTTTCCCATTCGTGATTGATGAATTGTTAGAACTACATGGAGCAATCTATAACACAAAATTGGATCTCCGCTCGTGGTATCATCATCGATCGTAATGAAGGAAGAAGATATCCCAAAAACAACATTCCGAACTCATAGCTGCCATTATGAATTTTGTCATGCCTTTTGGCTCATAAATGCACCTTCACATTCCAAGGGTTGATGAATTCCATTTTCAAGCCCTTCCTTCTAAAATTTGTGTTAGTATTTTTTTGATGATATACTAATCTATAGCAAGTCTTGGGAGGATCATCCTAACATGTTGACAAGAAGCGTTGAACTACTAAAGGAGAAACAACTATATGCCAAACCATCCAAATGTTTCTTTGAGCAAAGGAGGTAGAGCATTTGGGTAATATTGTATCTCATGAAGGTGTCAGCAGACCCTACCAAAGATTAAGGCCATGATGGACTGGCCGATTCAAAACATTAAAAAAATCTTAGAGGATTCTTTTGGGTTTGATTGTGTTACTACCAAGTAAAGTTTGTTTGTAACTATGGAAGAATAGAAAAAACTTTAACGTAATTAACTAAGAAGGATGCATTTTCTTTGACTGGACTCCGTGAGGGCAACTAAATCTTTTGAACAACTTAAAGAGGTGATGTAAAGTCTCGGTCTCTGACCACTCCATTCTCACAAAACTCCCTTTACTGGAATGATGCATCGGGAAATGGAATTGGTGTTGTCCTAATGCAAGAAGGAAGGCCCCCTCGCTTTTGAAAGTCCACCACCTTCAAGGGAAGGGACTTACACAAACCCATTTCATGAGAAGGAAATGATGGCAATACTACATGCATTGAAAAATGGCCCTACCTAATAGGTAGGCACTTCAAGGTCAAAACATCATGATAGTCTTTAAATACTCTTGGAACAAAGACTATCTTCGTAAGAACAAATAAAAATGGGTAACCAAGATATTGGGCTATGATTTTGAAATCATCTATGTGTTGGGAACCAAATGTTGTGGCAGATGCACTCTCAAGAAAGGATGAAGATGTTATGGCCTTTTTTTGTGATATCTCTATCATCCAACTTGATTGGATAGTAGAAGCAAGGATGAATGGAAAATGATGAAAAGTGTGGAGTCTCATTCAAAGGTTAAGGATTCCAATGCATCAGATACATTTATATGAAAAAAATGATTCACTATGGTAGGTTTTCAAAGATCGCTTATATTTATGGGTGACTCCCAACTCAAACAATAAAAGGTACTATTGAATTGCACACCTCTCCAAAGAGGAGGGCACTCTGGATTTTTTTGAAACCTACCATAGAGTCAAGAAGGATTTTTTGGATGGCTCTTAAAACTAATGTTCAAAGGTTTTGTGGTGGTGAATGTGTGTGGTTTGCCAACAAAATAGGAAACAATTAAGACCCCTGTGTCTTTTATAACCATTATCCATCCTAAGTCAATACTGAGGAGGTTTCATGGATTTCATCATGTGGTTACCAAAGTTTGAAGGAAAGAGTGTCATCATGCAGGATTGTTGATAGATTGACCAAGTATGCACACTTTGTGCACTCTCTCATCCCTTCAAATCTAGTACAAATACACCTCATTCATGGAGATAGTTCAAGAGCTACATGGAATCCCAAAGATGATTGTATGTGATAGAGATCCCATCTTCAATCGACATTTTTGGACATAATTATTTTCTGTTTTGGGTACTCAATTGGCTCATAGCTCATCCTATCATCCTCAATCTGGATGGACAAACCAAGATAGTGAACAAATGTCCTGAAGGCTACCTTCGTTCGCTGTTTTGTCTCGATAAACAAACACAATGGTTCAAAATGGTTACCTCAAGTGCATCGGTGGTGGTATAACACTTCCTCACACACTGCAAATAAAAATGACACCATTTATGGCACTTTATGGATACAATCTCCTTCCATCACTTTCTCTCTAAAATAAAAATCTAAGGTCTAAGCAGAAGGAAGATCACATCTAGAATCAACAACAAATTCTCCAAATATTAAAGGACAACTCCCACATGGCTAGAATCGTGATGAAACAAAAAGAAGATCAACATCAGAGTGAAAGAAGTTTTGAAGTAGGGATTGGGTGTTTTTAAGACTACAACTATACAAACAGATGTCCCCTAAGCGAGCCAAGAAGGATAAATAAATTATCACCAAAGTACTATGGGCCTTATAAGGTGTTGCAAAAGATTGGTACTATGGCATACCAAATTGAGTCACTGCATCTTCAATGGAAGTACAATTTTCCATGTTTTACGCTTAAAGAAGGTTATAGACAAGATCCCAGTTCAAACCTATATTTAACTTGACGAGGAAGGAAAATCATATTGAAGCCTCGGCCATCAATGACACAAGAATTTGCTAGCTAAGGAATAGATCCCATTTCGTGAGTATCTCATTAAATGGAGGAAACTACCCAAATAAGATTCCACTTGGGAAGATGAGTCTTTATACGTACATCCAGAGTTACTCAAGCATTGTGGACAACACTTGTCTCAAGGAGGGGCATGTTATTTCCCTAATGTTGGCTCATTATCCCTTAATTAAAGTATATTAGATTAGTAATGCTATTTTATTTATGCCTTTAGCCATTAGTTGTAATTTAGATTAGTAATGCTATTTTAATTCTGTCGGCTTTGTACTAATATTTGTAATTATAATTCCTAGTCTCCTATATATACCAAGGAGACATTTTCATTTTGAATCATCTTGTACTTGAACATTTTAAGTGGGGTAAAAGGAGGTTGCCCTCTATTGAGGCTTATTATCCTAAAATTCATTCTCGGCCATAAGGCATTTTTGAGTACTTTTCCTGAGGTTTTTCCATGCTATATTGATGTTTGGTTCTTAACATTAGGAGTCCTGTTACAAAAGATTCCAACAAAAACCTAACAAATTCCTATTTTTTGGGATCTTTGCTATTGTGATAAACACCTTTTGAAACATGTCATTCTGCTTGATCTGGAGATGGAACACATGTCCTGCATGTCCAACTAACTCCTAGGAGACCATTCGAACCTTCCCTGATAGCTGGAAACCCTCACATAGCTCGAATTTGTCATAGTGTTAGATTTTGCAACGCCTATGATATCATGCGCTACGAACTTTCCTATAGGTGACGATTTATCTTTTCTCCAAAAATACAAAGTTGGTCAGGCTCAATTTTTTTCAATAAGTCAAAAACACCATGTTTTTCCTCCACACCAAATTTTAGAGGAACCTAGATGGGAAATCAAAAGTTAAAAACAAAACATTCCTCTGTTGTGTGCTAATTGCTTGCAAACTGTCATAAATTACCAGTTCCTAGCGTCGATGCTACACATTTTCCTGTAGAAGCTTATTTAATTTGATAAAGATTTAAAGTGTTCCAAAAACTATCTCAGTTCCTAAACTGTTGTAACAACTTATGATCTTGGTACATGACTAGAAGAGAACATCCCAGGAGCTAAACATGGTTTATAAGGAATAACTATCCTCAAAATTTCAAAAATGCATAAACAAGAAACTTGTCAAAAAATGATACTGTTAAAGGAGGTTCAAATTCTTCATTTTTTAATCCTGGAGCTTCTCCTGGCGGAAACCTTAGCCAACATGTCCAGATTTGTCTTAGCTAACTCTTCTTTGAAAGGATGAAGTTTTTTCTTTAGCTTTCTGATCCAAGCTTTATAATATTTGTCTTGTTTGTAAATATTTTTGAGCTACCTATGGAGGGGAAATAATCTTTTAGCCAAAAAATTTGCCTTGTCAATGGACTTACGATGAATATCCAACACTTCCTTAAATTTCCTTTTGACACTCAAGTATTCCTTTCTCATCTTATCAACTTCAGCCCTTGCCTCTGTAAGTTGTCTTTTGAGCCTCTTAAAAGTGGGATTGCTCTCTTCTTGAGGAGTAGTGATATCAACAATTTCAATAGGATTTTCAATAGCTATGGATTTACCTTTCCTCTGGGTTGAAACTCCTACTGCATCATCCTTCACAGGGATTTCTCGCTTGGCTGTTGCTCTGGTAAGAGGCCTCCTAGCTTTGACCTTGTACAAACTTTTTACACAACTCACTTTATGCACATTCATGAATGAGACATGGAATTATTCAAACATGAGATATAGAGAAATGAAAATGGAATTTATAATAAGAGAGAGACACCTGTGAATTCTCTACTTAAAACAAGGTTTTCATGACAATACAAGTATCATTGATCAACATGATAATGCATGCAATATTTAAACCTAGCTTGACAATTGATCAACCGCAAAATCCAAGATGAGATGGGTGCAGAATCACTCTTTTTTAAATTTGATCTTGCAAAACATGTAGAAGAAGGGTTTTCAACAAAACAGGAACAAAGGATTCGTAGCACTGAGTTTGCAACACATAGGTCGCAATGCCAGAGCAGAGGGCTCACAACATTGGGGAATATCAGTGGAGAAAAATAAATGTGAGTAAGGAGAAGGATATATGAGGTCTTAGAGGTAATGTGGTTTAATGAGAAAGGTTCAGAGCATGAAGGAAATGGATAGAAAGAAGATAACAACAAAATAGAACAGTTCACATCACCGAGGGGTGAAACCAACAAAAACCTCTCTGTCAACCTTTAAACATTGTGTAAATTCTCATGTAGTACCTGGTGGACTTGTGTTTTCTATTGATGTTGTTAAGTTTGAATGAGAATGTATGCAATTAGTTCAGCCTCCAAATTTCCTCTTCGGCTAGTTCGCAATGCACTGATGTTTTAATTTTATCTCTCAAATTCCAAACTGGGTCAGGATGAATTTTGGTCAGCTGGTCAATGCCAATATCATGCTCCTCCACAAAAACTTTCAGAAAAACCCACATTGTCGTTCAAAAGTTATGACCAAATATTTAGAAGACTCTACTAAAGGAAATGAGTTCGTAGCACCTGTCTACCAGTTCGTAGTGCCTGATACAAATACAAATTGCATACTTTGAGGAGACTGTTAGGAGATCCGATGACATGATCCATGAAAAATTGGTTAAAGATGGTGTTGAAAACAATGAAATCTCCTATGTCATGGTTCTTTAATTTGAAATGATGATAGATGAAAGCATGATGTACTTAGAGTACGTTGTGAACTCTGCTAGTTAGTTGGCAACACATACACCCGACTCTGACTTGACACTTAAACATATAAATGATGATAAAGAGAATCTTGTGTACAACATGGAGGTGTGACATCTCAAGGTAATGTTTTAAGGATCAAAGGTGTGACTCAGAAACAAAACCAAAGTGGTTCTTGAGCCTTACAATTCTATGTGATAACATTTGGATCCACAGGGGATGGCATGGTCCCTGTGAGCTGCCAAGAACATGCAGTTTCAATGCCTTATCCATTCCATCTCTACAATATGTACTATTTTTATGCCTTGAGAGAACCTCTAATCATTTATTGAAATATGAAAAACACTCACTGCAAACCAAATGCTTGCATAGAAAGCTTGGTTATATACATTCCTACACTACTCTATCCAGCTGAGCTTCTTTGCTTTATTGTAGTCATACTTCAAATGCAACTAGGTGAGTATCGAAATGATGAAAATAACTCCTTCCATGCAAATGTTCGAAAGAATTTTCAAGTGATATGAAGCTTGCAKCAAGAGGTTATTAAGAAATGGACACTTACAACTATGATCTAAAATCATACCAACAATTGGATCATTAGAAACCTTTGAAAAATATAACTCTATGTAAAAATCCACAGGATCATGAAACTTATGAAAATACATTTCTAGTTGGTTAAGAAAACCATCTTGCTCCTCTRTGAAGGCCGATTCATCAATAAAATGATGGTCCTCATATACTTCACAACTACTCATATGTTGTTTGATGTCTTTTGCAAGTACATGTACATAAATGATAGACATTTCCTGAGTTTTCTGCTCATCAATAGGTGAAAAAGAGAATTCCAACTATTGTTTCAATTCGTCCTTATCTTCTTCACCATATTCTCGTGGCTTAGATTCAAAAATTTCACATGATGATATATTGATATGTTCATTATCATTTGAATACTCAAAGAAAACAATTTGATTTTCATGACAACTTAAAATAATAGATCCATTTGATACAATGTCAAAAGTATCTACATCCTGGCTATCACTTTGAAGATTATCATCCTCTTGATCAATATGAAAAGTGTCTTCCACTGCAACATACATTTTATGACTATTTGGTCCTTTACTCAACAAATTGAATTCATAACAACGTTCTTGATAAAGGAAATCAATTGCAAATTTCTCTTTGCAAAACAAACAAAATGCAGCGTGAAAATGTCTTAGTGAAGTAATATAAGAAACCGGGAGTGATCTACACCAATCACAAACTGCTCCATCTAAAGAGTATGTAAACAATTTGATGAGGACATCTTCATGTATAACTTTCAGCTTAAGTATGCACTCATGAAAATCTAGTAAAAACTCAGCTGACATTTCCCAATTTTCCCCTCTAAACCTAGGAAGGTAGCCTTCCCATTCACTTCTATCAGGCATGGGGTTTGGAAAACCAGATATATTTGAGAAATCACAAAATGCATACCTCTGAGAAATAATCTTGTCCATTTCAAACTAGTGGAGTCACCCATAGATTCATCTATGATGAAGTTGGAGTCGCCAGGTAGAAGATTGCAGTCAAGATGGTGTCCTGCTTATGTCTACCATCAAGAGTTGGATCTGATCGTTGTCGTTCTCCCAAGGAAGATTTATTCACTTCCGTCTCTGAAAATGGCACCAAGAATGTTAGCACTGCAATTCACACTTAGAATGTTGTAAGTGAAAGCACAATACCCATCAGAATATAAATTGATTAAATTGGTTTGGGTAGGTGGATCAACAAGACCGAGAAAGAAAGGGAGAGGGAAACAACTTGTCCGCAAAGGCATTCCATTGGGAAAGGAGTCATAACATCCTATAGATCAAAGGAAATGAAACTGTATATCAGACAAAGTGATATATAATTATGAGTAGAAGCATTGAGAATATGAAAATAAACAATGATTTAATGGGCAAGCTACAATAGATCCTCTGTTGTTCATGAATCCATCCATCAATGGCAGCTATGATCCTCAAAACCTGCAATATGTTCAAGAAAGAAGATAACAAAGAAATGGAAAAACACAGAATACAATCTGATAACAATTATCATGAATCTTTAATGGTAGAAAATGCCATTACAAACAAGCCCTCAGGCTTACAAATGAGCAACTAAAACTGCTCCTCCAGTTCTCTCCTCTCTTGGCTCATGAATCCAACCCTTTCCTTCTCAAAATCCATTTCATTTATAGTGAATTATCTCTATCTATCATAAGGAAGGAGATACATAGGATCCTTCTCCATTTAGGAGTCTTGTTACAAAAGATTCCAACAAAAACCTAACAAATTCCTATTTTTTGGGATCYTGTCTATTGTGATAAATGCCTTTTGAAACATGCCATTCTGCTTGATCTAGAGATGGAAAACATGTCCCTCATGTCCAAATAACTCCTAGGAGACCATTAGAACCTTCCCTGATAGCTGACATCCCTCCCATAGCTTGAATTTGTCAGATTGTTAGAGTTTGCAGTGCATGTGACATCATGTGCTATGAACTTTCCTATAGGTGATGATTTTAGCTTTTCTCCAAAAATGTGAAGTGGGTCAGACCAAAGTTTTGTCAGCAAGTAAAAAACACCATGTTTTTCCTCCACATCAAATTTTAGAGGAAACCAGATGGGATATCAAAAGTTAAAAGAAAAATATTCCTCTAATGTGTGCTAATTGCTTGCAAACTGTCATAAATTACTAGTTCGCAGCGCCGGCGCTGCGAACTTTCCTGTAGCAACTTATTTCATTTGATAAAACTTTAAAGTGTTCCAAAAACTATCTCAATGCCCCAAACTGTTGTAACAAATTATGATCTTGGTACATGACTAGAAGAGAACATTCCAGGATATAAACATGGTTTATAAGGCATAACCATCCTCAAAATTTCAAAAATGCATAAACATGAAACTTGTCAAAAATTGATATTGTTAAAGGACGTTCAACTTCTTCATTTTTTAATCCTAGAGCTTCTCCTGGTGGCAACCTTAGCCAACATGTCGAAATTTATCTTAGCTAACTCTTCTTTAAAAGGATGAAGTTATGTCTTTAGCTTTCAGATCTGAGCTTGATAATATCTATTTTGTCTATAAATATTTATGAGCTTCCCATGGAGGGGAAATAATCTTTTAGCCAAAAAATTCGCCTTGTCAATGGAATTACGATGAATATCCAACACTTCCTTAAATTTCTTTCTAACACTCAAGTCTTTCTTTCTCATCTTATCAACTTCAACCCTTGCCTCTTTAAGTTTTTTTTTAGCCTCTTAAAAGTGGGATTGCTCGCTTCTTGAGGAGTAGTGATATCAACAATTTCAACATGCTTTTCAACATCTATGGATTTACCTTTCCTCTTAGCTGAAACTCCTACTGCATCATCCTTCACATGGATTTCTCTCTTGGTTGTTGCTCTAGTTAGAGGCCTCCTATATTTTACCTTGTACATAATTTTTACACAACTCACTTTATGCACATTCAGGAATGAGACATGGCATTCTTCAAACATGAGATATAGAGAAAGGAAACTAGAATTTGTAATAAGAGATAGACACCTGTGAATTCTCTACTTAAAACAAGCTTTTCTTGACAATACAAGTATCATTGATCACCATGATAATGCATGCAATCTTTAAACGTAGCTCAATAGCTAATCAACCACAAAATCCAAGATGAGATGGGTGCAGAGTCACTCTTTTTTAAATTTGAGCTTGCAAAAAATGCAAAAGAAGGGTTTTCAACAAAAATGGAACATAGGATTCGTAGCACTGAGTTTGCAACACATAGTTCATAGTGCCAGAGCAGAGGGTTCACAGTGATGGGGAATATCAATGGAGAAAAAGAATTCGGAGTAAGGGGAAGGATATATGAGATCTTAGAGGTAATGAGGTTTAATGAGCAAGGTTCATAGCATGAAGGAAATGGATTTGAAAGCAGGCCACAACATAATAGAACAATTCACAACGCCGAGGGGTGAATCCAACAAGCAACTCTCCTTCAACCTTTAAACAATGTGTAAATTCTCATGGAGTTCCTGGTGGACTTGTGTTTTCTGTTGATGTTGTTAAGTTTGAACGAGAATGTCTGAAAGTAGTTCAACCTCCAACTTTCCTCTTTGGCCAGTTCGTAGTGCACTGGTGTTTTAATTTTATCTCTCAAATGCCAAACTGGGTCGTGCTGAATTTTGGTCAGCATGTCAATGACAATATCATGCTCTTCCACAAAAAAATTCATAAAAAACCACTTCTCCATTCAAAAGTTATGATCAAATCTTGAGAAGAATCTGCTACAGGAAATGAGTTTGAAACATTAGTTCGCAACGCCTTATTCAAACAAGAATTGCATACTTCAAGGAGACTGTTAGGAGATCCGATGACATGATCCTTGAAAATTGGTTAAAATGGTGCTCAAAACCATGAAATATAATTTGTCATGGTTCTTTAATTTGCAATGATGATAGATGAAAGCATGATGTACTTAGAGTACACTGCGAACTCTCCTAGTGAATTAGCAATGCATACACCCGACTCTGACTTGACACTTCAATGAATAAATGATGAGAAAGATAATCTTGTGTACAACATGGAGGTGTGACATGTCAAGATAATGATGTAAGGATCAAAGGTGTGACTCAAAAACAAAACCAAAGGGGTTCTTGACCCTTATAATTCTATGTGATAATAAGGTGTACTTAAACTTTTGATAGCAATAGAAAATAATAAAGTTGTAAAGACTGTTATCCTAGGTATAATACTTTCTTAGGAAACAACAATATAAAATATCAAACCTAATATGTAAACCCGGAGTCTGGTGTTGTTGTCTTACTTGAGTTTCCTTCTATTGTTGATATGAAAACACCATTGTCTAAAAGAAAAATCCTTCATCCTTTAATGCCTTTGAGTGATTTTCGGCTTCTGTTGTATGTGCATGGTGTTTCTTCTTCTCATTGTATTTCTCATGTTTGTGAGGACATTGTGAATCATAATGTCCCATATTCTTTCAATTGAAGCATTGAACCTTTGACACATCCCTCTTATGGTGTGACTTCTTAGAGCTCCTTGGACTACCTTCATCTCTTTCCTTTCTCTTCTTCACTTGTGTTGCAAGTGCTTGGTTTTCCTCATCATCTACCTTTCGTTTCTTTGACATCAATCTAGATTCCTATTGAGATAAATCTACCCATAACTTGTCAAACTTGGGTAGCTTCCTTCTTGCACAAATTCCTTGGACAAATGGGTCCCAAGAGGGAGGGAAACCATTTAGCGTAGTGGTTACTAAATGGTTGCTAAATGGTCTTTGATATGTGAGATCCTTGTAATGAAGTTGGCTATTGTATTTGACTTGTTCATAGTCACATTTCTGAGTTGATATCGTAGGGTAAGATTCCGACTGGTGTTCTTGATTTCATAGAGTATGGTTAGGGAATCAAACATTTTCTTTGTAGTCTTTAGTTTTGATACATTGGGTATCAGGTGATTTTCCTTTGCTTCTTCGTCTTCGAGTTCTGGAAGAATCTTTTTGACGCGATCCAATAATTCATTTTCTTCTAGAATGAGTTGTATTCTATGCTTCTAGGATCTGAATTTATCCGCTCCATCCAATCTATCCTCAACTCTCATACTAGTTGACATTTTTCACCGATAGAAACCCTAGCACTGAAAAACCTCGATTTTTCAAACTGCACAAAACTGCACGTTGAGGGTTTCAAGAGGTGTGCTAGGTTAGGATGCACTTCTTTGTGAAGGAATTATTCCCAACATCCTTGGGATAGTTCTCAACGAGCTTGACAAAGTATTTTAGCTACAAGGTGTTGTTGTAGTGATCTTCCTTCCAGTGGTCAAATTGTTTTGAGGGTAACCAACTCTGATACCATGTTGGATTTTTCTTATTTACAGAGAATTAGTGTTACTAGAGTTCTTTTACTTCGTCGCCATTAAGATATATATCATGTATTGAGCAGTAGAAACATAAACAAGAGACAAAAAAAACACAAGAGATTTATGCTAGGAAAACCCCAAATGGGAGAAAAACCCAACAACCTTTCTTAGATAGATTATGTTCACAAAGAAAGTCCAATTAGATCAAACCTAGCACAAGTGCTAGATTAACCATAAATACCACCCCATCTACAACAAAAACACCATACAAAGGTAGCACACCTCCTCAAGGAGTAGTGCACAAGAGAGAGATATCAAAAGACTGAGCAAGAATAAACTGTGCAACCGCACCTACTGCATCACCTCCTCCAAACTTGCGCCTTGCTTCTGTGTAGCTAGGAGATTGTGAGTGAGTTAAAAAATGACCTAAGGCGCCTCCTTATTTATAGTCTTCCTGCCCTTCTAGCTGGGCCGACTTCTCTTCTGGGAAGGTGTCTTTTCATTATACTTTATTCTTCTGGGTTGACTTCTCTTCTAGGGTATTTCAACATCCGTCCAATGGATCTCTTGCTTCCAAAATCTTCTCCACATCTAAGAAAGGTCATCTGGGGGGGAATATCCTCCTGCAACTACAAAAACATCAACACACGCTACCTCAACATTAACCACTGCCTTAGTTTGCATGACAAGGATACAATAAAGATAGTGCACAACATCTTAGAATGTGTCCAGGAAAGATATATGTTATTATCCAAATGCTTAAAATGTCACAAGAAACTAGAAGTACACACCATGTACACCAATGTGATCATGGAACACAACTCCAAGATAGATAAGAGAGATGAGTTACACAATACCTCCTTAAATAATAGGAGAAACTCCTCTAAATACCACAATACTTTCATACATCCAAATCACATGTCCTCAATAATGACAACATGATCTCTATATATACCTATTCAAACATTATACATGTGGCCCCTTTATTATTAGGCTGACCACTATTACATATACATTTACTATTACATGTACATTTAACTGCATATATGCTCCCATTGGGGTCATACAATATACATTTAACCTTATATATGCCCCCCTTGGGCTCATACCATACATATCATATACATTTAACTCCATATATGCCCCTCTTGGGGTCATACCATAGTACCCTCCTTCAAAAGTTTTGTCCCCAATGCTATGTAGTTAAAGGCTTCACATGTAATGAAACCAAGTAATATGATTTTCTTATTTTGCTGCATTCTTCTTTCCATTGATGATGGTCCATACACCCAAACTCAATTCTTTTCTATCTTAATCCTTGATGGCTAGTTGTTACATAATTTTATTTCCTTTGATTCCTTGTATTGTTGTTGAAGCACCTCCAATTTTTAGTAATTGTTGGTCTCTAATAATATCCTATTGAATAATGGTTTTGTGATGCCTTGTTCCATGAATATTGATTAGTATTACATCTTCTTCTTGGATAATGCAAATATCAATCTTTTTGTCTTCCTTGAAATCTTTCCTGGTAATGAGGGTGTCGATATGGTTTTACATTTGATGGTTTTCCTTCACTCTTCACACCCATTTCATCTATCTTCTTTTCAGATACAATGGCATCATCTATCCTCTTTACTTGGTTTTCGATTACTCTAGCCTTGGAGATAATACCATTATATTTAGCATGTACATCCCTTAGATGGAGTTCAAATTCTTCAAGTATCTTTTGGTGACCTTCTTGAATATTGTCTTATTTTTCATTTTGAAGCTGGAATGTGACCCGTCTATCAAATTCTTACGTCCTTCAATTCTAGATTGCATTTATGATTTTACCTCAATAGTATTTAGGGCTTCCTCAACTTTCTTGCAAATTTCATCTTCAAGTGTTTTGATACTATCCTCTTCAATTTTGGTGGTAATATCTTCACCCCTATTATTTGATTCAAACACCTGTAAATACCTTTTCACCTTCTTAACATCATTAAGAAGCTCTTGATTATGATTACATAACCTTTTGATTTATTCATATTTCTTTTTCAATTCTTCCTTTGAATTATCATTTTCCCACTTTGCTTTGCTACTCTTTTTTCCCTTTAAGTTGTTAACCTCATTAATGACTGATTCATTAAGGGATTGCATCTTGGTGAACTCATCATTTTTCTTTATAATATATTTGCTTAGATCTTCATTATCCTTCTTCAATTTGGAATTTTTTTATTTACCTTCAATTAACTCATCTTGAATTTTATGTATTTCCATTTTTTTTATCATTGATCCATTTATTTGAGAAGAGTTTTTCGACTGCTTCCCATGTGATGTTTAGTTTAGTATCATTATCAATTTTCATCCACCACTTTCAAGCTTCACCATAAAAATAAGTTCTTTCCTTTGCAGGAATCATACCATATTCCTTTACCAGCCTCAACCATTCCATAGGAACGATTTCGTCTTTACTTTCATCTCCTGTAAATTTAGGTAATGCCATTGATTCTTAAGTGAAGTCTAACCACAACCCTCAACTCTAAACCTCAATATATTAGTAGTAATGATCCAATATACTTATTATCATTTTCCCAATATAATCTCTTTTGTTTTCTCTTTCCAATGGATTTTGAATCACCTCAATCGGACATGCCAATCAAAAGTTATCATAGTTTTAAGTTAACATACCTTTTAAAATCCTGATTTGGAGTCTCTCCTTATGGCTAACCTTTCTTATGATGTATCTCTGAAATTTCGGTGGTTACGAGTTTGAAATTTATTTATGTAGTACTCTAATATGTCTTCTCTACAATGCCACAAGTCTAACCACAATTTGCCGTTCCAAGTGAAAGTTATGGTAACTTTTTCAAAACTTGCTAATTCTTTGCCTTTTCTAGAGAGTGAACTTGTATAAAATTCCACACATCCAATTTCTTTGATATGATTATGAAATTTTGACTTGTAATAATATGGACCATTCTCTTTCCAATGAAATCGGTTTCACTAAATTTGGATCTTTACTGAAACAAATATGACCTTTTTATCCATAACACATGTTTAAAACTAGTTTAGGGTTAGTCAAAAAGCCCTAATTTCCATAGACTGTATTTCCTGAATTATAATGTCTTAGAACTCAAAATTTTTACCACATGTACTTCCATATGTCTCCTCATAATCATGCAAATTTCATAGTCTGAAACTTCACTGAAAAAATTTGTAGCTAAAATTCCAAAATGATTTGTTTGAGAGTAATCTCAGGGATAGTAAAAAACCCTAACTTCCACATGCTATATCTCAGAAATTATAACGATTCGAAACTTGAAAATTTTACTAAAAGTATTTCGCTATGTCTTCTCAGTATCTTGAAAATTTCATAGTCTGAAACTTTTCTGAAAAAAGTTATAGTGAAGGTTTCGAGATGAATTGTTTGAAATTGATTTCAGGACTAGTCACAAACCCTAACTTCCACGGGCTATATCTCATAAAGTATAATGAACCAGTACCTACATTTTTTACCACATGTATCTTGATATATCTTCTAGATATTCTCAAAATTTCGTTGCCTGAAATGTCAAAAAACAAACTATATTGAAAATTCTAAGATGTCTCGATTGAAGGAGAAAAACCCTAGGATGTATGCTATGATTCCAAATTTTATGAACCAAATGCTTAAGATATCATAATCAATTAGAAGTACACATCATGTACACCAATGTAAGAATAGAGCACAACTCCAAGATAGATATGAAAGATGAGTTACATAATAAATCCTTAAATAATAAGAAAAATTCCTCCAAATACCCCAATACATTCATACATCCAAATCACATGTACTCAATAATGACAACATGATCTTTATATATACCTATTCACACATTGTACATATGACCCCTTTATTATTAGGTTGATCACTATTACATATAACCATTACATGTACATTTAACCCTATATATACCCCCCTTGGGGTCATACAATATATATCATATAGATTTAACCCCATATATGCCCCCCTTGGGATCATACCAACGTCTATCTATCTCTCTTAGTTCACACAATAAAGAAACAATAAAGAGAGGGGACAACACCTTAAAACATTCTCAGGTAAGATATCTATCTATATATATATCTTAGCTCACACAACAAAGATACAATAAAGAGAGGGCACAACACCTTACAATGTGCTCAGGTAAGATATCTATATATCTATCTATTTATCTATTAATATACAAAATATTTTCCAAGGTGTAGGTTTGAGGAAAAAGTGATTTCGATTCTCATAGAAATGACTTAAATATGCTTTTTCCAGTAAACATTCCATTATAGTAGTTCATTTTTGTGACAAATTTTTTACTTGTTAATTAATGTTAAACGTTGACATGTCATTATTTTTAAGTTGTTAAAACAATTTCGGGGAAACCTGTTGGGCACTTCCCCTCATTCCGAGGATGTACCCACAGTAAACTAGATTCTTCATGGCTCAAGGCCGATATAAAAATATACTCATTAAGATCTCAACTTGTCACTTGCAGGAATTGATCCTGGGTGGAGAAGATAACACTCCTTTCTCTCAACTGCCCAGGCTAGACCCAATTAATGAATGATGACATGTCTTGTGCATGACTGCATGGATTTTTCATTTTAGAACATCTTTGAGGTGCTCTGGGAAAAACAATAGAATTTCCACTTTTTTCCTTTTTTCTACCATTAGGTTTAGTACATGGCTCATCATCTGATCCTTCTAGTGTATAACATATTATTTTTGGGTAGGTGTTATATTTTTTGCATGTGTGTGGGAAGGTGCATCATATTTGACGAATGTGTCAAATGATCCCTCCCTAGTAATGCTCTGTGTGTCATGTGAACGAGGAAATTTCCTAGGGGGGTAGCAGGGGGGCCAATATTGGCCCCCTCTGGTTATGCAGAGTGTTCGAGGTAGCGCCCCAAATATTGTTTTTGGGCGGTTTTCTAAATTAATCCCAGATTAAGGGATTAGGGTTTTCTTAGATGCAGATTACCTAAAATTATGTGTATATTGTATTGTGAATGGTGAAGTCAATATAATGAAGAGTTGATAGGTGCAACAACAAGTAAGGTTAGTTTTCTCCTGGTTAAGGGTTTCCAGCGTAAATCTCTGTGTACTATGTGGATGAGTCATTTATTAATTTCTATTTTTCTTAGAATTTGTATGCATTGCTTTACTTCAGATGTTTAAAACTTACATGTTGTATCAAAGCACATTTTTGGCTTTAGTGGGACTCCTTTGTTGCTGAGGGTTTGGCTCAGTCTTGATAGATCAATTTTATCTTTGGGTCTATGATAAACCTAGGTTCAGTGGGAGCTTTGCAGTTGTGATTCGTGTATTGAAAGTAAATGGCTGGCAATTCTACAATCAAGATTGAGAAGTTCAATGGTAAAAAATTTGAGCTATGGAAGCTCAAGACGGAGGACCTTCTTGTATACAAATAACAATGGATAAATGTGGTGTAATATACCCGATATAAAAAGTATGCAGAACAGAAATAAAATGCTAGAAATGGCAGAATAACAACAATATAACCAGAATAATCACCACAATAACATTGAAATGATATGAGAATAACAACAGAAATAACACTTTGATTCTAAGATCAATGTTCATGGGCCTCTTTGAGGGGGAAACCTCCAGTCGAGCATAGCTCTATTACAATAATCTCCAAGCTAAGGTTCTCATACCCTCGACTTCTATTTATACTAAATATGTCTATCAAAAGAAACATCTAGAGGAATATTCTTCTAGAAGCGGAAGCTTCTATTAGGTCTTCTTACATTCGACTTGTTCTATTTTATTGTTAGGCCTTATTAATATTGACCTTTATTACATCCGAATATATTTTTCTACCTATGTGCAGGTTAGGACCCTAACATGTCCTCCCCCTTAAAAACAACCTTGTCCTCAAGGCTGGAGATGTGGAAATTGCTACAGAATGGTAGCTGATTCCCAAGTGGCATCTGCTGGAGTTGTATCTTTCCACTGGATTAACACTTCCTTGATGGCTCTCTGATGCAGGCAATGCTCAAGCTAGTCCAAAACTACTTGTGGTTGTAGCCAAATGGATCCTTCTTTGGCTAACTCGGGAAGGTTGGTTTGAATTTGGCACTTAGTTCCAATCACCTTCTTTAAGCAGGAAACATGAAAAACAAGATGTAGCTTCGAATGAATGGGAAAAGTTAATTGATAGGTCACCTGTCCCACACGCTTGAGAATTGTATAAGGACCATAAAATTTGGGTGCTAGCTTCTGACAATGCTCGGCCTTGAGGGAATTCTGCTTGTAAGGTTGCAGGAGAAGAAACACCTGATCCCCTTCTTCAAATTGATGTTCAGAGCGACCTTGATCTGCTTGTTGCCTCATGTGATTCTGTTCCATGACAAAATTCTCTTTGAGGGTATGAAGAATAGCCTCTCGAATTGTAAGTGTTTGGTCAACCGCCTGGACCTTCGAGACACTCGATAAGTATGAGAGAACATAAGGTGGCTTCTGTCCATATACTACTTCAAAAAGAGTCATGCATGTAGTTGTATGGTATGAAGTGTTGTACCACCATTCAACTAGGGGTAACCATTGAGCCCATTGATTTTGATTTTCCAAGGAAAAACACCTCAAATATGTTTCCAAACACTTGTCGACAACTATTGTTTTGACCATCAGTCTGGGGATGATAAGTTGTACTGAGATGCAATTAAGTGCCTTGTAGCTTGAACAATTCTTGCCAAAAATTGCTTGTGAAAGTGGGGTCATGATCAGAAACAATAGAGTGTGGCATTCCATGGAGATTGAAGACCTGATCCATGAAAATTTGAGCCACCATGGATGTTGTAAACAGGTGTTGAAGAGCACAGAAATGAGCATACTTGGAAAGGCGATCAACAACCACCATGATGACTGATTTATTTCTCGATTTGGGTAAGCCTATAATAAAATCCATAGAGATGTCCTTCTAAATAGAAGGTGGAATCGGGAGCGGTTGTAGTGTGCCCGAAGATTTGACTGTTTCTCCCTTATTTCATTGACACACATCACATTCAACCATAAAATTACGAATGTCATGTTTCATACCATCCCATAAAAAAAGAACGTTTGACCTTGTCATAGGTTTTGGTGAACACCGAGTGCCCCGCTGTCGCTGTAGCATGAAGCTTAGAAAGTACCGTGGATTTAAGAATTGATTGATTACTTAAATACAAACGGCCTTTGTATCAAAGCTCATCATAGAGACAAGAGTACCCTGGGGGAGCTGGAGCACTGAACTGCAATTGTTGGATCAACTGCAAACTTTTGGGATCTTGTAGCCATTCCTGGCGAACAACTTGGAACCAATCTGGTAGAATGAAGGAAAGAGAAAAAAGGGATCCTTCATCTTCATATTTGCGGGAAAGTGCATCCGCAACCACATTTTCTTTGCATTTCTTGTAAATGATCTCATAATTATAACCAACTAGCTTAGTTACCCATTTTTGTTTCTCCGGGGAGGAAATGCATTGTTCCAAAAAATACTTGAGGCTTTGATGGTCTGTCTTAATTTGGAAGCATTGCCCCAATAGATAAGGGCACCACAAATAAACAACATGCAAGATAGCCAACATTTCTTTTTCATAGATAGATTTGCCCAGATTTCTTTCAGATAGTTGCTTGCTGGTAAAGGCCAAAGGCTGACCCTCTTGCATAAGGACAACACCAATTCCTTTCCCTGAAGCATCACATTCCAAGACAAAGGTATTTGTGAAATCAGGAAGGGCCGAGACTGGAGTGGTGCACATGGCCATCTTCAAAGTTTGAAAAGATTGAGCAACAACTGGATTCCAAGTGAAAGAGTTATTTTTTAGGTGAGCAGTGAGAGGTGCTGCAATCTTTCTATAATTCTTAACAAACTTGCAACAATAGCCTGTTAAGCCTAGAAATCCATGCAATATTTTGAGATTCTTTGGGTGAGGCCAATATTGCATAGCTTGAATCTTTTTAGGATCCACCCTGACGCCATCCTTGCCAACCAGATGACCCAAGTACTCTACTTCTGAGGCACTAAAAGCACATTTAGACTGTTTCAGGAAAAGTTGATGCTGAGAGAGTAGATGGAGAACTCGATCCACATGAGCAAGATGTTATGTCTAGGTCTTGCTATAGATGAGGATATCATAAAAGAAAACTAAGACAAAATTATGGAGAAAAGTACAGAAGACTTGATTCATGAGGCTTTAGAAGGTGGAGGGGGAATTACACAAGCCAACGGGCATGACCAAAAAATCATAGTGGCCCTCATGAGTTCTAAAGGAAGTCTTGGGAATGTCTTCCTCTTTCATACGTATCTGGTGGTAGCCCGAACGAAGATCAAGTTTAGTAAAGAATTGGTCGCCACTCAGTTCATCCAGGAGGTCATTAATGACAGAAATGGGAAATTTGTCTTTAATGGTAAGTTTTTTTAGGGCACGGAAGTCAGGACACATTCACCAAGAACCTTCTTTCTTCAGGACCATGACCACAAGAGAAGAGTAGGGGATCGTACTAGGGCGAATAACGCCAACATTAAGGAGTTCCTGGACCATTTTCTCAATTTCATTTTTTTGGGAAAATGGGTGACGATATGGACAAATATTGGGAGGAAGGCTTCCGGGTACAAGGGGAATGGAATGATCATGAACACCATGTGAAGGAGGGAGTCCCTGGGGAGTGGAAAAGACCACTTTATATTTAGAAAGGATGGCTTGGAGGTCTTGTGGAACCGAGGGTGTTTATGTTGCTTGGATGGCATGGATTTGAGCAATAACACCAGAATGACCCTTTTTGAGCAGCTTTTCCATGCGATGGGAACTAATGATCTCAGGTGACCCAACGGTGATGCCTTGGAACTTATATTGGTGGCCTTCCTGGTCAAATTGCATGGTTAATTCCTTAAAATCCATGAGAATGGGACCCAAAGTCCTTAGCCAGTCTACACCCAACACAATGTCACACCCGCCCATGTCTATAGAAAACATATGAGATTTCAGGTGGTAGTCACCAATTTGGAGACACACATTTTTACAATGCCCTCCACATTTCATGGAGCCACCATTGGCAATCATGATTTGGAAATTATTGACGGCATGGATGTAGCAATGAATTTCTTGGGAAATGCGGCGATGAATAAAATTATGGGTGCTTCCACTATCAACCAGAATGATGACCTTTTGATGCTTGATGTAACCGATTAGCTTGAGGGTTTGGGGAGTGGAGAAGTCAGTGAGAGCATTGAGGGAAATGACCGGTTCTACTTCAGAGGGTCTGAGGGAGGGGCTATGTCAGGGGTTTCAGGTGACTCAGACACAAGGGGAGTTTCAATATCCTCTTCCAAAATATCCTCGGAGATGGCCATAAACAACTTTTGTTCCTTACACTTGTGGCCCGGAAAATATTTGTCATCACAATTATAACAAAGGCCTTTGAGTTGGCGTTTAGCCAGTTCAGCCTTGGTCCATTTTTGGATCTTTAGTGGAGTGGAGGGAGTAGTGGGATTTACTGGTTTAGGGCGAGGGATAAAGGAGGGTTTCCGGTTTTGAGAAGATACACCCTGTTGTGCTTCTTTATCTCTTTTAGTAGCCTCCACCCAACTCTGAGGCCGAGCCATGAGGACATGGGCCCAAAGCTCATCCTTGAGGCCACTGATAAAACATTCTTAGAAAAAGGCATCAGACATGCCCTCTGTCCGAAAATCCAAGTGCTCAAAGGCAACTATAAAGTCTTCCAATGTTCTTGATTGTTTCAACTTTGTCAAACGACCCGAATGGTTGGTGTCAGTGTCAAAATGTTCATAAAGCTCTGCCACAAAGTGTGTCCAAGCAATATACCCTTTATGAGAAGTTTTTCTCCATTGCCACCATTGCCAATGTTCTTGATCTAGATGGACAACACCATACCGGAGTTTGGCCAAGTCATCTGTAATGTCATATAAAGATAAATAATGTTCCATTTGGGTTACCCAACCAGTGGGGTCTGAGCCATCAAATTTGGTCACATCCACCCGCGGAAGGTGTAGGTCACGTTAAAAGTGATGGTTCTAAAAGTTATGGGAATGAGAGGAATGGTCACCTTCAATATGTGGAGGTGAGGAAGAGGAAGGGTTATCTGTAAGGATATGCAGTTTGGTGTAGAGTGTCGAAAAGACAGATTCAAGTTGGGTGGTGGGGTCTTGTTTGATTTCCTCCATTGAGGACTGCATGGTTGTATTGATGGCAACAACATTGGCACTGAGTTGTTTTACTTCTTGTTGGGTCTCGATGAGACCAGATTGCAAGGTGTTGAAGCGAGCTTCCAAGTCTTGGCTACGGGTATGGGCCATGAGGATGGGGGAACTAACTTCAAAAGAAGTGAGGGTAATTTTTTCAGAAAAATGATGGATAGCTAAATTTGAAGGAGTAAGATAGATCGGAAGGTCTCAAATAATGAAAATTTCCGGAGAAACTGTTTTTGTTTTACGCTGAGTTATCATAAAATGCTAGTTAACCAAAGAAATTTATTTGGTAACCCGAACATAGTTGTGCGGCTATAGATCTTGGCTGTTTTAATTTATTTATGTTTGGTCCCCAGGGTTAGGTATTCAAGGGTTATGTTTCGGTCCCCAAGGGTTAGGTATTCAAGGGTTCTACAGACAAGGGTTTTCCCTATGCTATAGCTCTCTGATATACGTGTGGGGTCCAACAGTAGTACTCAACCCAATATCTTAGGGAACTAACTAAGGATGATAGACCGTACCCTTAGCCGTACTACCCGACTACCCAGGTACTAGAGAGTATCTTCCTGAGTATTGTTCTCGGTGGAACTATAACAGTCAGGTGGCCGATCAGTTTATCTAAAGAGGGCTTCATGAAATCTAGGTTGATCCGTACACAGTTGTTGTCTGATGCACTACCACTCGAAGGGGTACCAACAAGGGTTGCAAGGGTGGCCAACAGATGTGTGCTTAAGAACCACTTGTATTTCCTGCGTGTATGAATCCCTCAACCATGGGTTTATGCATGTAACGACAGATCTCTGTGGCTTAAAGATGTCATAATACATCTATACCCTGAAAAAAATTAACCCACAATTTCTGCCAAGAAAGTCCTATGATACCACTTGTAATATACCAGATATAAAAAGTATGCAGAAAAAAAATAAAATGCTAGAAATGGCAGAATAACAACAATATAACCAGAATAATCACCACAATAACACTGAAATGATATGAGAATAACAACAGAAATAACACTTTGAGTCTGAGATCAATGTTCACGGGCCTCTTCAAGGGGGAAACCTCCAATCGAGAAGAGCTCTATTACAATAATCTCCAAGCTAGGGTTCTCATACCCTCGACTTCTATTTATACTAAATATGTCTATCAAAAGAAGCATATAGAGGAAGATCCTTCTAGAAGTAGAAGCTTCTATTAGGTATTCTTACATTCGACTTGTTCTATTTTATTGCAAGGCCTTATTAATATTGACCTTTATTACATCTGAATATATTGTTCTACCTATGTGCGGGTTAGGACCCTTACATGTGGATCTTGGTACATGAACTACATGTACACAATCTACTGGTACATAAACTACTAGTACTCAATCTACTGGTATGTCGATAGAAGATTGGGAAAATCTGGATAGAAGAGCAAGGAGTACGATTCAACTTTGTCTGGATGATTCAATGTTATTGAATGTGTTGGGATAAGCTACATCCAAGGAACTATGGGAAAATTTGGGGAATTTGTATTGTTACCCCCCATTTCTATGGGTAACCAAAGAGATGATGGCTCTAGGTCCATAAGTTGCAGACATGGAGTGCCAAGAGGCAGATGAGTAGACATACCCCCTCCTATTACCACACATCGTCATTGATAAAAAAAACAATGTCCTCCACACAAACTTGGCCCACAAAGGACAACAGGTCTTGCTTCATGAGGTAACAAGTCCAATCCGGTGGTACGTGTCATTTTAATAATTGAAGCATTTGAAACATGTTGCAAAGGTTCCTTTCTTGATTTTGAAAATGTTTGCTTGGAAATTATGCCTTTTGCCTCATTTCACCTGGGTGGTTGACATGTTTTCCTAATAAGTGGGTCACCCTCGGGAAAAGAGATGCTACTAGGGGATCTCCTTGAAGGGTCATCGTGCCATTCCCATCCATACTTACAACTTTCCACACTTATTCTCCTATGTTTCCTCATCTTTTGGGTTTTCAAGCATATTGACCCAATAAAGGCTTGCACCTCAATTCATGGAAAGAAGGGATTAAAGGCCCAGAAGGGTTTGTAGCTGGAAAAAGGTAAAAGACATATATTATCCTCTAGATGCTCACCCTAAGGTCCTGAGAGAAATGAAACACTTCTTCATAAAAATCAAGGACTTGTAAAATAAAACACATAATGAATAAATGTCTTGTTTGTTGAGGGAATGCATTTTGCAGTGTCTTTTACTTTCTTTGCACATGACACTTTGTGTGTTCCTAGCTTCAGGTGGCCTCGTGGTGATCCTTACTTTCCATTGCACATATTACTCAATGCTTTGGACCATAATCAATAATGGAAAATAAAGGGTTTGGAAAAAGGTTGCATTACAAACGAGAATGCAACACACCCTCTACAAAGGCACCCTAAAATGAGACAATATGAGCCCTTCTATGTCAAGAAACTCCATACCCAAAAGTCACACCCCCATCCATATCATACTCTTTTACATGAATTAGATAGGGTCTTCTTGGGAAACACTCATTGAATTGGAGAATGACCTACACAACCCTCCCATACTTAAATTTGACAAGTTGCATAAGGTCTTTGAGCATTTGTTTATTTTGAAAAGGGGGAATTTGATGCACATGTTTGGGTGGTTATTTTATTAAATATTTCTTACTTGGCATGATACATGTGACTTGTGGACCCTTTGAGGGCATACTTGTTTGTCTTTGCAAGACCTTTCTAGGTGAAATCTTTTCCACGGAGGAACTAGGTCACTTGGACCTTCATAGGGGATTGAAGCCCACAAGTCGGATGATGTGCCCCCGTGCATTGTGAAATTGGGAAGATGAATGTTTCCTTTGGAGCCACTTGGACATCATGAGATGTTCACATTGTGGTCCCTTGCACCTAAATGTTGGCCTTGAGAGGCCTAGGATGTCATATCCTATCCCTTCATGTCACCTCTCTTGATGGGGTTATGATATGTTTGATGATGACAATGGTGATGTTATATGATTTGATGGAGAGATATGCATTGCCAATCACTCTAACACATGACGAGGTGACACATGGCCTTTGGAGGCCCTATTATCACACAATATGTACTTTCCCAAAGCCCAAGGAAAGTGAGGTGAGATTGGCGTAACAAGGGTTTGACCTATCACTGCCACCTTAATAGGAAACCCCTTTATGTTTAGGAATGTGTTAATATTACCGCAAGGGAGACGTCCCTAGTGACCTAAAGGACTGATGAGCTAAGACAAAGAAGAAAGAATACCCCCCGCTCACTTGTCACTCAAGTCAAAAGGTTCTTTATGTCTTTAATAGATGAAGCAAAAGTAAAGATGAAGTGTACCTTCCCAGAACAAGACAACAAAGAAAAAATATGGTTGCTTTTAAGTACAAAATGATGTTGGTGCTTCATAAGACCATCAATCTTTGAAATATAAACTGGCTAATATGAAATTCTAGTGATATGAAAGTTTACAACAACAATAAGTATTTTATAACAATTGCAAGAAATTTTCCTTAGAACTGCTTGAAAAGAAAATGGAAAATTAGCTTTAACTAGGCAAGATGATAATCATTTGTCACAAGCATTTTTTGGAGTATCTAGCTAGCATTAAATATTATTTTGAAAAAAAAAATGTTGCAGTTAGATGGATGTAGAAATATTTTGTAACAACAAGAAGTATTAGTGCTCAAAATTGCAAGAAGATATTATGGAAACTTATCATTTATCAAGTAGATTGTTGGGAAATTATCACAAGAAATTTATGAGTGAGTTAGATGTGATTTATGTAGGTATATGTAGCAAATTAGTATAGATTAGTATGGTTGTAGCAATGATTTTCAACAACAAGAAGTTAACTAGTGAATTAGTCTAGTTCAGAGTTAGTAGAAGTTAACAAAAGCTTCAAGGAGGAGAGTTTGAGTGTTTGTTTGATCCATCATTCACTAAACCAAGTTGACAAGTGCCTTTTAGGGCTTATGGAGTCAACAATAAAAATGACACAACTTGGAGAAAATAGAAATGACAATACTTTCCAACTTACATGTGGTATCAAAACACACTTTTGGCTTTAGTGGGACTCCTTTGTTGCTGAGGGTTTGGCTCGATCTTGATAGATCAAGTTTATCTTTGGGTTTGTGATAAACCTGGGTTCAGTGGGATCTTTGAAGTTTTCGTGCATTGAAAGTAAATGGATAACCGTTCTAGAATCAAGATTGAGAAGTTCAACGGTAAAAAAATTGAGCTATGGAAGCTCAAGACGGAGGACCTTCTTGTAGACAAAGAACAATGGATCAATGTGGATCTTGGTACACAAACTACATGTACACAATCTACTAGTACATAAACTACTAGTACTCAATCTAGTGGTATCTCGATAGAATATTGGGAGAAGATGGATAGAAGAACAAGGAGTACTATTCAACTTTGTCTGGATGATTCAGTGTTATTGAAAGTGTCAAGAGAATCTACAGCCAAGGAACTATGGGAAAAATTGGGGAATTTGTATTGTTACCCCCCATTTCTAGGGGTAACCAAAGAAAATATGTCTCTAGGCCCACATGTTGCAGACATGGAGTGCCAAGAGGCATATGAGCAGACATATCCCCTCCTATTACCACACATCACCACTGATCGAAAAATGCAATGTCCACCACACCAACTTGGCCCACAAAGGACAACATGTCTTGCTTCATGAGGTAACAAGTCCAGTCCGGTGGTAAGTGTCATTTTAATAATTGGAGCATTTGAAACATGTTGCAAAGGGTCCTTTCTTGATTTTGAAAATGTTTGCTTGGAATTATTCCTTTTGCCTCATTTTACCTAGGTGGCTGACATGTTTTCCTAATAAGTGGGTCACCCTCGGGAAAAGGGATGCTACTAGGGGACCTCCTTAAAGGGTCATCATGCCATTCCCATCCATACTTACGACTTTCCACACTTATTCCCCTATGTTTCCTCATCTTTTGGGTTTTCGAGCATATTGACCCAATACGGGCTTGTACCTCATTTCATGGAAAGAAGGTATTAAAGGCCCAGAAGGGTTTGTAGCTGGAAAAAGGTAAAAGCCATATATTATCCTTTATATGCTCACCCTAAGGTCCTGAGAGAAATGAAACAATTCTCCATAAAAATCAAGGACTTATAAAATAAAACACATAATGAATAAATGTCTTGCTTGTTGAGGGAATGCATTTTGCAGTGTCTTTTACTTTCTTTGCACATGACACTTTGTGTGTTCCTAGATTTAGGTGGCATCATGGTGATCCTTACTTTCCATTTCAAATAGTACTCAATGCTTTGGACCATAATCAATTAATGACAAATAAAGGGTTTGGAAAAAGGTTGCATTGCAAACGCGAATGCAACACACCCTCTGCAAAGGAACCCTAAAATGAGACAATATGAGCCCTTCTATATCAAGAAACTCCATGCACAAAAGTCACACCCCCATCCATATCATACTCGTTTACATGACTTAGATAGGGTATTCTTGGGAAACACTCATTGAATTGGAGAATGACCTACCCAATAGGGCACCATGACAACCCTCCCATACTTAAATTTGACAAGTTGCATAAGGTCTTTGAGCATTTGTTTATTTTGAAAAGGGAGAATTTGATGCACATGTTTGGGTGGTTATTTTATTAAATATTTCTTACTTGGCATGATACATGTGACATGTGGACCCTTGGAGCGCGTACTTGTTTGTCTTTGCAAGACCTTTCCAGGTGAAATATTTTCCATGGAGTAACTAGGTCACTTGAACCTTCATAAGGTCTTGAAGCCCACAGGTCGAATGATGTGCCCCCGTGCATTTCAAAATTGGGAAGATGAATGTTTCCTTTGGAGCCACTTGGAAATCATGAGATGTTCACGTCATGGTCCCTTGCACCTAAATGTTTTCCTTGGGAGGCCTAGGATGTCATATCCTATCCCTTCATGTCACCTCTCTTGATGGGGTTATGATGGGTTTGATGATGACAATGGTGATGTTATATGATTTGATATAGAGGGATGCATTTCAATTCACTCTAACACATGACAAGGTGACACATGGCCTTTGGAGGCCCTATTATCACACAATATGTACTTTCCCAAAGCCCAAGGAAAGTGAGGTGAGATTAGCGTAACAAGGGTTTGACCTATCACTGTCACCTTAATAGGAAACCCCTTTCAAGTACAAAATGATGTTGGTGCTTCATAATACCATTAACCTTTTAAATATAAACTGGATAATATGAAATTGCAGTGATATGAAAGTTTACAACAACAATAAGTATTTTATAACAACTGCAAGAAATTTTCCTTAGAATTGCTTGAAAAGACAATGGAAAAGTAGCTTTAATTAGGCAAGATGATAATCATTTTTCGCAAGCATTTTTTGCAGTGTCTAGCTAGCATTAAATGTTAGTTTTTCAAAAAACATTCTGCAGTTAGATGGATGTAGAAGTCTTTTGTAACAACAACAAGTATTAGTGCTAAGAATTGCAAGAAGATATCATGGAAACTTAGCATTTATCAAGTAGATTGTTGAGAAATTATCACAAGCAATTTCTGAGTGAGTTAGATGTGAGTTATGTAGGTATATGTAGCAAATTAGTATAGATTAGCATGGTTGTAGCAATGATTTGCAACAACAAGAAGTTAACTAGTGAATTATTCTAGTTTAGAGTTAGTAGAAGTTAACAAAAAATTCAAGGAAGAGAGTTTGAGTGTTTGTTTGATCAATCATTCACTAAACCAAGTGGACAAGTGCCTTTTAGGGCTTATGGAGTCAACAATAGTAATGACACAACTTGGAGAAAATAGAAATGACAATACTTTCCAACTTACATGCGGTATCAAAGCATGTTTTTGACTTTAGTGGGACTCCTTTGTTGCTGAGGGTTTGGCTCGGTCTTGATAGATCAAGTTTATCTTTGGGTCTGTGAACAACTACAAGAATTTTTGCTTAGAATTGCTTGAAAAGACAATGGAAAAGTAGCTTTAATTAGGCAAGATGATAATCATTTTTCACAAGCAGTTTCTGCACTGTCTATCTAGCATTAAATGTTAGTTTTGCAGAAACAATTATGCAGTTAAATGGATGTAGAAATATTTTGTAACAACAAGAAGTATTAGTGCTCAGAATTGCAAGAAGATATCATGGAAACTTAGCATTTATCAAGTAGATTGTTAGGAAATTCTCATAAGCAATTTCTGAGTGAGTTAGATGTGAGTTATGTAGGTATATGTAGCAAATTAGTATAGATTAGTATGGTTGTAGCAATGATTTTCAACAACAAGAAGTTAACTAGTGAATTATTCTAGTTTAGAGTTAGTAGAAGTTAAAAAAAGCTTCAAGGAAGAGAGTTTGAGTGTTTGTTTGATCAATCATTCACTAAACCAAGTGGAAAAGTTCCTTTTAGGGCTTATGGAGTCAACAATAGTAATGAAACAACTTGGAGAAAATAGAAATGACAATACTTTCCAACTTACATGTGGTATCAAAGCACGTTTTTGGCTTTAGTGGGACTCCTTTGTTGCTAAGGGTTTGGCTCGGTCTTGATAGATCAAGTTTATCTTTGGGTCTGTGATAAACTTGGGTTCAGTGGGAGCTTTGCAGTTGTGATTCGTGCATTGAAAGTAAATGGCTAGTAGTTATAGAATCAAGATTGAGAAGTTCAACGGTAAAAAATTTGGGCTATGGAAGCTCAAGACGAAGGACCTTGTTGTAGACAACGAACAATGGATCAATGTGGATCTTGGTACACGAACTACATGTACACAATATACTGTTACATAAACTACTAGTACTCAATCTGCTGGTATGTCGATAAAAGATTCGGAGAAGCTGGATAGAAGAGAAAGGAGTACGATTCGACTTTGTCTAGATGATTCAGTGTTATTGAATGTATCGGGAGAATCTACAACCAAGGAACTCTGGGAAAATTTATGGAATTTGTATTGTTACCCCCCATTTCTAGGGGTAACCAAAGAGATGATGTCTCTAGACCCACAGGTTGCAGACATGGAGTGCCAACAAGTAGATGAGTAGACATAGCCCCTCCTATTACCACACATCGCCACTAATTGAAAACAACAACGTCCACCACACCAACTTGGCCCACAAAGGACAACAGGTCTTGATTCATGAGGTAACAAGTCAAATCCAGTGGTAAGTGTCATTTTAATAATTGAAGCATTTGAAACATGTTGCAAAGGGTCCTTTCTTGATTTTGAAAATGTTTTCTTGGAAATTATGCCTTTTGCCTCATTTCACCTGGTTGGTTGACATGTTTTCTGAATAAGTGGGTCATCCTCGAGAAAAGGGATGCTACTAGGGGATCTCCTTGAAGTCATCGTGCCATTTCCATCCATACTTACAACTTTCCACACTTATTCCCCTATGTTTCCTCATCTTTTGGTTTTTCGAGCATATTGACCCAAGAAGAGCTTGTACCTCATTTCATGGAAAGAAGGGATTAAAGGCCCAAAAGGGTTTGTAGTTGGAAAAAGGTAAAAACCATATGTTATCCTCTAGATGCTCATCCTAAGGTGCTGAGAGAAATGGAACGCTTCTCCATAAAAATCAAGGACTTGTAAAATAAAACACATAATGAATAAATGTCTTGCTTCTTGAGGGAATGCATTTTGTAGTGTCTTTAACTTTCTTTGCACATGACACTTTGTGTGTTCCTAGCTTAAGGTGTCATCATAGTACATAGTACTCAATGCTTTGGACCATAATCAATTAATGGAAAATAAAGGGTTTTGAAAAAGGTTGCATTGCAAATGAGAATGCAAGACACCCTCTACAAAGGCACCCTAAAATGAGACAATATGAGCCCTTCTATGTCAAGAAACTCCATGCCCAAAAGTCACACCCCCATCCATATCATACTCTTTTACATGACTTAGATAGGGTATTCTTGGGAAACACTCATTGAATTGGAGAATGACCTACCCAATAGGGAACCATGACAACCCTCACATACTTAAATTTGACAAGTTGCATAAGGTCTTTGAGCATTTGTTTATTTTGAAAAGGGGGAATTTGATGCACATGTTTGGGTGGTTCTTTAATTAAGTATTTCTTACTTGGCATGATACATGTGACTTGTGGACCCTTGGAGGGTGTACTTGTTTGTCTTTTCAAGACCTTTCCAGGTGAAAGCTTTTCCATGGAGGAACTAGGTCACTTGGACCTTCATAGGGGCTTGAAGCCTACAAGTCGGATGATGTTCCCCCATGCATTGCAAAATTGGGAAGATGAATGTTTCCTTTGGAGCCACTTGGACATCATGAGATGTTCACATCGTGGTCCCTTGCACCTAAATATTGGCCTTTGGAGGCCTAGGATKTCATATCCTATCCCTTCATGTCACCTCTCTTGATGGGGTCATGATGGGTTTGATGATGACAATGGTGATGTTATATGATTTTATGGAGAGATATGCATTTCCAGTCACTCTAACACATGATGAGGTGACACATGGACTTTGGAGGCCCTATTATCACACAATATTTACTTTCCCAAAGCCCACGGAAAGTGAGGTGAGATTGGCGTAACAAGGGTTTGACCTATCACTGTCACCTTAATAGGAAACCTCTTTTTGTTTAGGAGTGTGTTAATATTGCCCCAAGGGAGACGTCCCTAGTGACCTAAAGGACTGATGAACTAAGACAAAGAAGCAAGAATACCCCCCTCTCACTTGTCACTCAATTCAAAAGGTTCTTTATGTCTTTAATAGATGAAGAAAAAGTAAAGATGAAGTGTACCATCCCAGAACAAGACAACAAAGCAAAAATACGGTTGCTTTCAAGTACAAAATGATGTTGGTGCTTCATAAGACCATGAACCTTTGAAATATAAACTGGTTGATATGAAATTGTAATGTTATGAAAGTTTACAACAACAATAAGTATTTTATAACAACTGCAAGAAATTTTCCTTAGAATTGCTTGAAAAGACAATGGAAAAGTAGCTTTAACTAGGCAAGATGATAATCATTTGTCACAAGCATTTTCTGCAGTGTCTAACTAGCATTAAATGTTAGTTTTACAAAAAAATTGTTGCAGTTAGATGGATGTAGAAATCTTTTGTAACAACAACAAGTATTAGTGCTCAAAATTGCAAGAAGATATCATGGAAACTTAGCATTTATCAAGTAGATTGTTGGGAAATTATCACAAGCAATTTATAAGTGAGTTAGATGTGAGTTATGTAGGTATATGTAGAAAATTTGTATAGATTAGTATGGTTGTAGCAATTATTTGCAACAACAACAAGTTAACTAGTGAATTAGTCTAGTTTAGAGTTAGTAGAAGTTAGAAAAAGCTTCATGGAAGAGAGTTTGAATGTTGGTTTGATCAATCATTCACTAAACCAAGTGGACAAGTGCCTTTTAGGGCTTGTGGAGTCAACAATAGCAATGACACAACTTGAAGAAAATAGAAATGACAATACTTTCCAAAGAAAAATAGGTGGATGGAAGAGGTGTTGGCACTTCAAGGCCTCAAAC
Source organism: Picea sitchensis (assembly GCA_010110895.2). NCBI lineage: Eukaryota > Viridiplantae > Streptophyta > Pinopsida > Pinales > Pinaceae > Picea > Picea sitchensis. Next base: position 105,306 of record SNQJ01S0002997.1, read on the forward strand.
ATCTAAATCTTAAAGACAAATCCACTAGAGATTAAGCACTTTTAGGCCCTAGCGAATCTTCCTTCCTTAGACTATTGAAAAATATTATGCAATAAGCAATTAGAATGAAGGTACTAGAGTGCTATCACTTTAGGGATTTAGTAGTCACTTCTAAACAAGGTGTACTTGAGAGATTTAAACAAGTATAAAAGCTAGAGAGAGAAAGAAGTAACTTATGTTTCTCTCCCAGGGTTTAAGCAAGCAATTTCATAATATTTAAGATGAAACAAGTAAAATGTACCACAAGCATTTATTACATGAACAAATTGCAGATTTTATACTTACTTCACCAAGAATAATCAAGCCAAACCCTAGTTGAAGATCTTCCACCATGAAAAATAGCCAAGATACACCTTGAAATGCCTCTCCAAGAAGTTGTGCACTAGTTATTTCAGCCAATATCCCTTAAAGAGGGTACAAATTTCCATCCACAATTGTTGTGTGATGAGTTATGATGAAAAAATGAGAGTACTTTATCTCTATTTATAGAAAACTTTGACCTTTAATTAAGTTTAGGTCCAATAAAAGGCCAACCTAGCCAATTTCAATTTAAATCCAATTTTGACATAAATGAAATTAATTAACATATAAAAACATCCCCAAGGGTGACATTATGCCCGTCTAGGGTGACGTTGAGACCCTAAGGTGGAACGTTGGGCTCAGGATGCAGAAATTTTGGCCTCCAAAGGCCCTATATGATTCCCACATGTTTCACCCAGCTCATAAATGCCCCCAAAATGTACACCATAGATATAGATGACATCCAGGGTCATGATGGTGATGTCATGGGATTTTGAAAGGCCACTGTCCATGTGGAAGAGCAAGATCCCCCTGGATCTAGGTTTTCCAGGGTGCCTCCAAGGTGACGTCCTTCTTTCTTACTGGTGCAAATATCTAATGTCTTCTTGCCCCTAGCTAGGGTTACAACATCCATCTGTGGTCTTTAAACCCCCATGAAGGTCCGAGCTAATCATTCCCTCATGTGTACCTATTCACCGGGCAAGGTCCTGCAGCAACAAAAAGTACACCCTCCAAGGGTTCATAAGTCACATGGATCATAAAATGTAAACCAAATCCAATAATTAAATTACCCAAACATGTGCATCAAACCCCCCTTTACCTAGACAAATTCTCAAAGATGTTATGCAATTTAACAAGTTGGGTTTGGAGAAGGTCTCAGGGTGTCCTATTGGGATAATCATCCTTAATATTAGGGTGTTTCCCAGGTGAGAGCCAATCCATGTCATGTAAGTGTATGAGGTGGTGTGGGGTAAGTGTTTGGGCATGGGGTGCAATGATAACAGGGAAATGTAAGTCTTTCCTATGGGTGTCATTGTAGAGGGAGAGTTGCACTTTATCATAGATTCCATTGTTTCCTATCCCATTTACTGCCTTTTACTCTTAGCTTTATTATCTTTTGATCTTTTTTCTTTTGTGATTCAAGGGAAGAGTTGAGGGACATTATCCTGGCTTGGTGACCATAGATGGAAACATTATCCACAGACATTTCACAGAGATGAGAAGGTTGGCTCATGATGAGAGCCCCTTTCTCTTGGCTATGCCACCAAGAGCCACTACCCTATTTTGGTGACCAGATAGGTGGTAGTGTCATACCGCTACATGCCCATGGTCATAATAGGTTGGCTCATGATGAGACCTCCTATCCACCAACTAGTACCTTGAGTGTTTATTTATCTTGTGGGTTCCCTTTTCTTACTGAGAAGCTCTTTACTACTTTCTTGGGAATCCTTGGGTGAAGCATCTCAAAGGTTTCAAAGGATTTTAACTCTTTTCATCTACATTTACCCTCTAGGCCTTTAGCCCCTTCTTCCCATAAGGAAAGGTACAACCCTTCCTGGTGTGGCCAATTCCAATGCCCAAAAAAAGGTAGGAGAAGATGAAAGGAATAAAGATGGAAAGTGGTAAGTATGGAGGGGACAGATGATGACCTTTCATAGACCCACCCAGTGGCAACCCATCCTAAAGGGAGATCAACTTACTAGGGAATCATGTCACCCTTCCAGGTATGAACAAGTTAAAGAGCATAATTTCCAAGAAAATGTTATGAAATGAAGGAGAATTCAATGCAACATATTCAAGTGCTTCAAGAATTAGAGTGACACATACCATGATACCTGAACTCATTACCTCATGGAAAAAGACTTATTGCTACTTCAGGACCAGGCTGGCGAGATGGATAATGCTGCAACTGATAAATGGGTTGCACTGAAGAAAAGAGGGGCCCTCCGAGGCCATGATCAAGTCATCCAACTCTCGTTACTCCATGTCTAGGACATGTTTGCCTTGAGATGTGATCTCCTTAGTTATCTCTAGGGTAGGGGATAACATCTGGCTCAAACTTGGGGACATGTGCTCACTGTAGAGCGCATGAGAACCTCAACATCTCTGGTATGAATTGTTCCTACTAAATATCAAAAAAATGTATTAGTAATCCTTAGGGTGGTGATATCAATCCTTATTCATATATGATATAATAAAATAAAGAGAATCTATAATATAGCATATAATCTCGATCATACATATATACATAATGGAAGAATACAACATGAAAATGAAATTATAATTACGCTAACATGATATGAAGATGGTATATACAATGGATGAAAATGCATACCTATATAACTTACCTATACTTACCTGTACTTAGCTGTCATGCTACTAGAGGGAAGTAATGCTTGATGTGGATAACATTCACAGGTAACTCCAAAGCCTCTCCTTCAAGTGTTGTTAAATTAAAAGAGTTTGTCCCTGCTTGACTCATAATCTTGTAAGGACCTGTCCATAATCCATCCAACTTCTTGTGCATAACAATTTTATCTCTCCTTTTATCCCATAATAACACCAGGTCCCCTTCTTTGAAATCCCTCTCTTTTTCTTTGTGATCAAAAGTGTTCTTAACCTTTTCTTAACTTTTCACCATCTGACTTAAAGCAACCCTCCTAGATTCGTCTAATTCCACCAACTAGTCAATTCGTCCCTGGATTGCTTCTTCTTCTGTGGTGTATTGTTGGGCGAAGCAAAGGATAGGGATTTTCATATTGACAAGTAGTTTATCCTCTAACCCATATACTAGTTCAAATGGGGTTTTTCCTGTTGAGGTCTTTGTTGTTATTTGATATGCCCACATGGAATACTTGATCTTTCTATCCCAGACCTTCTTATTTTCTCCCACAACCTTCTTGATGATATTAATGAGATTCTTATTACTCAATTCTGACAAACCATTTCCCTGGGGGTAGTAGTTTGACAAATGGGACATAGTGATACCATATTTAAAACAAAATTATGCTAAGGAAAGGGAGCTAAAATCTTTGTCATTGTCAGTGGTGATTTTGGATGGTACCCCAAATCTTGTTATAATTATTTCTTCCAAAAATTTCATGACCACTTCCTCAGTATCCTTCTTTGTGGGAACAACCTCCACCCACCTAGTAAAGTAATATGTGGTGGTCAAAATCCATCGGTAACCATTACTCGAATTATCCTTAAATTCACCAATAAAATCCAATCCCCATTGTTGAAAAGGGGTTTCTAAAATTACAGGTTTTAGAGGTTGCGTCGAGAGTCTCTGTTTACTCGCAAAGTATTGACCAGGTTGGCATGACCAGACATATCAATGTGTATCAGCAAACAACGTCGAAAAATAATATCCGGCTCTCAAGATCTAATGAGCAGTAGTACGGGAAACAAAGTCCCCCCACAATATCCAAAGTGTAACTCCCTTAAAAATTTGTTAGCTTCGTCTTTGTTTACACACCTAAGAGAGATCCATATAGGTATTTCCAACCAAGACCATCCTCCGTTAAACAATACTTCATAGCTTTAAGTCTTAGAGCCCTCCTTTTATAGTCCACTAGGTGGTCCGAGCATGATAAGTTCTTAAGGTAATAGATTATGTCGGAATACCATTCATTGTGTTCTAGTTCACTTACCACCATATTCAATTGTTCGTTTTCTCCCATTTGTATAGCTTGTTCGTTGCTTTCATTTAACATCTGAGATAAACCTTGTCTCTTTACAATCTTAGTGGGTTTTATTTCTAGGTCATATTCTTGGATATTGGAAACCCACTTACCCCTCGTACCCATACAGTCTTTTTGTGATAAAACATTCTTTACTGTCGACTAAGGGACATAAGCCTTAATCTTGTTATAACCCACATAGTTTCTAAAATGCTTGAGAGATTTCACTAGGGCATAGGCTTGCTTTTCAATGATCGAATAATTCAATTCTAAATCCCTAAGGACTTTGCTCATGAAGTCAATAGGGTGTTCATGATCATCAATGTCCCTTTTCAATGAGACACCTGCAATGGTATATTGCAAGGAAAAAGATAATATTATGAAATCTCATGAGTAATCAGGGCTAACCAAAACCGGGGCTTGGGAAATGGCATTTTTTATATCTTCAAAAGATCGAAGACCTTTGTCATCCCATCTGAATGCTACTTCTTTCTTAAGAAAGGAACTCATGGGTTTTATTCTTTCATCAAAATTTGGAACAAATCTTCGAATGAAATTTATCTTTCCAAAGAATGATTCAAGGGCCTTTTTATTGGCAGGGGGACAAAAACTTTTGATAGATTGGATTCTCTCTAGGTATACATAAATTCCCCCTTCTGAAACTATGTGTCCCAATAAATTTCCCTTATCTATCCTAAAAATAGACTTTTTAGGGTTCAAGGAAATGTCATATTTCCTACACCTTTCAAAGACAATTCTGAGGTGTGAGATGTGATCTTTCCTTTCTTTTGACATGACTGTGAGATCATCTTGGTAAATTTCTATAATCTTCTAGATTAGATCCCTAAAATAAAAATCCATTTCTCTCTAAAAAGTTGAACCCGCATTCATAAGACCAAACAACATTATTAAGTACATGAATGTTCCCCATGGTGTAGTAAATGTTGTTTTGAGTTGATCTTCCCTTATGAGTAACACTTGATTGTATCCAAAAAATCCATCTAACATGGACATCATTCCTACCCCAGTGACCCTTTGTAATAAATGCTCCATATTTGGGAGGGGATAATTGTCTTTCAATGATAGTTGGTTAAGGTTCTGGAAATCAACACATAGGTGAATGCCACCACTCTTCTTTCGGACAACTACCAAATTAGACATCCATAATGAATACCTAATGAGAACTATGATACCAACATCTAACATTTTTTGGAGTTCCTTTTGTATCTAGGTTGCCAACTTAGGATTAATATGCCTTAATGTTTGTCGGAAAGGTTTGGCTCCCTCTGTCAAAGGTATAGCATGTTGGATGACATCACTCCTATATGACTTCAAGTCATCATAAGTCCAAGCAAAGGCATCCTTAAACTCTCTAATGAGGTTAAGTATTTCATTTATCTCTTCTTCAGCGGTGCCCTCCCCTATCTTTACCATCCTAGGGTCTATCTCGGTGCCAATATTAAATTCAAAGACCTTATCTATTTTTTGTTTGGGGTTGTTTCCATTGTATACATCATGTCTATCAAAGATTTGTTCTAAAGGAATACACCCCTTCGACAGGGTATTATTTTGCAAATTCACTACCTCAAGGTCCATGGACTCAGCCATGAAATTTACTTGTGAATCAATGAACTCTCTACTATTTTCCATGAATATAAGGATTTGACTATCATCTTCAAAAACTTGCCAATGCTCTAAGTTATCAGGGATCGATGGTCTAAATAGAACCTCCATTTTCCACAAATTATGGAGGGGGACTTCACAATGTTGCAAGGTAGATGCTGAGACAACTAAAGAATCCACTACGTAATTTTCCTCTCTAGGAATTGCTTCTATTCACACTACTTCAAAGGATTTTGCAACATACCTAGAAAAGTCTCGGTACCTTTTGAGTATTTCATTCTTTGTGGAAAAGTTTAGTAAAACTTGTGATATTATTAGGTCTGAATCACCAATTACCATCAAGTGTGTTATACCCCTATCAATAGACAGATTAAGACCTATAATAAAAGCCTCATATTCGACAACATTGTTCGTGCAGTAATATTCAAGCCTATAAGAATAGTAGAAAGTTTATTTAGAAGGGGAAGTTAGGACGATGCCTACCCTTGAGCCAAAACTTGAATGAGCACCATCGAATTCTAGGGTCCATATTTAGGTGTTTTGCAAGGTTCATCTTTGGAGTGCCCTCCTTCAATAAACCAATTTTCTACCCCATTTCTCACATAAAGGAGTTGATCAATGGGTTCTTCGGAAGCTTCAATGAGACATCCAGTGATAGGTTCCTTGTGAAGGGTGAAAAATCCTCCCTTGGGATAGGGTATAATGGCCTTATATCCTTGGTCTTGGAAGCTTCCACCTAGTTTTCCTACTAAGTCTTTGCAGAGTAAGATTCCCCAACTACTTAATGTGTCTATCACTATTACATCAATCTTGAAAGAGACAACAAATCAAGTATGGAAGGAAACCACCAAGTCTTTGATAATACCCCGTGTAAAACCATCTCATGTATCATTATTTGGTTGTGATAAACTAAGTCCTAGTTGGTGCATGACCCTTTTAGTAATAATGTTTCTGGGAGTATCTGGGTCAAAAAAATAATTATGGAGAAGGAAATCATTGATCTAGAGGGTAATATAAAAAGGTGTGGGTTCATTGTATCTTGTCCCAATGCTCCCAGCATGAAAAACATCAGGGGAGTCTCTTCCAAAATCATCTCCCTCAATGACTTATGAAGGTAAACATTTAATGTCTCCTTCCTCAACCTCCAAATATTCAAATATATTTTCAGGAGGACTTAGATCCTCAGGGGTATCATGTTGTTTTGAGAAAATAATGGCATCTTCCATGCTTTAAAATCTTGTGCTCCAAGGGATGGTTACTTTAGGGAAAGTTTGCAATTTAATGTCATATTTAACCTCTAGTATATCTGGGAAATCGTGCTCTTGTTCTTCCATCTTTCCTCTTCGAACCATAAGATTTCATATTGGTTGTTCAAAATATTGACCTAGGAAATGGAATTTATCAATTTGAAATTTTCTTCAATCCAACAAGCACCATCTTGTGCTTCCTCGAGGTTTGTAGGAAATCTGTTCTTGAGGGTAGACATGAAGTCTCCTTCGAAGGAATATAAATATTGTTGGAGAATAACACTCTATGGCTGAAAGTTGGGCTCAATTCGACCAAGTAAGGTGTTAAACCTATCATTAAATTCGCTAACATCTTCATCATTTTGTTTGAAATTTTTGAGGTATTGGGAATAAAGGGAGGCCATATCTTCCATCACACCCCATCTTTGTAGAAAAACTTGTTCTAAATCTTCATGAGTTGTGAGGATTTTGGTAGGGAGTTTAGCACTCCATTTTTTGGCATCCCCAGTGAGTGAGGCCAAGAAAAGTCTCATAAATGTGTCAAAATGTTCTTTCCTAGACTGATGGAACTCATAACTCTCATAGAATTTAGTCCAATGTGTATTACCAGAAGCTCCAGCCTCTCCTAAAAACTTGGGTATCCAAGAATCGACATCTTTAGGGAGATCATGTAATCCTCCTTGGATAGTGGCCAAGTCTAAAGGGTCGAAGAGTTCTTCGGGGGCCCATTTAGGAGGGGACAATAGGGACTATAGATTAATAAAATGTGTATTGATACTCGCTACGGGTCGTTATCAGTAGAGTCTCCATAAACTCTACTTGATATTATTAAAGGGATGAAGGGATCACCCTCAATGGAGTCACAATGTAAGCTTTATGAAAAAAAGACTTTGGATAAAGGCTTACCAAAATGGTGTCGTTGAGGAAAATTGACTCGATGTTCCCTGGCAGCGGCGCCAAAATTTTTATCGCACAATCTGTACTTTACCAAAGCCCAAGGCAAGTGAGGCGAGATTGGCGTAACAAGGGGGTGACCTATCACTATCACCTTAATAGGAAACCCCTTTCTGTTTAGGAGTGTTTTAATATTACCCCAACGGAGACATCTCTAGTGACCTAAAGGGCCAATGAACTAAGAAAAAGAAGCAAGAATACCCCCCTCTCACGGGTCACTCAAGTCAAAAGGTTCTTTATGTCTTTAATAGATGAAGCAAAAGTAAATATAAAGTGTACCTGCCCAGAACAAGACAACAAAGAAAAAATATGGTTTCTTTCAAGTACAAAATGATGTTAGTGCTTCATAAGACCATGAACCTTTGAAATATAAACTGGTTGATATAAAATTGCAGCGATATGGAAGCTTAAAAAATCAATAAGTATTTTATAACATCTACAAGAAATATGCCTTAGAATTGCTTGAAAAGACAATGGAAAAATAACTTTAACTAGGCAAGATGATAATCAACTATCACAAGCATTTTCTACAGTGTCTAGCTAGCATTAAATGTCAGTTTTGCAGAAAATTTGCTGCAATTAGATGGTTGTAGCAATAATTTGTAACAACAACAAGTATTAGTTCTCAGAATTGCAAGAAAATATCATGGAAACTTAGCATTTATCAAGTAGATTGCTGAGAAATTATCACAAGCAATTTTTGAGTGAGTTAGATGTGATTTATGTAGGTGTATGCAACAAATTAGTATATATTACTATGGATGTAGCAATTATTTGAAACAACAACAAATTAACTAGTGAATTAGTCTAGTTTAGAGTTAGTATAAGTTAACAAAATATTCAAGGAAGAGAGTTTGAGTGTTTGTTTGATCAATCATTCACTAAAGCAAGTGGAAAAGTGCCTTTTAGGGCTTATGGTGTCAACAATAACAACCACACAAATTGGAGAAATAGAAATGATAATACTTGCCAAAGAAAAAGAGGTGGATGGAAGAGGTGTTGGCACTTCAAGGCCTCAAACATCCAAATCTTAAAGACAAATTCACTACAGAGTAAGAACTTTTAGGCCCTAGCGAATCTTCCTTCCTTAGACTATTGAAAAATATTATGCAATAAGAAATTAGAATGAAGCTACTAGAGTGATAGCACTTTAGGGCTCTAGTAGTCACTTCTAAACAAGGTGTACTTGAGAAATTTAAACAAATAGAAAAGCTAGAGAGAGAAAGAAATAACTTATGTTTCTCTTCTAGGGTTTAAGCAAACAATTTAATAATCTTTAACATGAAACAAGTAAATGTACCACAAGAATTTATTACATGAACAAATTGCATATTTTCTACTTACTCCACCAAGAATAATCAAGCCAAACCCTAGTTGAAGATCTTCCACCATGAAAAATAGCCAAGATGCACCATAAAATGCCTCTCCAAGAAGTTGCACACTAGTTATTTCAACCAATATCCCTTAAAGAGGGCGCAAATTTCAGTCCAAACTTGTTGTGTGATGAGTTATGATGAAAAAATGAGAGTAATTTATCTCTATTTATAGAAAACTTTGACCTTTAATTAAGTTTAGGTCAAATAAAAGGCTRACCTCGCCAATTTACATTAAAATCCAATTTTGACATAAATAAAATTAATTAACATCTAAAAACATCCCCAAGGGTGATGTCATGCCCTTATAGGGTGACGTTGAGCCCCTAAGGTGGAACATTGGGCTCATGATGCAGAACATTTGGCCTCTAAAGGCGCTAGATGATGCCCACACATGCCACACATCTCACAATTGCGCCCAAAATATAGACCCTAGCTCTGGATGATGTCTAGGGTCACAATGGTGACGTCCTGGGCTTTCAAAGGCCAATGTCCATGTGGAAGAGCAATATCGCACTGGGTATAGGTCTTCTAGGGTGCCTCCAAGGTGATGTCCTTCTTTCTTCCTGGTGCAAATCTTTGATATCTTCTTGCCCCTGGCTGCGGTTACAAAATCCATCTGTGGGCTTTAAGCCCCCATGAAGGTCTAAGATAATCATTCCCTCATGTGTACTTATTCACCGGGAAAGGTCCTGCAAAAACAACAAGTACGCCCTTTAGGGATTCATAAGTCATAATGATCAAAAAATGTAAATCACATCCAATAATTAAATTACCCAAAAATGTGCATCAAACCCTCCTTTACCCATACAAATTCTCAAAGATGTTATGCATTTAACAAGTCAGGTTTGGAGAAGGTCTCAGGGTGTCCTATTGGGATAATCCTCCTTAATCTTTGGGTGTTTCCCAGATGAGATCCAATCCATGTCATGTAAGTGTATGAGGTGGCATGGGGTAAGTGTTTAGGCATGGGGTGCAGTGATAAGAGGGAAATGTAAGTCTTACCTATGGGTGTCTTTGTAGAGGGAGAGATGCACTTTGTCATAGCTTCCATTGTTTCCTAGCCCATTTACTGCCTTTCACTCTTAGCTTTATTGTCTTTTGATCTTTTTCTTTTGTGATTCAAGAGAAGAGTTAAGGGACATTGTCTTGTCTTGGTGACCAGAGATGATATCATTATCCACAAACATTTCACAAAGATGAGAAGGTTGGATCATGATTAGAACCCCTTTCTCTTAGCTATGCCACCAAGAGCCACTACCTTGGTTTGGTGACCAGATAGGTGTAGTGTCATATAGATACATGACCATGGTCATAATAGGTCGACTCATGATGAGACCTCCTATCCACCAACTAGTACCTTGAGTGTTTATTTATCTTACGGGCTCCCTTTTCTTACTGAGAATATTTTTAATTCTTTCTCGGGAATCCCTGGGTGAAGCATCTCAAAGGTTTCAAATGATTTTAACTCTTTCCAACTATTTTTACCCTTTGGGCCTTTATCCCCTTCTTCCCACAAGGCAAGGTACAACCCTTCCTAGTGTGGCCAATCCCAATGTCCAAACAAAGGTAGGGTAAGATGAGAGGAATAAATATGGAAATTGGTAAGTATGGAGGGGACGGATGATGACCTTTCATAGACCCACCCAGTGGAAACCCGTCCTAAAGGGAGATCAACTTACTAGGGCATCATGTCACCCCTCTAGGTATGAACAAGTTAAAGAACATAATTTCCAAGAAAACATTATGAAATGAAGGAGAATTGAATGCAAAAATTCAAGTTCTTCAAGAATCAAAGTGACACATACCATGATACTCGAACTCATTACCTCAAGGAGCAAGAATTACTACTACTTCAAGACCAGACTGGCGGGATGGATACTATTGTTGCTGATAAATGGGTTGCACTGAAGAAAAGAGGGCCCCTCCAGGGTCATGCTCAAGTCATCCAGATCTTGGTACTCCATGTCTAGGACCCGTAGTCCTTGAGACGTGATCTCCTTAGTTATCCCTAGGGTACGAGATAACATGCCCAACGATTTTCACCTTGAGGCTCAACGTCTCTCTTGGAGGCCTAACGTCACCCTTTAGTGCATGACGTCACCCCTTAGGGGATTTTAATTTAATGTTATTTCATATTTGTATATTGTAAAGACAAATTAGATGGTCGACCCTCTTTTCTATTTTGTTGTTGACTTTTAAAGTGGACAAATTAGGGTTAGATGACCTTGTATAAATAAAGTTCATCTCACTCTCATTTTATAATGATGGTTTTGAGAAGTACATACTTTCTTGGCTGAAATTTTCACCCTACTTGGACAATTCACTCTATCTCTCTCTTGGTTTATTGTGGATGCTTTTATTTTTCTATTGGAAGGAAGGCTAGCACTATCTCTTGATGCTTATTTTCTTGGAAATGTGGTGGAATATTCTTGATAAGTAAGGGTTTTGCATGCTATCTCTTGAAATAGGTAAGGAATTTATGCAATTGTGTTGTTTCTTCTTGGTTTTAAGTTTATTGTTGTTAAACATTTGGAGGAGTATATTTCCATCCTAATACACACCTACAATCGTGGAGAAGTCTCCAACCCACTTGGTGTGTCCTTGGAGGCACAAACCTAAGTCTAGACCCACTGTCACCTTGACCTAGACCTCTTCTTTCTAGGCTCACTCTTAGGGAAGCCAAGGGGGGCAGACCCTATTAAACTATGTGAAGTATTGTTGTTAAGGTTCTAGGAGTTAAGCCGGTTATTAATTAGGGAGACCCAACCCAATGGAAAGCAACAAATGCAATTATGCAATTATTTTAATGACAAACAAACATTTTTCTTTTCAAAATAATAAAAGACCAGTGCCTAAAGATTATCAAAATTAAATTACTTATATATACACTAAGGAAACATAAGTCTACAAGGATGAGATAATCTTGTGAAATATTTATACAAGAAATATGAGAAATAACTTTAAACTTAGAACACTTATGCTCAAATGAATAAAGAATACATGAAATAAAGAATTCTTAGAATACAAATATTCACATGAAAGGAATTTAATAAAAAGTAAATTGATTTAAAAGTAAACTTGCATGAAATGTAAATCGCAAAACTTGGAATGCAACCATTGTGAAAAGTGTGTAGGTTGATTTTAGCAAGTTTTTTAGGTCTCTCTTGAGCTTAGGGGGACTAAATGTGAGTTGTAGAAATCCTAAGCTATGTGACTACCCCAAGTCCTTATCCCTTCAACCAAAAGGAAGTGTTGGTTGCTCAATAAGAATATCAAACAAGTTTCTTCCCCAGCTCCACAGGTCAAATCCAGAATGCTTGGGTGCTCAAAAAGGAGCACACATCATGCCGTGAAATTGTCCCCGACTTCAACCCCTTCTAGCCTCCAGGATCACCATATTTTGATGGTTAAAACAATAATAGATTGGGTGCCTAATTAATCTATCCACATAGTCCTTTTTCCTTTCTTCGTTACCCAATATCCACAAAGCAACAAGGGGAGGGAATACGGGGCAAAAGGCGGGGCAACAATTTGATTACTTTGCAATAAAATGAAACTAAAATAGCCTTCATGATATTGCAAGGTTGGCAAATCCAAACACAATTCAAGGTGTGGGCACAATTAATTAAATGAAATAACTTGAAAATAAATAGTAACAAATAACTAGCCACACAACTTTTCCTTAAGGACAAAGGTGGGAAAAAAATAAAATAATTTAGCAACCTCACAACAATGGCACAATGTGGAGGGAAAACCTACCGATTTTGTGCCAAGGTGGGTTAAATAAAACACGATGAAATGAAATAAAACAAACTAACCTAGCCACTCAACCTTCTCTTTGTGGGAGAAGTGGGGCAAAAATAGTAAACAAAAACATAAATTTAACTTTTAAGCTGGCCTTCACGATATTGCATGGATGGCAAAGCCAAACACTATGCAAGGTGTGGGTGATATGCTACAACTAAATTACAATTTATAGATTTGGAAATTAAAATAGAGAGAATGCAAGCCCAAGAGACTCTCTTGGGATGCTTACAATTCTTTATAATATGAAAGGAGAAGTGGGTTTTGGCACCACAACTCTTAGATGCTTCTTTGAGTCTTTTGGGACAAAAAACTAGAAACAATCCTTCTGAAACTGATGAAAACATGCAAAAAACAACAAGTTTTTCTTGCTGGAAAAATGCTAAAAAGGACTTGGAGCAAGTTGGTTTTTTGTTAGTACATAAACATAAATTATTGTGTAAAAATATGAACATGTAAATGAATATTAGATTAGAAAAATGATTGAAAATGAATAATAAGTGGTTGTAAATGAAAACAAAAAATAAAGGAAGCTTTAGATGGTTGGACAAGTGAGTTTCTGGATATGAAATTTACTCCTCCAAGCCTTTGGTAATCTGCAGATATATAAATCCTTGCTACAAACTAAAGAAATAAGGTGAGTTTATCCAAATGGATTTCAAAATACATTGCAAACCCAAGTAGAAACTATTGGATCATGTTGTCATTGATGCCAATGGTTTGATTGATTGATGTCATTGATTGATGTCAAGTGATTGATTGATGATTGATGTAATATAATATGTATTGTCCTTGATGAGAATGCATTGATGAAGATGGATCGATGTGGTTCCATTGGTATATGATGCATTGTTGGAAAAATGTATAGATGACTCATTATTGTCTTATCATGATT
>SNQJ01S0002997.1:127248-140541 GCA_010110895.2 Picea sitchensis
ACTTGGATTATATGGTTAAATTGCTCTATTACTGATTCACCCCCCCTCTCAGTAATCCAACAGAAACAACCCACAAATATTAATAGCAATACTACTACCAATCTATCCCAAACAAAGTACTTTGCTTGGGTCTCCAAGTAGAGCAATGCAAGCAAGTAAATACAAAAACAAATTGCAGCAATATTACCTCAAAAATAACAACATACAATGGCTCCAAGAATACTCCAAGAGACACAAAAGATCCTCCAAAGCTTCACCTTTATTATCCACAAAATGTGGCTGCGCAAAATTTGCAACAAAATTACAAAGAAGAAAATGGGAGAGAACAAGAGAGAGAGAGGAGAGCTTTTGGTATAATAGATTTGTTGTGAGAAACCTGTGTTAAAATGAGTAGGGAGGTATTTCTTTTATATTAGGGAGATAGGAGAGACCCCTCTTGTATGAGTTACAAGTGTCACCCACCAAGAGAGAGAGAACAAGTCAAGGAGGGCACACTTTTAGGGTTTTGGAGTGATTTAGGGTTTGAGGGGTGACATGGGAAGGGGGAAAAACAATTTACACTTGTTAAAACATGAATTTAGGCACTAGGAAGGGCACATTTAGGGTTTTGACACTTTTCTCACTTTAATTTTCACTTTTTCCGAAGTTCATGAGCAGGGGGGGCACACTTTTGGCTAGGGAGACTCACTTTTGGTTGTTGGCTTGGAATGGGGGGGTATTCTAAGTGTATTTTAACTTTTCCAACTTAGTAAATACATTAGAAATATTTTCCCCAATCTCTCTCATGAATTTAGACATTTTTACAATTTTCTTGGCATTGTTACCTTAGCCAATTATTTGTTGACTTTTGACCGAGTTAGACTCCTCATGGACAATGAACTAGAAAAACTTGTCCAATTGAGATGAAACTTGGTCCAAGGGTGTAGGGGGTCATAATAATTTTTATTTGGGTACCCATACCCCTATACAAAATCCATAATGACCAAATTTTTATATTTTACATAAAAAATAATTAAAATTTCCAATTTACAGAAAATTATAATAATTAAAAAATCCTATCAAAACTTAACGGAATTCCGCAAGACTCTAGACGATGTATAGAATGGTAATTCACAAAATTTCTAAACCTTATTCACCATTTGGGATCGATCATTAGAACACCTTTCACCACTTTGGAGGATTATTTGAGTGAAAAACACAAGGATAATTAAAATCGCCCTTAAGCAAGATTAATTACCTAAGGAAAAAAAACACTTGATGAAAGGAATTCCCTAATGATAAAGTCCTAGGAAACTAACAAAAAATTGACCCATTCTAACATATTACATTATTATTCCACACATGGGAGTGAACATTCTGTGTACAAAGAAAGAAGTTTTGGGGGCAGAATTGCCTTGCTGAGCCATAATTCTTAAAACATGTTGTACCACAAGGTACATATATTCATGGTACATGATGTTGACACCTAATTGAAATAGGTTGTCAATATCTGGCTCCACATGGGGATGTGTGCTCAATCTTTTGGAAGGAGAGCATGTGAAAACCTCAGACTCCGCAAAACAAATTTCACACCAATAACCAACATAAGTACATGTGAAAACAATAATAAATAAATGAAATGATATTGACAATAATCAAATAAATGAAATGAATATACAATGAACTTATGAAATAATGACGAAACTGAAAGAATAAAAAGGAAAAAGGTTAGAGATATGTTATAAAGAGTGCCCCTTTGGACACCAAATGGTTGCGTTGAGGATCCTTTCAAGGTGAGGCCTTTTCACTGGCATGTCTAACTTTATGTCGTCCAATTGGATGATATGATTTGTCAGAAGACTTATACACTTTACCCTATTTTATGATGTTATGATGTGAACCCTTTTTCCCAGTTCTCAACCACTCGATAGAATCTTCCTTGAACCCTTTCTGATGAAGTTGTATTGGTGCCAAACAAAAATATTTAAAGTTTGTTGATTTCATATCTTGTTTGAAAGGCTTGGCATAATTTTCAATAGGGATGATATGTTGATTATTATTATCATCATTAATTTTCTCATCATCCTTACGATCTTCTACCAGATTTATTCCATTTTTTCTACTCTTCTTTTCTTTCATTTTATGCTCGTCCTATTTGTTGAAGACATCATCTTCGTCAAAAAAAATGTCCCCAATTTCTAAGACATAAAGAATAGATGGCCCAAAAATACTATCCAATTCTTCCTGACATATGACCAATTCATCCGAAAGCTAGTGAATTGATGTTGATGACGCAGTACTGAATGACAAATCCAACTCCATCCCAGATTTTGAAAGAGTCACGTCAATATCCCTTTCACATGAAGCTTCTTCAAGAAAAATAACATCAAAATAATCCATGACATCCCAAACATTACAAACACTTGGGAGTTCATCTTCAAGTTCCTCCTTGACATGTGTTGCGAAATTAGATGGCATCTGACAACATCCCATATCTAATCCACGATATACAAACTCATTTATGGGTTTTTTTTTATCCTCTACATGGTATTTTCATTCCAATTCTCTGTTTAGTTTAAATGTGGCCCCATCTGGAGTGGGAGTGTGGCACAAGTTAAGTCCATTTGTAAATTACCCCCCAAATATATAACTATTTTTCTTGAAAGAAACATACCCCAAGCATCTGGCACATCAATCACTACTATGTCCATTTCTATCATGATGTCTGTGAAGGCAGCCAAGTTTACTTGTAAGATCTTAATCAAACCATGCACCTTAATCATTTTACTATCCATGGAACAAATGTTATGGTAAGGCCTTGAAATCCTTAAATTTAATTGTTGCATCACTTTATTAGTCATAACATTTGAACTTTCTCCAGAGTCAAGCATGCAATTATGCAGGAGATGGTTGTTCACAAGTAGAGAAAGGAAAAATGGTTGATTATTTTTGTTTCCCCTATCCCAATTTTGCAAAATCACAAGTGCATCCTGGTAAGCTATAGATGGTGGTCTGTCAATACTGTTATGAGGAGGCTCCTCTATGGCTTTGAGCAATTTCCTCTTCTGAGATGGGATTTTCATAATTTCTTCCACATGGACCCATTTTTTTTGCATTATTCAACCAACCTCCTAAGTCAATATTTAATTCTGAATTTGTAGGGCCAATTGATTTAGGAGGGGGAGGACGAGTCATAGGTCTATCTTGATTTTTTGTCCCATCCCTTTGATAAGTGGAACCTCTATACTTATCCATTTATGATACTTGCTTGGGAGTAAGCTTAGGACAGAATTTTTATGTTACTCTGTCCACAACATCATTCATGCAGTTTAATGTTGTGTCTCATAAATGTCACATTTTCATCCTCTTTTCCTTTCACCATTCCTCACATTTTATCACCTCATTTAACCTTTCATTATATCATTTTCATAAATACATTTGGTTTTCACCTTATTATTTTCCACTTTATTCATTTTAGTATTAAAAGAGAATTTATGATTAAATATTATAAAATTGACATGTTTTCATATACATTTCAAAAATGTGTGAACTTTGTAATGTGTAGGAATATATGAAGGATTAATTCAAAAATACTTCTCAAATATTTCCTCCACCATTTCAATATTTGAAGAGATAATTATTCAATTTTATTTCAAGGAGAAGATCATGGGGAATGGATAGCATATCTTATCCAAGATTTATGAGAGATATGTGTGAGGATTTGAAGGGATCATATTTTGTAATAATGGGAAACTAGTTGAGAGAAAAGTGGATCTGTAATTATGAGATGCTTATCTTCTTTTCAAAGCTCTCATGTATAAAAGAGAGTGCTCTATCTTCATGAGGGAGTGGTCATTAGGATGATAAAGTAATTATTAATTATGGGATTAGAAGGAGATTATATTTAGATTGGAAAATGATTAGAAATCAATGATAGGAGTTAGTCATTTGGTTCATAGTCATTTCTTGGATTATTTTCATGATTTCATTATTTTGTCATTTGATCATTGTGATGTAATTGAGATTGTTTCATTGTTAGTGTGAGCTCACACGTGTTATCTTGTTTCTCTTGACACGTTTTTTTTCCTTTGATGTAATTTTTCATTTCCAAGTTAATTTTATTTACGCAATTTCATTTCAGTTGTATGTTTCAGCAATTCATTTCATTCGTGTGTTTCAACAATTCAATTCCAACTCGCATGTTTCAGATTCCCGCATTAGATTAACAATTCAATTCCAGTTGCAACTTCAACATTATATTAGGTTAAATTAGATTCAATCATGCATATACTGTGGATGTTCTTCGTAGGTTTACAAACTCCTCGTGTTGACAATTAAATGATTGGACATTTATTAAACGACAATATTTACCCACAACATTTGCTTCCCTACTATGCTCCGTCAATTCCATCCATTCATTCATGCCAACATTATATTCATGACCAAACATATTAACTTACTCATGTTCAAGACTAGATGGCTCCCCTTCATTACAAACTTGAAGAAACATTTGTTAGAAAAACATGATCGCGGAGCAATAAAATAAAACAAATGCAGAAATAAAACAAAGAAGATACACAATACAAGAGAGACATAGATATACATGGTTCACCCAGTGTGGGATACGTCCACCAGAGAAATCTCCAGGTCCTTCCTTTATTATTATCCAACAAATGAAGAGATACAACCTACAACACACCCATTGTAACTTCCTCTTCTTTCTCTCACAGTCTCCTCACTCAAAATACAATATTCACAATAATACATAGATGCAATGCATTTCCCTCATAAAAACAAGGTTTCCTTCTATGGAAAACAACCCTAACATAACTTCTACCTTCATATCTATAACCTTATAATGAATGGTTCGAATTTAATATGAAATTACAATATACATTTACAAGGCAGTTTTTCCTTCAGGGGCCCGCTTTTCCCCAGACCTCGCAGGAGGGGAAAGCAACCCCTGCACTCCCCCACGTGGACAGGTGTACATTCTTCCAGGGGGTGTAAAAATGATTGAAATAAATGACCTCTGAATCAGGAAGATAATCAGGCTCCATGGCCAACAAAATTTGACAAGTTGATTCCTCATGAAATTGCCCACAAGGTCTACAATATGAGATAACTTGGTGATCAACGAAGTTAGTAGAGTCGAAAGAATTTGGTGGCCTTTTCTCTTGAGGTGGAGGTATCTTTGGCCACCTGTCATTTGGCTTATGATGAGATATGTTAGCTTGATCCCTCTCCATGGCCACCAACATATCATGCATGGTTGTCATCTTATTTGTATGGTTAATCTCTATTTTCTTTATTTTATTATCCCAGTTAAAATCCATTTGCTTAATTAACTAAGTGATCTCCTTTATGCCATCATTAGAAGACTCTTGATTTTCCACTTTCGTATTCTTATCCTCATTGGTTTTGGAATAATTTCCCCTTGAGAAACCTGGAAAATTTGACTTCCTAACATCTTGCATATTCTTATCTATCTTGATAGCATGATTTTGTGCATCCATTAGAGTTGTTGGCTCTTTGTCCCTCAACTGATATCTGATTTCACCCTCAAAGGCTTCCATATAATGAATTAATATTGAGGCATCAAGAGGCTTAATAGTTTGAGGGAGGATTTTAAATAAGTCATTAAATCTCTTGTTGAATTATTCCATTGTTTCATTTTATTTCTTCTGACTAGAATTAAGGGCAGCCAATAAGTGACGATCTTCCTTCTTATCACCCCATATTTCATTGAAGGATTTTGTGATTTCTACTAAAGTGCTAAATTTGTTAGGATCCTATTTCGAGAACCATTTTGTTGCATCCCCTTCTAGAGAAAAAACAAAAAGGGTAATCTTGACATATTCATAATTGTGACCATTAAACCACTTGCTGACACATAAGTTGAAGTTGAAGATGTGGGTCCTGGCACTAACAACATTGTTTCTCTTGAAAGAATTCAATTTGTCAATATCTTTGTCATGAATAGGATGAGGATAACCTTGAACATTGGTAAAATTACATGGCCTCAATAGGTCACCCATAGTTAATGTAGGATTATTAGGTACAAACAAGAGGTGTATATAAAAAATTGCTTCTTCTCCAATACTTTCAAGGAGTCCATGAGGAGATAATTTGTTTATTCTCCTCCTATACACCCTTTCAGGTTTAGCAAAGGAATCAACCAAACCTTGAGGGTTGCTACTAGTAGTATACGTCAAAGAAATTATCAAATAGAGTCGCCACTTGGAGACCAAGCAATGTCAAATAACAAAACTCAAGTTGTGAATTAAGGGAAAAAGTTTATTACTTAGTTTTTAAAGAATTAATTAAATTTTGTCAATTAACCAAGGATAAGAGACTTATCCCCGAAAATGGCACCAAATACACACCTACAATCGTGGAGAAGTCTCCAACCCACTTGATGTGTCCTTGGAGGCACACACGTAAGTATATACCCACTGTGACCTCGATCTAGACCTCTTCCGTCTAGGCTCACTCCTAGGGAAGCCAAGGAGGGTAGACCCTCTTAAAATATGTGAAGTATTGTTGTTAAGGTTCTAGGAATTAACTAGGTTATTAATTAGGGAGACCCAACCCAATGACAAGCAACAAATGCAATTGTGCAATTCTTTTAATAACACACAAGCCTTTTTCTTTTCAAAATAATAAAAGACCAGTGCATAAATATTATCAAAATTAAATTACTTATATATACACTAAGGAAATATAACTCTACAAGGACGAGATAAGCTTGTGAAATATTTATACAAGAAATATGAGAACTAACTTTAAACTTAGAACACTTATGCTCAAATGAATAAAGAATACATGAAATAAAGAATGCTTACAATACAAATATTCACATGAAAGGAATTTGCTGAAAAGTAAACTTGCTTGAAAAGTAAATGGAAAAACTTGGATTGAAACTATTGTGAAAAGTGTGTAGGTTGATTTTAGCAAGTTTTTTAGGTCTCTCTTGAGCTTAGGGGGATTCAATGTGAGTTGTAGAAATCCTAAGCTATGTGACTACCCCAAGTCCTTTTCCCTTCAACCAAAATGATGTGTTGGGTGTTTGATAAGAAGAACAAAAAAAGTTCTTCCCTATCTCCACAGGTGAAATCCAGAATGTTTGGGCGCTCAACAAGGAGGACATGTAGTGTTGTGAAACCGTCCCTAGCTTCAACCCCTTCTAACCACCCAAGTCACCCTATTTTGATGGTTAAAAAATAACAGATTGGGTGCCTAATTAATCTAGCCACACCGTTCTTTTCCATTTATTAGTTACCCAAGATCCACAAAGTGGCAAGGGGAGGGAATACGAGGCAGAAGGAAGGGCACCAATTTAATTACTTTGCAAGAAAATGAAACTAAACTATCCTTCACGATATTGCAAGGTTGGAAAATCCAAGCACAATGCAAGGTGTAGGCATAATTAATTAAATGAAATAACTTGAAAATAAATAGTAACAAATAACTAGCCACACAAATTTTCATTAAGGACAAATATGGGAAAAAAATAAAATAATTTAGCAACCTCACAACAATGGCACAATGTGGAGGGAAAGCCTACCGATTTTGTGCCAAGGTGGGTAAAATAAAATAAGATGAAATGAAATAAAACAAACTAACCTAGCCACTCAACCTTCTCTTTGTGGGAGAAGTGGGGCAACAATATTAAGCAAAAACAAAAATTTAACTTTTAAGTTATCCTTCACGATATTGCATGGATGGAAAAGCCAAGCACTATGCAAGGTGTGAGCGATATGCTACAACTAAATTACAATTTACGGATTTGAAAATTAAAGTAGAGAAAATGCAAGCCCAAGAGACTCTCTTGGGATTCTTACAATGCTTTAGAATATGAAAGGGTAAGTGGTTTTTGGCACCACAACTCTTGGATGCTTCCTTGAGTCTTTTGGGACCAAAAACTGGTAACAATCCCCCTTAAACTGATGAAAACCTGCAAAAAACAACAAACTTTTCTTGCCGGAAAAATGTTAAAAAGGACTTGGAACAAGTTGTTTTTTGTTAGTACATCAACATAAATTATTATGTAAAAATATGAACATGTAAATGAAGATTATATTGCAATATTATATTATTAAAATGCTTGAAAATGAATAGTAAGTGGTTGGAAATGAAAACAAAAAATAAAGGAAGTTTTATATGGTTGGCCAAGTGAGTTTCAAGATATGAAATCCACTCCTCCAAGCCTTTGGTGATATGAAGATATATAAATCCTTGGTACAAAATAAAATAAAAAGGTGAGCTTATCCAAATGGCTTGCAAAATATTTTGCAAACCCAAGCATAAACAACCCACAAAGATTAATAGCAATATTACTACCAATCTATCCCAAACAAAATACTTTACTTGGGGCTCTAAGTAGAACAATGCAAGCAAGGAAATACAAAAAATAATTGCAGCAATATTACCTCAAAAATAAAAACATACAATGGATCCAAGAATACTACAAGAGACACAAAATATCCTCCAAAGCTTCACCTTTATTATCCACAAAATGTGGTTGCCCAAAATTTGTAGCAAAATTACAAAGAAGAAAATGGGAGAGAATAAGAGAGAGAAAGAGGAGATATTTTGGTATAGTAGAGTTGATGTGAGAAACTTATGTCCAAATGAGGGAGGGATTTTTTTTATATGAGGGAGAGAGGAGAGACCCCTCTTGGCAAGTGTCACCCATCCAAGAGAGAGAGAGAACAAGTCAAGAAGGGAACACTTTTAGGGTTTTGGAGTGAGTTAGGGTTTGTGGGGTGATATGGGAAGGGGTAAAACCCCTTTACACTTGTTCAAACATGAATTTAGGCACTAGGAAGGGCGCACTTGGGGATTTGGCACTTTTCTCACTTTAATTTTCACTTTTCCCTAAGTTCATGAGCAAGGGGGGCACACTTTTGGCTAAGGAGACTCACTTTTGGTTGTTGGCTTGGAATGGGAGGGAATTCTAAGTGGATTTTAACTTTTCCAACTTAGGAAACAAATTAGAAATCTTTTCCCCACTCTCTCTCATGACTTTAGACAATTTAACAATTTTTTTGGCCTTTTTACCTTAGCCAATTATTTTTTGACTTTTGACTGACTTGGACTCCTCATGGACAATGACCTAGAAAAACTTGTCCAATTGAGCTGAAAATTGGTCCAAGGGTGTAGGGGGTCATAAGCCATTTTATTTGAGTAACCATACCACTATAAAAAATCCACAAGGACCAATTTTTTACATTTTACATCAAAAATAATTAAAATTTCCAATTTACAAAAAAAATTAATAATTAAAAAATCCTATAAAAACTTAATGGAATTCGACAAGACTGTAGAAGATGTATAGCATGGTCATTTACAAAATTTCTAAACCTTGGTCACCCCCTGGGCTCAATCATTAGAACTCCTTTCACCACTTTGGAGGATTATTTGAGTGAAAAACTCAAGGATAATTAAAATCGTCTCTAAGCAAGATTAATTACCCGAGGAAAAAACACACTCGATGAAAGGAATTCCTTAATGATAAATTCCTATGTAACTAATGAAAAATTTACCCATGCTAACATATTACATTATTATCCCAGACAAGGGAGCATACATTCCGTGTACAAAGAAAGAAGTTCTAGGGGCAGAACTGCCCTACTGAGCCATAAGTCTTCAAACATGTTGTACCACAAGGTACATATCTTTATGGTACATGAAGTTGACACCTAGTTGAAATAGGTTATCAAAAGACTATAAGGGCATACACCCTCCATCATGATCTATCTTTTTGTCATTGAAAATGTTGTTTTGCAAGGGTTGCCACTTGGAGTAAAAGGGCTTACACCCTTATAGATTTACCTTGCTAAGGTTTGTTTTCTCTAGGGAGTAAAAGTGCTTACACCCTAGAGTAGTAATAAACCCTAGCTCATAAACAAGAGACTCCATAACCCAATAGATAAGGCACTAATCTACTTACATTGGATATTGGATATTATGCATTGGTAAATGTTATATCAAGGAGTTTGGATTGTTTAAGTTTGGAATATAATTTTACACGCTCTAAGCTACTTTGTGCCCTAAGGGCGTCTTGATTAACTGAGTGATCTCATTGTTGTTATAAGTTTAATTCTACAAACAATAGGGATGCATCAAACTCATATTCCTTTCATTGTTTACTTAGTTTTCTACTACTAAAATTCACTTGCAAGCTGCCATAATTAATCTACTAGTTATTAACTATCTTTTGGGTGGTTTACTTGTTGATTCTAGTGCCTAGAATTTGTTGTTGTAGAAATTGTTTGCTATAGACATAAGTCTATTACAAATCTTGTTTATAAAACTAAATAACAACCCTCTAATTGCTATCAAAGCCTTTCTTTAATCATTGGAAATTCATCTACTTATTGCTAGCTTTGTTTCCAATATCTTGTACTTGATTTTGATGATTAAATTTGAAGCTCTTATTATCATTTTTTGTTGATATATATATTTCCATACTACTAAAATTTGGGACAACAAGGTTTCTTGTTGAATCCCCTTTGGTTTTGAGACTTCATTTGCTATATATCATCTTGTTCTCGGTAGGACTAACATTGTTTTGCAAGTACACTTCATTGGCAACCAATCACCTTCTCACGAGACTCTTTTTGAAGCCTTCTTTCCATATTTGACCTTGACCTATAGGGGCACCTTTCATATCCTTTCACTTTCCATCTCCCCTAGGGTCACCTGGGATTCTCCACTTGTGGTGATTTTGTCATCACTAAAGTGAGAGGAGTGTTTATCTAAGGTGACAATGGGTAAATACTCCCATAGTTGTCACACCTTTGTGGTTTCGGTTGAGATTTTCCCAAACTACAATATGTGTGATAAAATGCATCAGTCAAATTCCTTGGTAAACAAGTTGTTTCTGTTGATTAATTGGGTTAATTTCCATTGATGTCAACCCTTGAAGAAAGTCTGGTAGAGAATTCTGATATCACAAAGGTTTGGGTAATGGACCCAAGTTTGTTTGATGGATAATGGTATGAGTTTTGATATATTTGTAGGTAAGACTATTCTAGATGGATAGTACATGTCATTCCATTTCCGGTGGTATGTGGAACGCCACATAAATCCTTATGGTTAGAGAGTTATGGCCATGTGAAGTTGCGGAACCCTCATGAGTCATCTAGAAGCGACAAAAAGTCAAAGTGTTTGCAAAATAAATTATTTAAATAATAAAGTTAATGGAGAACTCCCTAAAATAAGGAAAGTGGGATGCTACATGAAATTATAAATAAGAGACAAGGCTATCTCATTCGAAACACACTAGAATATCATTGAATATCTATTTTTGTGAAAGGTTATTTGGGAAGGTATTATTGATAGAGAAAATTTGTAGCAGAAAAAAGTGCGGTAGGAAAACTGTGGCAAAAAAAGTGCGGCAGAAAAAGTGCGACAAAAAAATCATGACAGAAAAAGTGCGGCAAAAAAATCGCGGTATAAAAATCAAGGCAGAAAAATCACGGCAAAAAATGTGCAGCAAAAAAAGTGTGGCATAAAAATCATGGAAGAAAATTCGCGGCAGAAAAAGTGCGGCAGAAAAATCGCGACAGAAAAAGTGCGGCAGAAAAATCGGGGCAGCAACATGGTTGGGGTCTATTTATGAGAGATATGGCACATCTTGTTTGAGGTATGTTTTGTGAGCTAGGGTTCAGCGCTTGAGATGGTTTGGATGTTCAGTATTGCTGCATATATTAGATTTGTTGAGGGATACAATTAGTATTTTGTTGTTGGTATTTGGCATATGGGTATTGGTATTTTGGTTGTGATGTGTTGTTGAAGTTGTTGGTTTAGCTTGAGGCTACATAACAACGAGGTTGTGGCACATGGTTTGATGTAAGGGTTTATGGTATTTGGTTATGGATAGTGTGATGTATTGCTAAAGAACTTTTGATGGTTATATTGGTATATGTACTTGGTGTATGGTTGAGGTACATGGTTGAGACAAGTAGTTGATGAGTTGGCACATACATGAGGTGTATAGTTGATGATGTCGATACATCTTGATGAGTCATAGTTGATGTGTATTTGATGCATGACTGGTACATATTGGGTGCATGGTTGATGCACTCGTTGATGGTACAGGTTGAGGTACATGTTGGTGCATGGTTGATGCACTTGTCTATGTTATAGGTTGATTGGTATAGTTCTACAACAGTATATCTCACAATTATAGTGTGGCAGTGCTTCCATCATTCTACTTCTATGTTAGGGCGGTTGGATGGGGCAAGGACAGGTGGTTGTAGCCACCTTCCGGTTGTAGCCGAAGAACTTAAGCGGTTGTAGCCTCCTTCTCGTTGTAGCCAGAGAATTGGGGATTTGGAGCTTCCCTCAAGTTGTAGCTTGAGAAACTAAGGGGTTGGACCCTTTTTTCCATTTGCAACTAGAAAAAAAAAGAAGTTGGTGCTTCCAATGAATGTAATTCTTCAAGACATATAAGAAAAAACATTCCATGGTTTTCTCCAACTTTGATTTTCCATATAAAAACACCGGTGTACTGTGTATGTCTATGATTGCTCATTTGTTCATTGTTTATTTACTCCACAATTATTGGATGATAATGCTACATTGATATAACACTTGCATTATATGATTGAAAATGTTTAAATTGCTCTATTACCACTACTACATATTGAAAAAATTGTGACGACTACTTGCAACGAAAGTACTCTTTCATCGCAAAATTCAAGAGAAAAAGTTCAATTTTTCAATTTTGTTTTAAATCCATCCCGTATTCGTCACTCTATCGATGGAACCAAATTTTCGTCTGTTTTGTGATGATCATCAAGATATTGAACTATTGTCTCTATTTTGACGAACGTGTGTATTCGTCGCAAGAGTGACGATAACTATTGACCATTCCACTTTTTGATACTATCCATATTCATCGTTATACATTTTAACAAAGTCTAAATTGATATAGTCAAAGTTTGTTACAAGAGCGACAATATGACCATTATAACTATTACACTTTTTGACAAAGTGACCTAAATATAACAAATAACTAGTTATATTTAGGTCACTTATTTAGGTCATTGTCGTCGCAATTGCGATGGCAGTGACCTAAATTGACCTATAAATATTTGACGATTTAAAGATGTTGTGACAATCTTGCTATAACAACGACAGTTCCGAAAGGGTGTTTTTGTGCGGAAGTTTTCGGAAGAATGTCACAGAATATAGTTAGAGGTGTTGATACTGAGAGGGGGGTGAATCAGTATCAAGTACAATTTAAAAACCTTTTTCAACTTATACTTAAACCATTCAATTATATTCAATGAGCAATGAACA
>SNQJ01S0002997.1:146216-156245 GCA_010110895.2 Picea sitchensis
ATGTGAAACCTGAAAATAGTTGCCAATATACTAAAGTACGTGGTAGACTAAAAATATCATTTAGAAACACATAATTTCATGTACCTTCATTAATTTTTGTTTTTGTAGTTTCTATGCATGAATCTTAATAGGACGTTGCTTTCTATTATTTTCTATTTTATAGTTTGGGTTTTGGGGATTGATTGAGAGTGATGTGAGGGGGAGGGGAAGGTCCATATGAGCTTCCACCTTCACTTGGTTGGCCTTGTTCAATAGAGGATAAATTATTCTTGAAACCAAGAGAAGCTCTTTCATTTTTATAAGATCATGATTGTGTAAGATTTCATCAATATTGTTGTCATAGTATTGCATCATTGAAGTTCTGATGAATGTGTTTTTCATTTCTATAGAATTTTTTTTGAAACCCTAATTTTCTTTCAAAGTACCTAATTTTTTTGACACAATTTTTAATTAGTTTGCATCAATCTTTCTTAATTTTTCTTTCAGGTTCTACATTAATGTATATACAATGTATCCATGTCATAGTTGTGATGAAAAATCCCTCTTTTTTGTTGATTGCTTAATCAATGCCATAATAATACTCCCTTGCAGTACTAGATGTGGGGACATGTGTAATGTTGAACGAATTTTACAAGGAACAAGGAACGAAAATTGTACGAGGACTAGACACCGACAACAGTGACCTGTGAATGGGCCCAACATTGAAATTTTTTCAAACAGTTTCTGTATGCATTGAAATTTGTCATGGATAGACTATTTACACACCTTAACGATATGGGAGGGTTTTTGGACTCAAATTTTACTCACACACCCACTTTCTTCCATCATCAATTCATCATGTAAACCATAAACCCTAATTTTCTTTCAAAGTACACAATTTGGTTGACGCAAGTTTTAAGTTTTCGTCAGTATTTCTTTGTTTTTCTTTCAGGTTCTACATTAATGTATATACAATGTATTTGTGTCATATTTGTGATGAAAAATACCTCTTTTTTGTTGATTGCTTAATCAACACCATAAAAATACTAGAGGCAGGCAACGATGACATGTGAATGGGGCCAACATTGAAATTTTTTAAAATTGTTTCTGTATGCATTGAAATTTGACATGGATAAACTATTCGCATGCCTTAACGATATGGGAGGGTTTATGGACTCAAATTTCCCTCACACACCCTCTTTCTTCCACCATCATATCATCATGTAAACCATAAACCCTATTTTTCATATGTTCTAGTAGATATGTTAATGATTCCAAATTTCATATTTGTATTTGACTCAAGGTCCAACTAGCTTGCAAAGTATCAAATTTTAATTTCAAGTTGATAAACCAAATATGAAATGAATCCAAACATCATTTGATATCATTGCAAGAGAGATGAATGTAAATAATCTTGCGACGAATTAGCTATATTATCGACAAAAAAAGTTCGTCGATAGTATAGCTAATTCGTCGCAAGAATGTGTCTAATTTGAATGGTGTTACACAGTTTGAAAGGAGTGTAGGGATTATATGGTACAATGTAGTGTATTCTATAAGAACAATCTCTATGCCAAACCTCAAAATGGATAGTACCATATCTTATTCATAAGACACATATTCTTTGTATGTTTCCTTTGTGGTGGCTCAAGCCCTCAGTGCAAATGATGCATGACAACGAAATGTAACAATTTGACTATTGAATGATAGTGTTATGTCACCCATGGTTAAGGAAAGAACATAAGGTTCTTAGGTCCTATTTAAATCTTCTTAGAATTGAGATTCGTTACATAGTCCTTGAAAAAAGACAAAAGAATTATGTAGTGGACAATTGGTCTTTGTGTGGGACATTTTATGCCATTAGCATGTTTTGTACAAAAATAATGGATCTTGGGGACTACACCATGATCAAGGAATGAGGAACAAGGAACCAGGAACATAGAACAAGGAACAAGAAACCAGGAACCAGGAACATGGAACAAGGAACATGGAACAAGGAAAAAAAAATGTACTAGGACTAGACATGGGCAACAGTGCCCTGTGAATGGGGCCAATGTTGAAATTTTTTCAAACAATTTCTGTATGCATTGAAATTTGACATGGATAGACTATTCACATGACTTAATGATATGGGAGGGTTTCTGGGCTCAAATTTGTCTCACACACCCACTTTATTCCATAATCAATTCATCATGTAAACCATAAACCCTAATTTTATTTCAAAGTACACAATTTGGTTGACGCAAGTTTTAAGTTTGTGTCAGTCTTTCTTCATTTTTCTTTCAGGTTCTACATTAATGTATATACAATGTATCTGTGTCATAATTATGATGAAAAATCCCTCTTTTTTGTTGATTGCTTAATCAACACCATAAAAATACTCCCTTGTAGTACTAAATGTAGGGACATGTGTAATGTCGAACGAAGTTTACAAGGAACAAGGAACGGAAATTGTACGAGGACTAGACACTAGCAACAATGACCTGTGAATGGGGCAACGTTGAAATTTTTTCAAACAGTTTCTGTATGAACATAAATTTTTCATGGACAAACTATTCACATGCCTTAATGATATGGGAGGGTTTCTGGACTCAAATTTTACTCACACACCCACTTTCTTTCATCATCAATTCATCATGTAAACCATAAACCCTAATTTTCTTTCAAATTGCACAATTTGGTTGACGCAAGTTTTAAGTTTTTGTCGGTCTTTCTTTGTTTTTCTTTCAGGTTCTACATTAATGTATATACAATCTATCTGTGTCATATTTGTGATGAAAAATCCCTCTTTTTCATTGATTACTTAATCAACACCATAAAAATACTAGAGGTGGGCAACAATGACATGTGAATGGGGCCAACATTGAAATGTTTTCAAATTGTTTCTGTATGCATTGAAATTTGATATGGATAGACTATTCACATGCCTTAACAATATGGGAGGGTTTCTGGACTCAAATTTCACTCGCACACCCACTTTCTTCCATCATGATATCATCATGTAAACCATAAACCCTATTTTTCACATGTTCTAGTAGATACGCTAATGATTTCAAATTTCATATTTGTATTTGACTCAAGGTCCAACTAGATTGCAAAGTATCAAATTTTAATTTCAAGTTGATAAACCAATTATGAAATGAATCCAAGAATCATTTGATATTGTCACAAGAGAGACGAATGTAAATAATCTTGCGACGAATTAACTATACTATCGACGAAGAAAGTTTGTCGATAGTATAGCTAATTTGTCACAAGAATGTGTCTAATTTGAATGGTGTTACATGGTTTGCAAGGAATGTAGGGATTATATGGTGCAATGTAGTGTAGTTTATAAGAACAATCTCTATGCCAAACCTCAAAATGGATAGTACCATATCTTGTTCATAAGACAAATATTCTTTGTATGTTTCCTTTGGGGTGGCTCAAGCACTCAGTGCTCATGATGCATGACAATGAACTGTAATAATTTGACTATTGAATGATAGTTTTATGTCACCCATGGTTAAGGAAATACCATAAGGTTCTTAGGTCCTATTTGAATCTTCTTAGAATTGAGATTCGTTACATAGTCCTTGAAAAAAGACAAAAGACTTATGTAGCCGATAGTTGGTCTTTGTGTGGGACATTTTATGCCATTAATATGTTTTGTACAAAATAATGGATCT
The DNA here is from genome assembly GCA_010110895.2 of Picea sitchensis. Classification (NCBI taxonomy): domain Eukaryota; kingdom Viridiplantae; phylum Streptophyta; class Pinopsida; order Pinales; family Pinaceae; genus Picea; species Picea sitchensis. The sequence continues at coordinate 149,864 of SNQJ01S0002997.1, forward strand.
TGGGGACTACACCATGGTCAAGGAACAAGGAACAAGGAAAAATAAATAAGGAACGAGGAACACAAAATAAGAAACAAGGAAAAGAAATTGTACTAGGACTAGACACGAGCAACAATGCCCTGTGAATGGGGCCAACATTGAAAGTTTTTCAAACAGTTTCTGTATGCACTAGAATTTGACATGGATAGATTATTCGCATGACTTAATGATATGGGAGGGTTTCTGGGCTCAAATTTGACTCACACACCCACTTTATTCCATCATCAATTCATCATGTAAACCATAAACCCTAATTTTCTTTCAAAGTACACAATTTGGTTGACGCAAGTTTTAAGTTTGCGTCAATATTTAACTAATTAAACTATCCCTATGTCTACTCATAAAAATAAGAAACTACCTTCATTATCCTTATGTCTACTCATAAAAAGAATAAACTCTAATACTAATGAAACACAAATTTTTAACTACCAAAGGTAAGAGGACAACCCAACTTTGGAGAAACCCCACAAAAGTGGATGCACATGTTATTACCTCTTATATTACCATCTTCTCTCTGCCCTTAGGTTTTCCTTAAACCCAATCCAAACTCATCAAACCAATCAAACTCAAAATGCTACCTATTACCGTTTACAACTCCCTGACAACGACGCCAAAATGTTGGTGTAAATATATGTTTAGTATATTGCACTCATTTAAATATCAATATGGGATTCATAATCAAAATATTTGTTACACTATATGTGCCAAAAACGGGTAACCTATCTATGTCTATTGTATCTAGCTTAATCAAGAAACAATCAATAAAATAACACTTTGTTTTTGAAATATCTGAACACTTCACACAACTTCAAACTTAGAAGATAAAGCTCATAGTAAAACTCTGAAACAAACACTCAATTGAAAAGGTTCTTGTTTAGATAATAAGCATGTTCATTATAGGCTCATGAAATGAAAAGATAAACTGAGACCCTGCTTCGTGTAGCAATTGAATTCACATGGCAATTAAAAATTCACTCTATTTACTCTTGGAAAGAAACCAATCATGACGTAATCAATTTCAATCAAACCTTCATCAATACATGAGACAATCAATATGATTTAAATACTTCATTACTGAAGCATGAAGGTGAGAGATGAAGTCTTATTGTTCCTGTACCTACTGAGGACAACACAATCATAAATTCAAAACAATAACAATTGTTTATCTAACAATCCCAAACATCTATCCAGCTTTTGTTAACTAAATACCACTCTGCATAAATGGAAATATAATTATCTATTATGTTTAATGTATAACATTTCATCCACAATCGAATCTCTTTATAAATCTGTATTGTACTTAAGAAAGTTTATGCACTTAGAATCCTTTGCAACACACAACTATTATATTTTCACACTCACACAACTAACTTATGTCACACAAAGACATATACAGGGAGGCTTACCTTGGTTGTGGCAGTGGCCTCTTGCTGAACCAAAAAGGTAGCTCTAAAGAAATTACAGACTAAACACTTTACTCACACCCACAAATTGCACAAACTAGCATTCATATTCCTTCAATTAATCAAGTGAAACAGTAATTCAACATTTCATTTCCCATCATAATAGTGTATATCAATCCCTACTTATCTATCATCTATACAACATTTTTAAAGAAGGTCAGTCATTACAATCAAGTTCTGAAGATAATTATCAAATGTTTACAAAATATTACAATTGGTGAATCATATTGTATCTCAAGGAATGGACTTCATCCTCATGACACAAGAAAATTTGAATTGGTTGAGCTCCTTGGTAGAAGAGTTGTTGAACATTTCCCTAGGTCATGAGAAAGAAAGTAAAGGAATGGTAGGATTGGATGATGTCGTAGACCCTTGTCGTTTCCATAAAAATATCCCCCATGCACAATAGTTCATTGGAGAAACCCTAGAGAGCGCCCCGACGGCTCCTGGGAGGAATATAATCTTGCAAGTGAGTATGGAAGTCGATGGCACCAAAATTCGATTATATGGAGATTGAGGAGTTGAGATATGATATATATATTCACTCAGATCCATTAGAATCCAATCACAATAAATCTTGTATACATGCATCTTCCTATATAGATGATGGTTGTTGCGGCTGATTTACCTATGCATATTGGTATGCATGGTCGACACACAGTAAGGATATTTCTGCAGGATTAGAGACCTAGGAAGTTGTTGCACATTTTCTCGGGAAGAGAAAGGATTTGAGTGTGGGGGAGATGTTGAGGGAGCCTCTTAGGCCTCATAAATGTCATCATACCTATGAATGTAATATAACCTAAAGTGGATAAATATATGTGTGTAATGGATAAATGAGCCTAATTGAGTGATTAGTTGGAGTGGGTGAAACCGCTCCAACCATCCATATCATTGTATAAATACGTATCAAAGAATGAATAAAGACAGTAGAACATTCTCCCCAAATTTCATCTTGATGGTGTCATGTGTGCATGCCACGATGTAGTCTCTTTCCTAAATGTTGATTGGAAGCATAGCCTTCCAACAAGAGACAACAACAACATCATATCCAACACCATTCTTAATGAATGGATACCTTTGACAATTTATGATATCATCTAATATTTCAATACTCTTTTCAAACTACAAGCTTCTATTCAACTTCATAGTTGTTTTCTCGAGTTCCTTTCTTAAGGAAACAATTTCAGATTCTAGTTCTTCGCAATTTTCTTCCTTTTCTGTTTAGCTAGATTCTCACCACTTCTTCCATCCTCCTTCCTTATTCTAATTGAACCTTTAGGTTCATGATAGTATTTTCTATTTCTTCAAGGATTTCTGACATTTTGTCTTTCGAATCACGATCCTCTTATCCATATTTTTGTAACTTCTCTTTTTTCTTCAAATTCTTTTTTTGAGCTTCTTTATTTCACTTAAGGCACACATGAGTTCTTCTCCATGATCAACTTCCCCTTATGTTTTGACATTTTCCTCTTCTTCTGAAACCATCGTTTATTTCCCTTTGTCTTCATCAATCTTTATTTCCATTGCCATAAGGAGATTTTCTTCTCTATCACTATAAGAACTGTTTTCACCGCTTTCTTCAGATGAGTCACTAACCCCTTTTGAGTAGAGATTCTTCTTTTGCATATAAGCATTCTTCTTCTTTTCATGATTAACCTTTTGTGGTGGTGAGGTTTTCTTCCTTTATTTTAGTTATGGTGTTCTTCATCATCACTAATTTCATCTTTTGCATATGGACACTTATCAACAAAATGTCCTATTTTTCCACGATTAAAGCATTTAAAGGGAAGCTTACATTTGTATTTTCCAGATCCCTTTTTTATTTTTATCACAAAATGTGCTTCATCTTCATCTAATTCCGTTTTGAAGCTATAACTTGATTCATTTTCTCTCTTCTTTTTCTTCTTTGAGGCTTTGAACATTGCTTCTTTCTTTGATGGATTTTCTTTCTCTATCCTCATTTCATATGTCATGAGGATCCCATGCAATTCATCCATTGTTATTGAATCAAGATATTTTATTTCTTCAATAGCCAAAAATTTGGCATCAAATATTAAGGGAAGTGACCTTAATACCTTTTGTATAATCATCGGTTCTTCAAAATTTTCACCAAGTCCTTTGATAGTGTTGACAATTGCATCCACGCGGAGGAGATAGGATGCACCATTTTCTTCGTCTTTCATTTTCAGACTCTCGAACTGTCTTCTATGAGTTTGGATCTTTTCCTTTTTAACATTGTCATTGTCTTCATAGTTATTTTGAATATTGTCCTAAATTTTGTTTTTCAATCCACAATGCATCACCTTGACAAACTCGAATTCTGATAGACTGCACAAGATGGCATTCATATATTTTTCATTATGTTCACTAGGATTCTTCCTGGTTGTATCTGTTGGTGGAGTTGTTGGGGATGTATAACCAGTCACGATTGATTTCCAAATATCAAACCCAAGAGCCATTAGATATGTTCACATCCTTATGCTCCAGAAGGCATAGTTTGTTCCATCAAACAACATAATCGTGTTTGTTGAGAAACCTTCTTGATCGGCCATGTGTGCTCCAAATATATACCTTCGAGTTGTTAGAATATTTCAAAAGGAACCTGCTTTGATACCAACTATTGAGAACACACTTATACTGATAGGGGGTGGGTGAATCAATATAAGACAATTTTTTACTTTTTCAAACATTCATCAACCATAAGAAAACAATCACATCGTGGAACACAAGATTTATGTGGAAATCTTTTCGGGAGAAAACCATGAAACTTTTTTTTTATAATTCTTTGTAGGCACCAACCTACTGGAGACACCAATCCCCATTGGTAAAAATCCTGGTAGGCACCAACCTAATATTACAAATATTCATAGACACCAATCCCCACTGCTAAGAACCAACTTAGCAAGAGACACCAATCTCTCTCGAATATTCGTAGAAACCAATCCCTACCGCTAAACACTGACTTATCAAGAGACACAATTATCTTACAAATCTTCGTCGATGCTAATCCCCACCGCTAAGCACCAAATTAGCAAGATACGCTAATCTCTAAGTTGAACCAACCTTCACTGAGTCTACTTGCTATTTCTTCATTCACCAGGTTTTCTCGTTTATTATATATTTACTAGGTAAACACATTGTTTTTTCCTTCGGTAGGTCTTCTCACTACTTCTGCCTTACCAAGTTTGACCAAAATTTGAATTTCCAAATGACAACTTTCCCAAAGCTTGTTATTTTGGGCCTCTTCCCAAGAACGCACTTATACAACATGACACATCCAATTTTGAAAATATGATTTTGATCTTTTTACCTGAGGTACTTTTGTATGTCTCTATCTCTACAAAAAATCAAGGTTTGAAACATACCCGAAAATAAGTTATAGAAAAAGTTTCAAGCTGACATGTTTGAAATTCATTTCAAGAGCATTCAGGAACCCTAACTCCTAAATTATAGAGAACCAACATATAACATTTTTACCACACGTACTCCAAAATCTCTCCTCTTTCTTTACAAAATATCAAGGTCTAAAACATCTCACAAAATAGGTTATAGCGAAAGTTGCAATCTAACTTGTTTGAAACCGATTTCCAAAGCATTCAAGAACCCTAACTTTCACAAAGCATATCTCTAAAATTATAGTGAAACAACATCTGATATTTTTACAAAATGTACACCAAGATCTATCCCTTGTCTCTGCAAAATATCAATGTCTGAAACATCCCAGAAACTAAGCTACAGCGAAAGTGCCAAAATGACCTATTTGAAACTGATTTCAGGAGCATCCAGGAACCCTAAATTCCACAGAGCATATCTACGAAAGTATATATAAAAAGAATCTGATATTTTTATCACATGTAAACCAAGATCTCTCCTCTATCTCTGCAAAATATCAAGGTCTGAAACATCCTAGAAAATAAGTTATAGCAAAAGTGTCAATCTTACCTGTTTGAAATTGATTTCAGGAGCATTCAATAACCCTAACTTCCACAATGCATATATATGAAAGTATAGAGAATACGAAAATGAAATTTTTACTACATGTACACCATGATTTCTCCTCTGTCTCTTCCAAATTGCAGGGTCTGAAACTTCCTAGAAAAAATGTTATCACAGAAATTCCAAGACAACTTGAAACTGATTTCACAATTCAATCTTTGTTAATCCCTTTTTCACACACACTTCCTCTCAATGCTTTCTCTTTTTATATTTTTTCATAACCATTCATGAAGGTACATGCCCCTTAATTAAATAATTGATACACAGTACCATGGGAAAATATCCCAAACGCATGGATTTGAAACCACCATTTCACTTTTTACTTTTTCACATACACCCATTTTTTAATATATATATATATATATATATATATTGGAAATATTAATTGTATTGTAGTGTCATGATATGACATCATTAATCCGTTGACATCAATGACAATAATTCTAACAATCTTCCCCTTTGTCATTGATTGCAATCATGCAATGAAACACATAGTCCATCATGCATAGAAATAATTTTCCCGTGTCTACAAATCTCAGAGGAATAGAGAGAATTCTCCCTTTGTCTGTAACTCTCCTCCTTTGACATCAATAAAAAATGGATTCTCCCTTTGAATTTGTGCTTCTCCTTAAACATTTAATTGAAACTCCATTCAACTGTCATGTCGGGTCGATCCTCAATCAACCACTTCCAAGGAAATCGTCAATAAGTAAGAGTAGCGATGCACAACTGTACAAAAAATGATAGACAATGATATGAAGTCCTCAAACATATGGTCAAATGATTCCATGACCATCCATCATGTTGGATCATGTTGTCATTGATGCCAATGGTTTGATTGATTGATGTCAAGTGATTGATTGATGTCAAAGGATTGATTG
>SNQJ01S0002997.1:166250-186437 GCA_010110895.2 Picea sitchensis
GAATCCGTATACGACAATTCTTTACCTTTTCAAACATTCATCAACCATAAGAAAAAAATAATATCATGGAACACAAGATTTACGTTGAAACCCTTTCAGGAGAAAACCACAAAACTTATTTTTATAATTCTTTGTAGGAACCAACCTATTGGAGACACTAATACCCACTTGTAGAAATATTGGTAGGAAATAACCTACTCTTACAGATCTTCGTAGACACCAATCTATTGGAGACACCAATCCACACCGCTAAGCACCAACTTAGCAAGATACACCAATCTCTTTTAGATATTCATAAACACCAATCTAATAGAGACATTGATCCCCACCGCCAAGCACCAACTTATCAAGAGAAACCAATCTATTACAGATCTTCGTAGACATCAATCTACTGGAGACACCAATCCCCACCACTAAGAACCAACTTAGAAAGAGACACTAATATCTGAGGTGCACCCACCTTCATTGAGTTTTCTTGCTATTTCTACCTTCACCAAGTCTGCTCCCTTTTTTTTCCTTTACAATGTATACTCACTGCTTTTTATTTCACCAGGTTTTCTCACTACTTCTACCTTAACCAAGCTGACCAAAATTTGAATTTCCAAATGGAAACTTTCCCAAAGCTTGATGTCTTAGGACATTTCCCAAGAATGTAATTGTAAAACATGCCACATATCCAATTTTTCAAATTTGATTTTGATATTCTTACATGAGGTACTTTTGTATCTATCCTCTGTCTCTATAAAATCTCAAGGTTTGAAACATCCTAGAAAATAAGTTTTAGCAAAAGTGCCAAGTTGTCCTGTTTGAAACTAATTTCAGGAGCATTACGGAACCCTAGCTTCTAAAGAGAATATATACGATAATATAGAGAACCAACATTTGAAATTGTTACCAAATTTACACCAAGATTTCTCCTCTATATCTGCAAAATATCAAGGTTTGAATCATCCCAGAAAATAAGTTATAGTGAAAGTGCCAAGCTGACCTGTCTGAAATTGATTTTAGGAACCCTAAATTCCACAGAGCATATATCCAAAAGTATAACGAAACAACATCTGATATTTTTACCATATATAAAACAATATGTATCCTCTATCTCTGCATAATATCAAGGTTTGAAACATCCTAGAAAATAATTTATAACAAAAGTGTCAAACTGACCTTTTTGAAACTGATTTTAGGAGCATCCAAGAACCCTAACATCCACAGAGAATATCTACGAAATTATATATAACCAACATATGATATTTTTACCACATGTATACCAAGATATCTCCTCTATCTATGTAAAACCGCATGGTCTAAAACATCCAGGAATCTAAGTTATAGAAAAAGTGTCCAGATGACATGTTTGAAACTGATTTCAAGAGCATTTAGGAACCATAACTTCCACAGAGAATATATCTGAACGTATAGGGAATCAACATATACAAATTTTACCACATGTACACCAAGATATCTCCTCCATCTCTTCCAAATTGTAGGTTCGGAAATATCCTATAAAAAATCTATCATGAAAATGCCAAGATTACTAGAAATAGATTTTGCAATTAAGTCTTTGCTAATCCATTTTTCACACACACGCATTCTCTCAATAATTTCTCTTTTTTATACTTTTTTCATAACTCTTCATTAAGGGACATGTCCCTTAATTAAATAATTTATTCCCAATACCATGAGAAAATACCCCAAATACCATAGGAAAATACCCCAAACCATGGACAAATACCTCAACCCCGTGGGTTTGAAACCACAATTCCACTTTTTACTACATGTACCCCTTTTTTAATATATATATATATATATATATATATATGATTCAATCTTGGAAATGTTGTGCGTATTGTAATGTCGTAATATGACATTAATGACATCATTAATCCCTTGACATCAATGATAATGATTCCAACACCCTATTTATTCCTACCATGACTTTGCGTCGAAGCCTTATAACTTGTTATCATTATTATTCTGGATAATACCTCATGGGGTTCCCAAATCTGTTGTGTCAAGTTGTAATTGCATCGCATTTTCCCGCTTACGCTTTTGAACCTAATGCTAGATTCAACTTGTTGTCATATATCCTGTTGCTTATGCATTCTTTTCAATTTCCAACCTTTTCATTTATTGTTAGGAAACATAACACTTCCATGCTAAACCTAACATAAGAGAGGAAGAAAGATTTAAGCTATAAAATAATTGACAAAGAAAATACACAATCCATAGAGATTTTACCCTGGAAACCCAAACGAGAAAACCAACATTCCTTGAGCATCTTGCTCTCTTGTTGTCTTATTCATTCAGAATAAAAGGTTACATGCCTAACCTTGGTTCACACCTAAGAACAATCAACATCATAGATTCTTGCTTTACACAAGGACAACTATGTAGTCAATTCGGCTTATATCTACATGACCAACAACCTATAAAACAATCGATCCAAATATTAACTAAAGATTATCTAAAGATTGGATTTTACAACATTACAACATGCCTTATTTATATGCTTTACAGTAAGAAAAAACCTAAAGAAAGGCACCCAAAAACAGTTACAGATCCACAGAGATCATTGGCTACAAATCTCGCAAATCTTGAGAATTTGTTACAGTTGAATACCAAGTCAGATTACCAGTCGACCTTCATTCAATATTCAGTCATTTTCCACATGACCTCATGTCGACCTTTTGTTGGTTGAACTATTTGAATTTCTTTCGATTACTTCAACTTCAAATTTTCCCAATCAATCCACCTCGACCTTCAAATTTCACTGCAACGATTATAACAACCCTACATTTTCCCACTTTTTGTCTTCTTTATTGAAACCTGTAGATTCCTAAACTTTTCTCCACAGGCCCATGGTATTAATTCCCATTTCCTATCTACACCAAGAGAACTTCACAACACTCACAAACTTGGTCAAAGAGTTTTCTATGTTTTCCAATGTGTCTAATTTCTTTGCTTCCATGAGTGGTTGTCATGTATTCAAATTTTTTTCTTGACAGAGCTACAACTATCTCTCGTTGAATCATCCCACTGAATTCTCCACCAAACTTTTTGACCACATATACATTGGTTGACCTTTGTCGATCCAGATATCAGCCCAGTCAACGTTGACAAAGCCATGCACATTTACTTCATTGTCACCTCCAAGTTTTCCTTGGTAGCATATAACATAATCTTTTGTGCCACAAAAATAATTGAATACTCTTTTGGAAACTATCCAATGCTCCTTTCCAGGTGTCGACATGTATCTTCTCAACACTCCCACTACATGGTAAATTCCTGGTCAAGTGCATACCATCGCATACATTAGACTACCAAAAACACTTGCATAGGGGACAAGTGTCATATCCTCTATTTCTTCCTATGTCTTTGGACATTGTTCAGTAGTTAGCCTTGCTCCCACAGGAATTGGAACTGTTATCCCCCATTCCTAGGAATAACTAAGGATAAGATGTGTCGAGGCCCTTAGGTTGCATACATGAAGCACAGAGTGGTAGATGAGAAAGTAGAGGCCCCTATCATACCACACATCACCATCTGACCTATGGTAGCAGAGTCCACCACACACATCTTAGCTCATAGAGGATGACGAGTCTCGCTCCATGAGATAACAAGTCTTGTGTTTTGGTAAGTGTCATTCTAATAAATGAAGAATTTGAACATGTTGCAAAGAGTCCTTTCTTGATTTTGAAAACATTTGCTTGGAAATCATTCCTTTTTCCTTATTTCACCTTGGTGGTTGACATGGTTTCCTAGTAAGTGGCCACCCTTAGAGAAAAGGTTGCTACTAGGGGGTTTCCTTGAATGTTATCATACCATTATCACTCATACTTTCCACTTCCCATCATTTATTCCTCTCTACTTCCTCGTCTTTTAGGTTTTCAGTCTTATTGACCCAAGAAGGGAATGTAATTCATTTCATGGGAAGAGGGGCCACTAGGCTCAGGGGTTCCCTAGATAAAACATCATGCAATAAAGTCTCACACTGGGATCCCAATACAAATGAAACACCTCTTCAAAATAAATTAAGGGTCCCATCAAATAACTAACTAATTGATCAGTCACGCTTTCCAAGGTAGAGCATTTGTGGGCTATGCATTTCCTTTTTAGTGCCCCTTATTGACTTCAACTTGGAAATTCATGTAAACCGGGGTAGATCATATGTGGGCTATGCATTTCCTTTTAAGTGCCCCTTATTGTCTTCAACTTGGGATTATGTGAAAAATAAAAATAAAGGGATTGGAAAAAATATGCTTTAAAAACACAAAGAGGAAAATGATGTAGCTAGCCCTCAACAAAGGCACCCATAAATGAGACAATACAATCCCTTGTATGTCATGAAACCCCATACCTAGAAGTCTAACCCCATCCACCTCATAATCACTACATGACGTAGAGAAGATTCTCCTTGGAAACACCCCCTACTCGAGGAATTGGTTCACCCAATAGGTCACCATGAAAACCCTCCCATACTTAAATTTGGAAATTTTTATAAGGTCTTTAAGCATTTGTTTATTTTGAAAAGGGGGATTTGATGCACATGTTTAGGCGATTAGTTTTTTGGATATGGCTTACTTGGCATGATATTGTGACTTGTGGACCCTTGGAGAGCGAATATGTTTTTCTTTGTATGGCCTTGATAGGTGGAAGTCTTTGCATGAAGGAACAAAGTCACTTGGATCTTCATTTGGGGCATGAAGCCAATAGGTTGGATGGTGTTCCCCTTCTCTTTGGATACATGGGAGAGGGAAATTTTCCTATGGAGGAATTTAGATACCATGAGGATATCACACTCCAATCTCTTGCACCCAAGTGTTGGCCTTTGGAGGCCTAAAATGTCACACTTGATGCCCTAGACATCGCATGGGATAGGGTTTTGATGGGCTTTTTATGGTCCATGGTGGTGTAGCTTGGTTTGACGGAGAGAGAGACAATTGGCACATGCTAGAGAATTTGGTGGCACTGTTTTTGGCCTTCATAGGCTCCATGTCCTTCATCGAAGTCTCAACGTCTCTCCTAGAGGCCCTACGTCACCCTTTAGGGCATGACGTCACCCCTAAAAGGGGATTTTACTTTATGAATTTTTAATTTTAAGTTTTAAAGGTCAAATGGAAGAGGTAGGTATCCCTAATTTTGTGTTGACATTTTTAACTGTGGAAAAATGGGTCTTAGTTGACCTCCTATAAAAAGAGTTCACCCCATTGTCATTTTGACAAACAATTCACTTGAGAATTACATACTTGATGGATGAAATTTTCACCCTACTTGAGATTTTTTTTCTATATCTCTCTTGAATGTCTTGTGGATGCTACAACTTGGCTATTGGAGGAAGAACTAAGGCACTATCTCGTGTTACTTGTTTCCTTTGCAATTTGGTGGAATATTCTTGGTAAATAATGGTTCTTTCCATGTTACCTCTTGGAATTGGTAAGGAATTTCTGTATATGGTTGTTGTTTCTTCTTGTTTCAAGGTAAATTTTGTCTAAACCCTTAGAGGAGTATAAGGGCATACACCCTCCACCAAGATATATCATTTTGTCATTGAATAAAGCTATTTTTTGCAAATGTTTCTAGGAGGAGTAAAAAGGCTTACACCCTCCTAGATTTACCTTGCTAGTTTTGTTTTCTCTAGAGAGTAAAAAGACTTACACCCCTAGAGAAGTAACAAAATTAGCCCTTACACAAGAGACTCCATTAACCCAATTGATAAGGCACTAGTCTAATTGCATTGGAGATATAAAATCGTTGCATTGGTAAACATGATTTTTTGAGGTATTGCAATTGTTGAAGTTGGAATAATTTCTTCATGCTTTATGCTTCTTTGTGCCCTAAGGATGCCTAATTTATCCAAGTAATTCTTTTTGATGTTACAAATTAATTCTAAATCTATTAAGTCTGCTGAAAAATCACTTTTTCATCATCTATTGCTCTTTAATCTACCACTGAAATTCACTTGTAAGCCTTGGTTATTCTTCTACTAGTTACTGACCATCATTTCAATGGTTACTTGTAAATTTATGTGGTCATATATTTATTCTGTAGCAATTGTTTTCTACAACCACTTGGATGTCGTAATAAATTTTTCATAATACCTAATGAACAACCCTTAAATCCACCAAAGTCTGTCTCTAACCATTGGAAGTTTGACTAGTTATTACTAGCTTCATTTCCGATATCTTGTACTAGATTTTAGATGGTTGAATTTGTAGCTATTGGTATCATTTGTTTCTGATATATATATTTCCATATTGCTGAAATTGGGACAGAAACGGTTCTTGTTTGATTCCCTTTGGTTTAATCCTTGTATCTCTATTATTCGTCTTGTTATGGGCAAGTTTAAAACTGTTTTGGAGGTGCACAATACATGGAAACCATTATCCATCTACAAGACTCATTTTCAAGCCTCACTCATTCTCCAATATTGACCTATATGGGTTTCCATATATAATTCTCACACTTTCCAACTCAATCCCCCTAGGGTCACTAGGATTTCCCTCTTGTGGTGATTTCATCATCACCAAAGTGAGGGGAGTGTCTATCTGAGGTGACAGGGGATAGGTACTCCCATAGTTGTTATACTTCCGTGTTTTGGGTTGGGATTTTCCCAATCTATAGATTGTGTGATAACATTTTGGCACCATTTCTAGGGAGGATTTTGAATCCTCTTTTGATCCCTAACGACACTTTGGAAATATTTAATCCAAAATCCTTTACTCATAGCTTACCTGGTACCTCAATTGAGGGAAGTTCCATTTTAAACTTTGACGAACTTCATATAAGTTTTTCTGGTGACTCCATTAAGGGAAGATACCCTCTCCATTTTCGATGATATTTGAGCTCATCTGGGGACTCCATTGCAATAAGACTTCATTTACACATAATGAAGGATGGTTTTTTTCGTATGGAGTGGAATATATCCTGCACTCCAACTCGAGGATGTTCCAGGATTCCCAAACAAGTTCCCCCCATGGTATCTCAAAAATTCCCCGAAGTACAATGATGATCCTTCTTGTGTTGTCTCACATGTCCTATCACTTGTGAGATATACATTTGTGCTTAAAAAAATACATGAAGACCTTTTGGTTGTATCATTTTTACACTCATTGGGAACAAAGCGACAGGGATGGACAAGAAACTCTTGTAGACCAAAGAGTATCAATTCTCTTAATACTTTTTTTGAAGAATTTTTCAGACATTGTGGTCCAGGATTTCATAGATTTGAAGATACTTATCATGAGCTTATGACAACTTTGCAAGACCATGGAATTTTAAGTATTTTTGAAACTAATACAAAGATTAATGATAATGAGGCTTCCCTAGAAGAAAAATTATTGGAAGAAGAAGTATTTGAGAAACAAGTCCAAGAAGAGGAGGAAAACTTCAAGGAAGTGCAGGATCTTGACAAGACATCACCCACCAAAGAGAAATACCACAATGATGAGATGAACAAGAGTTTCCATTTTGGTCCTTCAAGGAAATTTCAAATGAATCACTTCACATTGAGGATTAAGAACCTTGTGATGAAGAGGCATGCCCATGAGGAAAAAGAATAATTTCAAAGAAATACAACATGTTGAGGATCCAGATGAGACATCGATATCCATTCTCTTGCTTGACAGTCATGAAGTTGTTAAGTCTTTATTTCATTATGCACATAAATATTAATAAGTGATTAGTCCAAATGATATGAATGATTTCGTGGAGGACCGTTCTGACATGGTTGATCAACACATTGATGATTTCATACAGGTTGGGAGACGTAGATGGGATGTGGGTTGCTTTATTTTTTATAGAGATCCCATTTACGACATTGAGAGTATTTCTTGTGCAAAAGGGTTTGAGTTGTCCTTTTCATAGAACTGGTATTCACATGCATATGATTCAGATTCTTGGTAGCCCAATGATGATACAGTCACAGATTTATTTTGTCTGTTTGAGGATGACTTCTCGCAATACACTCAAGATGAATTTCAATCCTCCCTTGGGATTTGTGATGTGTGTCATTTTTGGATATTTTGATCTGTTCTGTGAGGATTTCCAATCATCTTCATGCTCAAATTTTGATAGATACAAAGTTGTGGCCAGCTTGGAGAAATTAGAGACTCGCACTACCAAGAAACAATGTTTTCATCATGGGGATTTTTACAAGGATATGCGGATAAAAAGGAAACATTTTTTTAGTAGCAGAAGGATTTCTTTCTCCATACATAAGGTTGTCCCTTGCCTTTATTATTCTTCTTTAAGAATCCTTATAGTTTTCTTATGATCTCTCATCTAATCTCAATCTTCAGGAAGTAGTGGTACCCTAAGTGAATATGAGGACAAGTCATCACCTACACACAATATTCCTATTCAGATATGGACTAATGGATTGTGGATATTCTTCCTAGTAGGATCATCTCCCTCCTAGCCACCTACATGAGTTGTTTTCTATGATTGATTACATAAATATTTATGCTCATGATTATTTTGTGCGTAACTTATCTTTGTCGTATTACACGATTAAGCATAGGGGAAATACCTTGATGAGATCCTAAGCAGGTGGTCGCACTGGTTGTACGATTTCACCTGAAATCCACAAGACTTGATCACCATGGGCCTCGGGCCCCATGTAAGTAGGTAGGCCATCCTTCTTTCTTGCATTTGCATTTGTTTACTCATGATAGTTAGTTTCATTTACTTTTGCATAACATACCTCATTTTTCATTTTTCTCTACTTGCATTATTGTAGACTCACTTTACATCATTTGATTTCATCATATTACATATTAGTTTAGAAACATTTTAAAAAATGAAAAATTTTATTTTAAAGAGTACTTGAAATTTTGAATTTTTGATCATATGGACAAAGGGTGAGTGACCCACCCTCGATATCCAAAGTTTTTTTGTTTTAATGTCTTTAGGCACAGGTCCTACCAGGAGATCATGAGTTTCTCATGCACTCTACCTCAAGTACATGTCCCCGAGTAGGAGCCAAATGTTATCCCCCATTCCTAGAGATAAATAAGGAGTTGATGTCTCGAGGCCCTCATGTTGCATACATGGAGTAGCGAGAGGCATATGAGCAGGCATAGGCCCCTATCATACCACACATCACCATCTGATTTATGGTAGTAGAGTCCACCACACCCATATTGGCTCACAGAGGATGATATGTCTTACTCCATGAGGTAACAAGTCTGGTATTGTGGTAAGTGTCATTCTAATAAATGAAGCATTTGACTTTATTATATGTCACTCAGCCTCAACCAGGGGGTATTGTTACATCATCGTAGCAGTAGAATACTTCACGAAGTGGGTCGGAGCTATGCCAAAGTTTTGCAATGATGGTGAAACAACATCTCTTTTCATCTTTAATCAAATAGTAGCAAGGTTCAGTATCCTGAAGGATATTGTCACTTACCATGACAGTCACTTCCGAAAGAAAATGATGACTGAATTAATGTCCAAGCTCGGGTTCAAACAAGAAAACTTGTCACCTTATTACCCGCAAGAGAATGGTCAGGTTGAAGCTATGAATAAGTCTCTCAATACTATTCTTCAGCGGACGATCAATTCTGCCAAGTCAAATTGGCATTTGATGTTATATTCGGTGTTATGGGCCTATCGAACATTTGTGAAGACTGCCACCAGTTTTTCACCTTTTCAACTCGTACATGGATTGGAACCAATCTTAACTATTGAATTGCATATTCCTTCTTGAACGTTGGTAGTGGATTTACTGCCAGACACTTCACCGCTTGAAGAATGCCTTCTATATCTCGAGTAGCTCAGTGAGCAGCATCGTGATGCAAACTTAGCCAATGAGGGTTATAAGAAACGAGTCAAGTGTCAGTACAATCGGTTCATTCATCCTCGGATTTTCTCCAAAGGTGATTTTTCCTATTCTATTATCAATACAAAGATCCCCTGGGGGTAGGCAAGTTCAAACCCATGAGGTTCGGACCATTTATTGTGAAAGAAGTCTTGGAGAAGGGCGCTTACCGTCTGGTTGATTTTGAGGGAAATTCCTTGGTGGAGACTAGAAATGGGCTCTACCTTAAGAAGTACTACTCTTAAGTTGGTCATCGGGGTGACTTCTTGTATATATGTATAGCCTCTTATACATTTTTTTGTCTTTTTTATTTTGTGGACGTGTTGTAACACCCCCAGTTTGTAAATATAACTATATGGGCCAAGAGACTATGAAAAACACAATATGTGTGAATATTCGATTGGATGGACCTTTGTATAAAAGGTCAATGAATGTAAATTATGTTACTTAATAAGAAATGGATAAGTGTTGCATGACATCTAGAAAGGGGGGGTGTACTAAGAAATACCATGAATTTTATGAAAAGAGATGGTGAAGGGGACCAAGAATGGTTGCGTTAACCTTCACCAAACCAGTACCTTACTAGATTTAATTGCTCAGGACTAGAACAGTCCTCTGACCCAAAAATGAATTACAGTTAGGCTGGTAGGTGGGAAGACGTCCTCAAGAATTAATGAGAGGATGGGGAAGAGCACCCATCTGTAAGGATTCCAGACCTAACCACGGACTAGGAATTCGAGCCACACGCAACCTTGTTGAGAAAGACAAGAAAGGAAGGTGTGGTGGGTAGAGGAAGACCTGTGAAGAGTGCAGAGATGAAAGGCTAAGATCTCGGGTTCAAGGAAGAACTAAGGAATGAATGTTCTAGTCATAGGAAAAATGGCTAGCAGGGTTACGATACAAGATGATTAACGAGGTTGGTCCTCCTTGCTTGGAATTGTGTAAACTGTTGCCAAGATCATGCAAGAGGAGGAGAGTAACCTTCATCCCTACTGTCGCTGAGTTGGAAGAAGAGATTATATCTCAGAGCACTGTGGTCTATCTTGGGGGTGGCTAGTGGTAAATCTGTTAGGAGTGACTGATCCTATGGTTGGGTGGAAACAAGCACCCTTTTCTGCAGTTGCTTCATGTTATCTAGTTCTGATAAGTGTTTTCCTACTTTATGTATTGAACTGAAATAATGAATGAATGCATGAGTTTATGTATATATATGTGTGTATTTATAATTGGTTTATGTGTGGAATGGTTGTGATATGTGCACATTCATCCACTTGTGAACTTATGCTTTTGATCGAAAGTATGTATGCCCAAGCTTAGCTCCTGAGGATTCTTGGGATGTAAGCTTATAAGATGGCCGAGATAGAGATATCGTGTCAACCTGAACTTGTCCATCGGAAGAGGATACCTCTTTCAAACTCCTTACTGTGTGATCGAGATTTCAAGCCCAAGTCCTTAACCATTTCATGATAAATCTCAGGAAGGATAGCGAAGTTCAAGCCTTGAAAAGGGAGATCTCTTTGTTTGAAATACGAGTGGACGAGACCCGTTCGAGACGACCCATGTGACCAATACCCAGGAACCTTAGGCTAAGCCTAAGGAAGCTATGTTCTCCTGGCTTCGGAGCTCTGAAAGTCTGAAACTTCAGAGTATGACTGACCTTATTAGCCTTATACTTGCCTAAGGTGATCAGGAGACTCGGTTTCCCATAAGGTTGACCAACGTTAGCCGGTTCCCCAGGTAGTTAGGTGACCTTATCTTACCAACTAAACTAGGATCTAAAACACCAAAGGTTGGAGCCGCAAAGAACCCAGAATCATAGATCGACGGATCCTTCAGGTTCTTTCCCAACCGTCAATATACCGGGGATGCATGGAATTAGTCCCTGGAGTGTAGAGATTGGGAACTTCAGGAGATAAGAGGAGTTTGCATCGCAACATTCTTGAACGTCGAATCCCCGAGGTAACCAGAGTTGTAGATCTATAAATCTATGTGGTTAGATCTCGACCATGAGATCTGAGGAATGTTATAATTTTTTCAGTCCAGGGGTGATGTGGTGCAATGACACCCCCCCAAGGTGACATGGGCCCCAGCTTGAAGTACCACGTGTCACCCGGATTCGTGTGTGTCAGATACCCTATAGTCCCATTGGGACGTGACACATGTCACCTTGACCCCTCCTACGTGTCAATTCCTAGTATGTGTCCTCCTAGCCAATGTAGTTGGTGAAATGGTCGAGAGTCCGGGACTTCGGGACTCCATAAGATTTGGGATGTAGTATGGTGGAGAGATCGAATGACCCAAAGGCCGAAGCCACGTGGTGAGCTTATGGGACTTCAGATATTCGGAACTTCGAGCAGTCTCATGTGTAGATAGTAAAGAGGTGTGAAGCATCGAAGTGTCAATGCACTGAATCCCTCCACATCTGACATAGGAGGAAGAAAGTGAGTCCAGGCATGGGATCGAACTGTGAATGGTCTTCCATTGTGGAGGAAGGAACTTGCAAATAACACATGTGAGTTGGATCCACGTGGGTGCCATGTGGCCCTCAACCAATGAACGCCCGAAGAAATTCGAGAGATATATCTGTTGGTTCTAGGCTCAGTTTATAGCATGGGGATTTTGGTCAGAAAACTATGGACAAGCAGAGTGTGGTAGAAACCCCGAATTAAGGGTTTTATCATTTAAGGAGAATGAAATTCTGAGGCCCCATCCCTCGAAAAGCCACTCATGGGTCGGGTGTGTTACAAATTGGTATCAGATCATGGTTACAACACTTGGCCTACTTGGGATCATGGACGAGTTGTGTAAAAACCATATTTAAAGACTTTTAAGGATGATGCCCTACCTTACCTCTTTCCTAAAGACTCTGGTTAAACTCTTACTGAAGAAAGGAATGAAAGTTTTCTATTGTGTGTGTATTTAGGAAATATGAACTATGTGTTGTTCATAAACTAATGGACTGTTAGCTAACAACAAGTGTTTTGTCAGTGCTCAAACAGACAATGAGACATGGGAAACTACAATCATTAAGGATGGTGACACGCCATCAAGTGGGGGATGGTTCCCACAATAGAGACAAAGAATCTGACGAGAGGAGGGAGGTGGAGACCCCTCTGGGTCTAGTTAAAACCATAAGGATCCTCATGGCCAAATTACAGAGTTGCAAGGCTGATAACGAGAGATTGATAAAAGAGCAAGAAAAACAAACAAAAATTAATGCAGTCTTGTTGCAAAGCTTATCCGATATACATAGGCAGTTGCAGCATGGACCTGCAACCAGTCATGTGGACCAACGACATATGAAGAGAATTTGAAATCCACCTGAGATACAAAAGTGTGGTCCCATAAGTGACCACACTAGGAGGAGTACCTTGAGGAAGGCCCAACCTGGAAGAAGGGGACACTCAATGGGAGAGTCCTCTGGAAAGGAAACTGGCAACTTCGAGGAATCTTCTAGTAGAAAAACTAGCTCACATTCTCAAAGGAAAGGAAAGAAGCAAAAGAATTCCAAAATTCATGGCCCTGAAGAGTTAAAGAAAGCCAAACCACCCTCTTTCAATGGAGAGATTGAGAAAGGGGAAGAAGCGGAAGCTTGGTTGCTTGGTTTAAACAAATACTTCAGAGTCCATGACTACTCTGAAAACTTGAAGGCTCGAATAGCCATCTTCAACCTGAACGGAAAAGCTTCCATTTGGTGGGAAGACCTTAAGAATGTGAAAGGAATCCATGAAGAGCACTTATCATGGAAACAATTTGAGAAACACTTTAAGAAGAAGTATCTGTTAGAGAAATACTTTGATGGGAAGACTAAGGAGTTCTATGAACTCAAGTTGGGACAACTCATCATAGAGGAATGTGTCAATAAATTCCTTGAGCTACTGAGGTATGTACCCTACATAAAGGATGAAAAGGTAAAAGTGCAACGATTTATTAGTGGGTTACCTCATACCTACCGAAATAGGATTGTGTTTGATGAGCCAAATACCTTAGAAGACATTATGCGAAAGGCAAGGGTATTGTTATGAACAACTTGGGAATCAGACAAAACCTCGCGAGGAATGGAAAAAGAAGAGTAGTTTGGGATTCAATAATAAGGGCTTAAAAACCTCAAGATTTAAGAACTATAGGAAGGACTCTAGGATAATCCTTCCTACTAGAAGTGTATATCAGAAAAATTTCACCTCCCAGAGTGGAAATAAACCTTTTGGAGCAACCCTAGGAAAGACTGATAACCCAAAGAAGGAACCCCTGAAATGTTGGGGTTGTGGAGAAGAACATCTAATGAGGGATTGTCCACATAGACAACAGAACAGTAGGAGAGTATACAATATCCAAGAAGCTACCATAGTCAATGATGTGGCTAGGATCATGCCACATATTTATGTAGCTTTGGATAATAAACAGGCCGACCACCAAGCTTCAGTGGTGGAGATGGAAGGTATGATCACCAACCATCTCGTTTCTATTTTAATTTACCCTAGTTATAATTTGATTTATGTGGCCCCTCATACTGTTGATAAGTGTAAACTGCAACCAGTTAGACATGTTAAGCCGTGGTTGGTACAACTAGCCACTGGAACCAAAAGAAAAGTAGCAGAGGTCATACCAGCTTTCCAATTCATCATGGATGGATTGCCCACCCAAGTGACCCTTAACGTACTTCCCCTAGGATCTTATGACCCATGGATTGGTATGGACTAGCTATTTTCTTATAAAACTAAGTTGGACTATTGCCATAAAACCTTGGAATGTGTAAATGAAGAAGGGAGAAAGGTAACCCTCCAAGGGATTCAGAAGCTTGTATTAGTGAGATGAATATGAAATGATAAAGTAGTGCAGAAAGGGATGTCCTCTATATGCAATACAGGTGTTGGAATTTGTTGAGGATGAAAAATTTAACCTAGAACACCACCCCATATTAAGAGAGTATAGATACATGTTTCCAAAACAGGTACCGGGTCTACCTCCAAGAAGAGACATTGACTTCTCCATAGAACTTGCACCAGGAGCAGTGCTAGTGTCTAGGACACCCTATAGGATGAGTACACTCGAGCTAGTTGAGCTCAAGCTACAGCTAAAGGAAATGATGGACAAAGGCTATATCTAGCCCAGTTTGTCTCCATGGGGAGCACCAGTCTTGTTTGTGAAGAAGAAATATGTCACACTCCGACTGTGCATAGATTATAGACAACCATAAAGAACAAGTACCTGTTACCAGGAATCGATGACTTGTTCAACCAGTTACGGGGTGCTTCCTTTTTCTCAAAGATTGACATGAGGTATGGATACCATCAAGTCCAAATCAAGGATGAGGACATCCACAAAACAACCTTTGGGACCAGATATGGTCACTATGAATTTGTGGTGGTGCCATTTGGATTAACCAACTCCCCCGCCACTTTTATGTGCTTGATGAATAATGTACTCAGAAAATTCCTAGACAAATTTGTATTGATTTTCATTGATGATATCCTAATATACTCCAAGAACAGAGAGGAGCATGAAGAACATCTCAGACTTGTACTTCAAGTACTAAGAGAGCATCATCTCTACACTAAGTTTAGCAAGTGTGACTTTTTTCCAGAAGCAAATCCATTACTTAGGCCATGTCATTTCTAAAGAAGGAGTGGCAGTAGACCCTAACAAGATCATATCTATTATGGAATGGCCTACCCCAAAGGATGTATCTGATATTAGATCCTTTATGGGCTTAGAAATATCCTATAGAAGGTTTATAAAAGGATTTTCCAAGATTGGTTTTCCAATCACTGCCCTTCAGAAAAAGGGGGTTAAATTCACTTGGACATTAGAATGTGAAGAAAGATTTTAGGAACTGAAATACCTTATGACCCATGCACCCATGTTGAAGATTGCATACCTTGATACTGACTTCCTCGTGTGCACAGATGCCTGCAAGGAAGGACTCAGAGGCATCCTTATGCAAGAAGGGCATGTAATTTTCTACGAATCCAGAAAATTGAATGAGCATGAAATCAATTATGTGACCCATGATCTAGAGTTGGTTGTCATAGTGCATGCTTTAAAAATGTGAAGACATTACCTTATGGAGTAGGATATTTGTACTTATCACAAACCAACTACTTGAGTTGAGACCGTGTTTGATCAACAAAACAATGCTAGACAAGCTAAGTGGATAGCTCTCCTTAGTGAGTTTGATTTTGAAATCAAACACATCAAAGGAAAGGAAAATGAGTGGTTGATGCCCTTAGCATAGTGAAAATGATTCACCTAGAAGCGTTGAGCACCTGTGAAATGGATGTCAGGAAAAGAACCAGGGATGCTGAAAGCGGATGCATTCTTCAAGGTAGTGACCTTCGGACCTAAGGAAAGAGCCCTCTGAGATCTAAAGTATGAAGGATGCTCCGGATGCCGACTGAGAAGATGCTTACTTACAGAAATAGATTGTATGTCCCAAGTTGACAGCAGAAGAGGTTCATAATGGATGAACTGCATGAGAGACCATATACTAGTCACCAGATATTTAAGAGAGAAATGATCTCTGCCACCCGAAAACAATTTTTATTGGCTTGGATTGAAAAAATGACATAGTTGACTATCTAGCTAAGTGTCCAGAATGCCCGATTAAGTTAAAAGTGAGAACACGAGGAACCCAGCAGGGTTACTGTTGGACACACCTACCACATAGAGGGGTGAATGAGTGTCGAGATCTTTTCAAAAACTTCCCTCTTGCACAAAACTCATCGAATTAGCATTCAACATTTATTCATTACCCATTGTTGTCATTTTATAACCGGTTAGATGTGAGCACATGTCATTAACATATATCAGAAATGTATCATCAACAAGTCATCACCACAATGAACACAAAGACACAAGATGTATGTACAATTTTTCTTTTATTATGGACTACGTCAGGGGTTTATCAACAACAATGAATAGAATTACAAAATCCTACAAGATCTGTCTCTATATGAAATACTCAACTTGCATTCTGCTTTTAATCAGATAGAGGCAACAATCCTCAACATATATATCAATATGTACCATAAACAGAGCATCAACCGTACCAACCTATGCCAAACAGCACATAATCAGCACAGTACCATAAACAAGTGCATCAACCATGTACCAAGTATATACCAATCATGTAATGGCTACTCATCAACAATGACTCGTCAATATGTACCAGCATCATCAGCTAACCACCTCATGTATGTTCCAACTCATCAATTTGCTTGTCTCAACCATGACTAGTTTGGATTAGTCTTAAGCCCTAACTTGAAATAATCATAACTTTGTACCTGTATTGAATAAAAATCTGAGAGCTGATACACAATGTTCTTGATTGTGTTTTATGCAATTCCTCAAGTGGCACTACTTGGAACCTCTCAGAGAAAAGGAGTTATAAAAGAATGGCATACCTTGTTGAATTGAAGCTTATTCTAGAGGCGACCTTGTAGAGTGTGCCCCTTTTACAATATTTTATGAATATATCTAAAACTATTATGGAGCATACTAAAGACTGTAATATAACCAGCACCGTTGGTCTCACTAAAAGTGGATCTGTTATGAAGAAGTTATGACGTTTTTACCCGAGGCTTACACGATTTTGACTAGTTTCGGGGACTAGCCACAAAACCTATTTTCACGAATTATGAAATCCCAAAAATACAACGACCACAAGTTGAATTTGTAACCACATATACTTGGCTATGGTTTCTCCTTTCATAGAAATTTAGGATCTGAATCATTATAGAAAAAGTTATAACGAAAATGGTGGAGGACACGTAAATGGCATACCTTAGAAAGCACCATCAAAGGGTTATCCTTCCTTGCATTTCGGCCTTATTTTCTTCACTTTCCTTGGAATTTTTGGCTTAAGATTCTTGGTTGCCTCAGTCACCTATGGATCTTCAATATCTCAAGTGTTCCACACCAAAAAATTCTCTGAAGCTCTGCATCAATACTCAAAATATATTCCCACAAGAAGCTCATTGATCCACACAAAGGATGATTCTAGAGACCATTGCTATATTATTTATACTTTCATCCCTTTGGGTCCTTAACCCATTTCTAGGTCCTTAACCTTCTTTTCTATTTTAGGGTTAACCACTTTCCATAAATAGAAGTTCTCCAATACTTTAGCCATTTAAATATTCCTTCTTGATTTTGTCACCTTACACTTTTATCATTTCTTGATTTTGTCACTTCTCTTGATTATTTAAATGATCCACCTTGAATTTGTCCACTTTAATTTATCATTTAAATAATATTAAACCATTTCTAGGTCCTTAACCTATTTTTCCTTATTTTTAGGGTTATGCTTTCCATAAATATTCCTTCTTGATTTTGTCACTTCTCTTGATTATTTAAATAATCCTACATTGAATAAATAATATTAACCCATTTCTAGGTCACTTAACCTATTTTCCTTATTTTAGGGTTTAACCACTTTCCATAAATATTCCTTCTTGATTTTGTCACCTTATTTTATCATTTCTTCTTTTAGGTCACTTTGGCTTCTTTGACTTTGGGGCTTCAAGCCTTCATGTAGAGTCCTTTATCTTTGTAAGGCTATAACTCTCAAACCATGATGAGTTATGTGACATTCCACATACCACCAGAAATGGCATGACAAGCACTATCCATCAGGATAGTTTCACCAACAATTTCCTTGATCTTCATCTCGTTATTCCTCATACAAGCATGGGTTCCTCAACCTTTCTTCTAGGATAACTCAATCGGTAGCGTCTTCCCATGAGGGCTTTCACCATAATGGGACCACTTTAGAGTTCATCCATTTGTACACCTTATCAATCATGATAAGACAATAGCCAGACATGGTCCTCCAACCATTCTTCTAGGATAACTCAATCCATAAACATCTTCCATGAGGAGCTTTAAGCCATAAAGGCGATCACTGGGATTCATCCATTTTATACACCTTATCCAACCGTGATAAGACAATAATGAGAGCATGTAATCCTCCAACCATTTCTTCTAGGATAACCCAATCAGCAAAGCGTCTTCCGTGAGAGACTTCCTATAAGAGGACCACTTTGGAGTTCATCCCATTTGTGCACCCCTTATCAATCGAGGATAAGACAATGGAAGTCGTCTATACATTTCCAACAATGCATCATATATACCAATGGAACCATCGATCCATCTTCATCATGTATCAATGACCCAACTCATTGATCCATCTCATCTATGCATTCTCATCAAGGACAATACATATTATATTACACTAAATCATCGATCAATCAATCCTTTGACATCAATCAATCACTTGAAGCATCAATCATCCAAACCATTGGCATCAATGATAGCATGATCAACAATCACCCCTTTGGCATTGATGGCAATACCAACATTGATGTCCAAGACCAATCTATCCATGCTCAATCTCCTCATCCATGTGGTCTCATCCTGTATCAGATCTGGGCCTCTTGGGGCTGCTTCCCCTATCTAAATGTCTTTGATCTTCCTCCCCATTCTCCTCTTGGGGCTGCTCCCCTTGCTTGAACTCTCCTTGGGGCTGCTCCCCCTATCTGAATGCTTTTGATATTCCTCTGAATAATATCTCCCCTTTTGAACAAGGGATATCACTCTGATGTAATGCTGAAAATACATCGAACATACTCCCCCCGTGACCATTTCTCCCCCTGGAATTATGCCTCTGTGCTCTTTCTTCAAATATAGGTCTCTTTTCTAGCTATGCATCTGATAAATATCTCCTCCTAGAATCATGGGAAGAAGAATGAATCCCCCTAAGGGTATGTCTCCCCCTATCTTCTCTACAAGATGAACAATATGCTACCATATGACGATCCTTGGACTTGTTCATGCATCAAACTTGTGCTATACCATTCATCATGAAACAAAATAGATTTCAACAATTTAATAGAGAATCATGAATAATATATCCACCAAGTGCATCATGTACCAAAATGTGCCCACCATGCACAACATCCATGTACATCAACAATGTGCCAAAAGATATCATCCATGAAATATATCCACCATATGCCAACAGGTGCATCTACCAATATGCCAACATGTGCATCTACCAACATGCCAAACAATGTGCATCTATCAATATGCTAAAAAAATACCATCCATGAGTGTACCATCATGCATCATTACTTGCACCAAGCAAGTATATCAACCATGTGTCAATAAGATAAGACTTCCCAATGATGTACAACATGACTATCAACTACATATCTCAATGTGTATCCCATCCACATGAAAAATGCATGCACCATGATATCCAACAATACCATATGCTTCCAATAATACATCATAAGATATATCAAAGAAACTTCAAAAAGTACCATCCATGTACTCCAATAGATCAACATCAAACCATACTCATGGGT
>SNQJ01S0002997.1:186447-201411 GCA_010110895.2 Picea sitchensis
TAGCGAAGTTCAATCCTTGAAAAGGAAGATATCTTTGTTTGAAAGACGAGTGGATGAGACCCATTCAAGAGGACCCATGCGACCAATACCTAGGAACCTTAGGCTAATCCTAAGGAAGCTATGTCCTCCTATATTCGGAGCTCTGAAAGTCCAGGACTTCGAACTATGACCAACCTTACCAGCCTTATACTAGCCGAAGGTGACTGGGAGACTCTGTTTCCCATAAGGTTGACCGGCGTTAGGAAGTTCCCCGGGTAGTTAGGTAAACCTATCTTACCAACTAAACCGAGATATGAAACCCCGAAGGTCGGAGCTGCGAAGAACCCAGAACCATAGATCAAGGGATCCTTCGGGTTCTTTCCCAACCTTCGATATACCAGGGACACATGGCGCTAGTCATTGGAGTGCGGAGATTGGCCACTTTGGGAGATAAGAGGATTTTTCATTGCAAGACTCTCAAACCTTGAATCCCTGAGGTAACCATAGTTGTAGATCTATAAGTCTACGTGGTTGGATATCAACCGTGATAACTGAGGAATGTTAGAAGCCTATCATTCCAGGGGTGATGTGGTGCAATTGTTAGAAAAACAGGACCGCGGAGCTATAAAATAAAACAAATGCAGAAACAAAAACACAGAAGACACACAATACAAAGAACCTGATTCGTGGTTCACCCGGTGTAGACTCGTCCACCAGTGAAATTGTCGGGTCCTTCCTTTGTTATTATCCGGCAAATGAAGGGATACAATCTGACAAAACATGTTGTAACTTCTCTTCTTTCTCTCATAGTCTCCTCTCGAATACAATATTCACTCGTACATACATGAAATACATTTCCCTCATAAAGGGTTCCTTCTAGGGCAAAAACCCTAACATAATCTCTCTTGTTAGATCTGCGACCTTATAATGAACGGTTCGGATTTACAATGAAATTACAATATACTTTTATAAGGCAATTTTTGCTTCGAGATCTTCGCCCCCGAACTATCGGGGCGCTTCCCTCGAACCCCATTTTGGGGCCAGCACCCAGACCCCGGCCCGGGGATAGCCCCCGGTTGCATGAGAGAGTACCCCCCCTCTGCACTCCCAGCGTGGAAGAGTGTACATGCTTATGTGGTGTAAATACTTCAAGGGGTATAAACCGCGATGAAGAAAGGACCTCTGCATCGAGGAAGATAATCGGGCTCCTGACCAACAATCTCCCCACTTGGGCAGTCTCAACAACTCCACCAGATGTTGTATATCTTTGGACTCTGAACAACTATTGGACACGGCAATTTCTCATCTTCATTCATTCTTGAAGACCAAAGCTGGCCCGAGCAGGTAATCGGTTTCTCCTTGGTTACTCCTTTGTTAACATGTCTTCAGGATTTTTGTCTAGTGTGTCTTTTCCGGCTTCAATTGTCCATCTTCCAAGTGGTCATTATGAAGTGGTACCTCAAATGTATAGTCTTAGTATTCGAATGGAAGGAATTTGAGTTCTTTAAGGTGAATGGCACTTTCGACTTTCCGCAGTACAACTTGTTGTTCTCTGCTTCTTTCCCAATTCCTCCGCCAAACCTTTGTAACCGTCATCTCTTTACTAGCCTCTGTGGCAACAGCATACTGCCTCGTTGTTGAAAGTGCAACAACCTTTCTTGGGTTGAAATCCAACTCTTGTTGTTCCACCTATAGTAAAACATACCACTTTGTGGTGCTCCTCCTGTTGTCTTTATCACTGCCATATCTGAATCCAGCGTGTCAGGTGTAGAAAAGTGTCTTAACCTCCAAACATAATGCATGTGTGGCCGGTGCCTCTCAAATACACGAGAATCCCTTTCTTGCCTCCCAATATTCTTTACGGATTGTTCATAAAACTGCTCACAACTCCCACTTTGCATGTGCAATATCGGTCTTGTGCAAACCATTGCATACATCAGGCATAGCTGGCGATGAATATGGGACCTTGGACATATTCTATCTCCTCACGTGTCTTGGGACACATTTCATGGATGGTTTGAAATGGTGGCCAAAGGTGTACTACTTGGTTTTGCATTACGCATTCTAAACCTCTCAACACCTTCTTTGTGTACTCACCACAACGACAGTTTGCGATTTTTTACGTCTCTTGTTATTCTCATATGGGATTTTCTTTAGGCACACCCCAAATCCTTCATCGCCGTGAATTGGCTAATTTCTTCTTGAGCACATTTTATATCTGCATATTAGATCACCTTATTAAGCATGTCATCTACATATATGTAAGATAATATAAGCCATTTCTAGCCTTTTAAAATAAACCACGGTGATCAGAATGACATCTCTTCTAACCCTGTTCTGTCATAAACTGTCAAACCGGATACTGCCTTGGAACTTGCTTTAGGCCATGCAAGATCTTCAACTTGCATACCAAATTCTCCTTCCCTTTGACCTCATGCCCACATTGGCTCTTTTGCATATAAATCTCTTCCACCAAATCCCATGGAGAAAAGTTGTTTTACATCTAGCTGTTCAAGATGCAAATCTTCCTCTGCCACAAGACTTAAAATAGTTCTAGTGGAAGTCATTTAACAGCGAGGAGAAAATATTTCATCAAATCTATACCTTTCTTTTTGTACAAAACCCTTTACAACAAGTCTGGCCTTGTGGCTTTTCTCCTCCTCTTCTTCCTTCAGCTTGTAACCCCATTTATTAACGAGAAATGCTCTTTCTTCCTTGGTGTGAATGATCCCAAGTCACGGTTGTTTTCTGAGATCCATTTCTCTTTCATGCTTACTCCCCACTTCTTTTGGTGTCTGCATTGCCTCTTCATAGCGATACGGTTCTGATCGATCAACAATAAATAAAATAATGAAGGAGAGTGTCGTTGAGTATACTTAACACGGTGAATCTTCTAACAACACTTGCGGTGTTTGGGAATTTTCTTGCTCTTGTTGTTGTACATTTTGATTTTCAGGTTCCTTTGAATTTCCTTTTCAGTGATATCATCAAACCTTTGTGTATTCTTCATTTTCGTTTCACCGTTTTGCTCCTATGGCCACGATCTTTGTACATGACCTTCTCATTGAATATGACATCTCTCCTAATGATTTTGTTATTTTATAATCCCATAGCGATAGCAATCATTAACACCATATCGATAAAGGGTACACTTCTTGGATTTTACTCAAGCTTTGTTCTATTTCTTTATCAATATGGACAAATGCTTGCTTCTGGCAAAGTCTTCAGAAAATAATAGTTTACCTTTTTCTGTCCATTCCTCCTATAGAATTATACCATCAAAGAGCTTGAATTCTCTTTGTTTATTAAGTAAACAGCAGTGTCTGCAGCATCTGCCCAGTATGGGGCAAACCATGTACAATCTCATACTCCTTGCGGCTCCATGATTGTCTTGTTCATCCTTTCATACACCTACCATTTTCTTGTGAATTGTTGGTGGGCTATATTCTCTCTGAATCCCATGGTATGAGCGGTAATCATCAAACTCCTTATGAGTATTCACCTCCATTATCTGATCGAGACACTTCAAACTTTCTGTCTCATTCTCAATAAAGCTTTCCATTTCTTAAAAGTATCAAAACATGGATTTTTGTCGAGATGCAATAAGCCCAAGTTTTCTGGATTGCATCATCAATAAAAGTAACATAATAATGAGGTACAAGAGATGATACCTAATTTGGTCCCCATACATCTGTATGCACAGAAACCTAACCTTTCATTCTTCTTTTCTTTTCAGACTCATCGACTCTCTTTTGTTTCCCGCAAACACAAATGCTCCTGAAGTCCAAATCAATTTGTTTAAGATCGCCTTAAATTTCTTTTGTGAGGATCATACCCTTCTCACTCATGTGTCCCGACCTATGATGCCATAGTGCTGTTGTATCCACTCTTGTAGAGCTAAAGATATAGAAGTCAAATTATTACCAATACATAGATGCAATGTACCTACCTTCTCCTTTCACTATCACCAATGTCCTTTGATGACCTTCCCGTCTTATCTGTAAATATGGATATCTGACCCTTCACTTATACATTTATCACGTTGAAATCCAGTTTTTTCATCTGGAACATGTTTTACCTCTTTCAACAACCATTGGTTTCCATTCGTTGCTTTATTTTTACATTTCCATTCCAACAATTTTGCATGGTCTATTATCACCCAAGTAGAACTTTGTCCAAATCACCTTGAACATAATCTAGAAAATGTTTCCCTGCTCGGTGTGGCATGAAATGAAGCTCTGAATCTACCCAGATTCAGAAATATTATCTACAAAATTCAGGCATCTTGTAACACATCACACATTACATTTGCTTCTAGGTTCTCTCTACTTTGTCCATCTCTTTGTTTGTTTGGGCTTCTGCTTGATTTTTCTTGGTCCTTTCTTCCCTAATTCAAGCCTCTATCTTTCCAGAATGCAGTTTGGATCTTCCCCTTCTAAATTTCCCACGGTTTCCTTATTTTCCTCTATCCTTTGTCTTCCCCCGTTCTCCATGTTCGATGCATTTCACGATGTTTCACTGTGCTTTTAATTAAGCTTTTTCTCACTAGGATGCTAGCAACATCATCAATTTTTAAAGTTTTTGAACCAGAGGCAGAGTTACTTAAATCCATGACAAGCCATTCCATCTTTAGGAAATGAGCACAAGATTATAAGAACCCTAACCTCATCATCAAGTCCACTTTTAAAGAACTTAGTTGATTAGTATTAGTATTAAATTCATTTAAATGATGCACCATGATTACAACCGACGTCTTCATGTTAAATAATCTCTTCATTAGAAATACCTTATTGATGCTGAGGGTTTTTCATATAATTTGTCCAGTGCATCCATCAAATCCTTAGTTGTCTTTTTTCTTTCAAAATATTGAAAGCCTTAGGCGTTGCTAGGCTCAATGTCGTTCCTAGAGCTTTTCTGTCAAGAGTCTCCCATTCTTAGTCCTTCATGGCGTAGAGCTTCTTTGCTCCTCCACTCGATGGTAGGAATAGATCCTTAAGATATAAATAGTCTTCATCGCATCTTCCATAATTGTTATTTTTGGTAGTTAAATTTCTCGACCTAAACTTTCCATCTTCCGACGTGGCTCCCACTTTCGGACGAGGTCCCTCTTTTCCTGCTTGAGTTACTGACTCTGATGCAGTTGTTAAAACCGGGACCCGGCCAGACAATAAAATAAAACAAATGCGAAACAAAACACAGAAGACACACAATACAAGAGACCATGATTCACGTGGTTCACCCGGTGTGGGCTCCGTTCACCCAGGAGAATTGCGGTCCTTCCTTTGTTATTATCTAGCAAATGAAGGGATACAATATCGTGGACAAAACCATGCTTCCTCTTCTTTTCTCTCACAGTCTCCTCTCTCGAATACAATACTCCTCGTGCATGGCATACATTTCCCCGCATAAAGAGGGTTGCCTTCTAGGGCAAAAACCTAACATAATCTCTGCCGTTATATCTGCGACCTTATAAATAATGGTCAAGATTTACAACGAAATTAAAATATACATTTAAAAAGAAATTTTTGGCCCGGCAGCCCCAAGCCCCGATGGGGGCCTTTGCCCGAACCCCAGCTGAGGGCCCACTTGCCCCGGACCACTCCAGGCAGGGGCGTAGCCCCCGGGACCCATGAGGAGGAGTACCCCCTCACTCCCGGCGTGGAAAAGGGTGGCACATGCCAGGGGTTTAAAAACTTCATGGGGTATAAACACGGGCGGCATTCTGGGGTGTAAAAACTTCATGGGGTATAAACACGGCTGAAAGCAAGGACCTCTGCATCAGGAAGATAATCAGGCTCCACAACCAACAACAATGACGCCCCCCCCAAGGTGACATGGACCCCAACTTGACGTACCACATGTCACCTGGATTCGTGGGTGTCACATACCCTATAGGACCATTGGGACATGACACATTTCACCTTGACCCCTCCTACATGTTAGTTTCTGGTATGTGTATGCCTAGCCAATGTAGTTGGTGAAGTGGTTGGGACTCCGGGAGTCCGGGACTTTGGGACTCCATAGGATTTGGGATGTAGTATGGTAGAGAGACCGAACAACCCGAAGGTCAGAGCCACGTGGTGATCTTACGAGACTTCGGAGATTCATAACTCTGGGCGGTCTCGTGCGTAGATGGTAAAGAGGCATGAAGCGTCGAAGCGTTGAAGCACTAAATCCCTCCACAACTGACATAGGGGGAAGAGAGTGAGTCCAATCATGGGATCGGACTATGAATGGTCTTCCACCATGGAGGAAGGAACTTGGAAATAGAAAGTGCGAGGTGGATCCACATGGGCGCCACATGGCCCTCAACCAATGAACGCCTGAAGAACTTCAAGATATATATTTGTCAGTTCTAGGCTCGGTTTTGAGCATTGGGACCGTGGTCAGAAAAATTTGGATGAGAAGAGTGTCATAGAAACCTCGAATGAAGGGTTTGATAATTTAAGGAGAAATAAATTTTGAGGCCCCATCCCTAGGAAAGCCACTCAGGGGTCGAGTGTGTTACACGTGTAGTTATTTATGTCTTATTTTTCACTGTGGAAGATGTCAAGTGAATCGGAGGTTTATTTTGGGTTCGCGAATGGCGCTAGCCAACACACTTAGAGGCTTGCTTCCGCAACTTGGGTTATTTTCACACCTGGAGACCAGTTGCTATCTTTCGGAGGTATTTGTCTAGGCGACGCTACAAAAAAAAATTTGAATACAACGCAGTGATAGAATTGCTCCGTGACGCTTTGTCACATGGCATTTCTCGCCTTTGGGTCTACATAGATGATCAGTTGGTTGTGTCCCAATTGAATGGGGTTTACCGCGTTTATGATCCCAATCTGCACCGATGATTCCTTAGGGTATGTCTCTTAGAACAATCTTTCGATTACATCACATATATCCA
Organism: Picea sitchensis; assembly: GCA_010110895.2. Classification (NCBI taxonomy): domain Eukaryota; kingdom Viridiplantae; phylum Streptophyta; class Pinopsida; order Pinales; family Pinaceae; genus Picea; species Picea sitchensis. The sequence goes on from SNQJ01S0002997.1 coordinate 193,322, forward strand.
TGTTCCTAGGAGATTTAATCATCTAACAAATACTCTAGTTAATCAAGTTTTAGATTGGCATGTTGCTCACGTATATAAAAAAAAGCACACACATACGCATGTAAATACATTTGTAAAAATGTCATCCATAAGAAAAGAAAGATGTATATATATATGTGTGTGTGTGTCCAAAAATAGTGTCATGAGTACAAAGGTGGGCATGAAAGCCTCAAAAGTCATCATTCTACATCGTTGGGATTATGCCCTCAAAAATACATATAGTACATAAAGTGCCCTCGGCACATCAATAGTCTAATGCTATCTAAGGATGAGGCATATTGGCCCTGCTATAATCTACAACGATGTTTTCCAAATGCCGAAATAGCTGGACCCAATTCTGAGGCACCCCTACTACATTTGGCTGCATAGTCATGGAGAGATCCTCGATCTCGGCCATAGGAATGGAATGAGTGAGCGCAGTGAGGTTAGGCTCCACTCATCGCAAGACTCTGTCAGCCTCTCTAGTTGGGGGTCCTCCTGCAACTTTGGTCCTCCTACCATTGTTGGTCCCGCCTCAGGTCGAGGACGTTGCCTATTCCTCACGAATTCTACTGGTCGAACATGCCCCATATCTGTACATAATAGATACACGAGTCAGTAATATATACACACATAAAAAGGATATATATGAAAATTAAAAATTAAATAAACTTTAATTTTTTGTTACCTATCTTGCCTCATTCCTCGCCAGGAAGCACATGCATGTCTGGGTCTCAGGTGAATTTTATCCCTGCATATGGTATTCCTCGATCACCGAGATCTGACATGCCCACCAGTCAAAAAACTTGTCTTCAAAGGCCTCTATGCTCCTCCCTCCACCATGTCTAGGAAACAACGCTTCCCACCTGCTCACTGTTGGGAAGGAGGCTACATGCCCCTGTACTATCTCTCTAGGACTAAGACTAGGAACCCTCTCAAAGTAGATGGAGCACAAGATAGTACCAAACCCAAAGTTCTTTTTGGTACATAGCCAACACTCTGTAAGTTATCTCTTCATGCATACAAGCATGGTAGTAATCCAATCAAAAATGGTGGCCTCCAAGCACTGAATGACACAATGCATATGTTTCCAAGAGGCCTGATGAAGGGTTGTGGATCCAGTAATCCACCCAATCAAAAGTAAGATCACATGTAAAGAAAGGTTGGTGATCTTGTGGATTGGAACCTAAGAACCTACCTTCTGAGCGTTGAAATCATAATACATCTGAATGCAGTCCTCAATGTTGAATGGACCTGGAGGAAAGGTCCTCAAGTTGATCGATTCCCCTCTTCTCGAGAGCTCAATCAAAAATTAGATATCCTCTATGGTTGGGGTCAGTGATTGACCCTCTAGCATGAAATCCTTAGCATCAACATGCCAATACTCCACAAGAGCATTAAGAAGCCTCGATTGTGCCCTCATAAACGTACACTGGAAGAAATTCCATAACCCACATTGTTTCATTGCAGCGATGGATACAGGGTCCTCCTCGACCAAGGCGTTGAGCTCCTCATGTTCTCTCTCTCTCCAGTGAACATACATCCCGTTACATGGAAAAATTGAGAGGAGTCAGTGCTTGCTTTCTATTTTTTCAAAGTACAAGAGGGTGTACACGGGATTATTTTTACACAGTCATGTATGTACACGGGTTTTTTAGTATTATGCCTGAGTACATACGCGGGTTGGCCTTGGACAACCCACGTACATGAAGGGCCACTCTTTTTACAAAAGTGTGCCCCCTCCAAACACAAAAATAAAACTCAAAGAAAGTATTGAATTGCAAGTGTGGGTTTTTTTCACTTACTTGGTACAAACTTAAGGTCGTTTCATCCATTGAATCTCTCGGAATCCACTCTTTTAGCAAAGGGTTTTTTTTACCTTTTGGTTGATTTTCAAATTGCAATGGTAAAAATGAGTTGTCCACTTCTATTTATAGACTTTTTTGGCCCTTTTTTCCCCTTTTTGGTCCCCTTTGTCTTTTTTCCTGGCTTGGTGATCACTCAATTTCACTTCTGAGTTTTCTATTGGTCGTTCTGGTACTCTTTTCCTTTCAATTTGGTGATTTTTTGGGATGGGTCACATTTTTGGTATCCTTTGGTAAAAGTCATTTTTCCAACTTTTTACATATAAGTTAGGATTTCATTTCCACTTTCTACATCTCGTTGTCTTTTTTTCTTTTCCATAAGATCAACCCCACCGACGTGCGACACGGAACCTTCATTGTTGCTTTAGAAGTGTCATAATTAGGTGGTAGAGCCTACCTTTACATGGATGCCCTAGGTAGATCCTTTGTTGCATTTTTGGCGTCCATGTTGTTAGTTATGACTGTAGGCTTGGGAATGCTTGTTAGTCCTTTCATGATTACGTAATGAAGCCTCATTCTTTTGATCATCATCATCCTAGGTCTTACCCTTGGGACTCCCTAATAAGCATGCTTTGTTTTCTTTTAATCTTGGTTTGAAATTTGAAAGCAACAACCAATGAGATTGTATTTACTCTTTTCGATCTCGTATGGATTAACTGAGAAAAGTAGCCCCCTAGAGTCTTATTTAATCCCTTTTCAGACTCTCTAAAAATGAAGATAATGTCAAGCGATCTTGTTTCCCTTCACACTCACCAAACTCAAATTTGAAGGCACATATGTTCGCTGGTAGTTTACCCCTTTTTCGGTCCGGATGGCTAATTTTATGAATAAAGGTATGCTCTAGGAACTGTCATTCGCTAGAAGAGTATTCTCAGGCGTAATTTTAACCCTTTTTTAGGCCCGAGGGACTAAATTTTTGAAAAAGAAACATTCTCCTTGGTTTTGGTTTATCACCTTTTTCGGGCCTTGGAGATTACTTACGAAAAATGAACCCCCCTAGTGTCCATAGTTAATCTCTTTTCAGACTCCCTAAAATTGAAAAGATCATTGAGTGACCTTGTTCCTTCACACTCATTAAATTGGTCCAGAAGAAAATCTATTGGCATGAGTTTAACCCTTTTCCAGCCAATAGATTATAGTGTAAAAAGGTATGCCTCGAAAGATTTGTCTCTTCGGGAGAGTTCTCCTTGGTTACTTTTATACTTTTTCAGGCTAAGGAGACTAAGCTCATAAAAAGGTTGTGAGTCCATAGTTAAGCTATTTTCATACTCCTTAAAATTGAAAATATTTATGAGTGATCTTGTCTTTTTCACACTCGTTAAAATGGTTTTGAATAGACGTATTTTTGATGCAGGTTTAACCCTTTTTTGAACCGACTAGACTATATCCGAAAAAGGTACTCCCTGGAGTCTTCTTTTACTTTTTTTCAGACTCTCTAAACGTGAAAAAACTACCAAGCTTGCCTTCTCTGGACTCGTAAAAAATTACATAGAAGGGGTCTCACTATGTCATGCTTAATCGCATTGCGGGTCTCATATTTGTGTCTTTAGCCTAATGTTGGCTCCATCTTGCTCTCAATGAAACCTTTGAAGCATTCTTTATACGCAAGCCTGGCGGCACTTCTTGCCTCTACGACATGACACCTTGACCCATGGAGGAATTTTCCCCGAGTATCCTTATCTTGCACATGTCTCCTTTCCCTGATCATTGGTATATTCCATGTGCCTGGAACTATTTTGCTTGCTCGCGACACTCATTCCTCCTTTATAACGTAGAATTCTTTTATTCTTTTTCAAACTCTTTAAAAATTGAAAAAGACAAAAAAATCAAATATTCCAAAAAGAGGGGATGAGAAATATACATTCTTTTTTCGGCAGCAAAGATAGTCACCCTTGGACAAATCACATCCTTTCATTTGTTCGTCAAGCATTGGGATCTAGTATGACCTTAGGAAGATGTTCTTGCTACAAAGAGTTGTGTCCTCCTCTATTTGGTTACTCTTCCAAACATATGGAGAGTTTGTGTTGCCTCCTACATCACAAACTTTTGTCAATGTCATGTTGCCTAAGTCTGATCATATTTTATGCTTTTGTCCAAGGGAAGTTTCACCCAACCTGAGATGGCCTTTCGTTAGTTTGTCTCTTGAATTTCATGAGTCGGCCTTCCCAAGAGTCTAGTCAAGTTCATATTCAAAATCGACGAAGTTCTCTGTCTGGTCATCGATATCCTCCTTTCTTTTCCCGACGGATTGGCGAAGACCTCAAAGTAGTGATTTATACACTCCCATTTTACTCCTACCTGAGTTTTGAAGATCTTGAAGTTGTTGCTCAAGCTATGAAGACCTCATCTCCAGTCGCAGGTGTTACTAGATTCTTAAAGATACATACTATTCTTGTATATCTTCGACTGATTTTGAGATGTAGATTCGTTGTGTATTTATCGCGGATACAATTTATATAGTTATATGGCATGGATATGTAGTGTATTTTATTGGCACCCATGATTAAGTTCATCCTGAACATGGGTATGCCTACCTCCAAGAGACAATTGTTGTTTTGCATATGTCACCTCCCGAACTCTGGTCTCGGGCTCACTCGATTTTGTGCATTGGTAAATATGTTGTAATGTGTTTCGGCCATCAATTTCTATTCTGACCTCATACATTAGGGGGCATCTATTATAGCCCTAAAATTCCCTACTCATGCATACATGGCATTGGCCCTCTTACTTGCATAATTTTCCAAATCATTGTTGAGGAACTCTACTTAAAAAACCATTTTTTAGAGCATGTACATGCTCTACACCACTACAACCCATGTACATAGGCTTGTTGCATGCTAGACATCCCGCATACATACGCTTTCTGCAGAATACACAACCTGCGTATACCTCCAAAAGTTGCAAAAATTAAAAAGTTGTAAGGAATTCAGTGGAATTCACAGGCTATTGGAGGTTTCCCAACCAATTCACCTGTTATATCCCATCCCCCAACTGAATAACCATCCTTTTGTCATTTAAAATCAAGTGTTGGGGTCTCATTTCACAACCAAGCATAAGAATGGTGAAACTCTGCCCAATTTCACTTCCCTTCCTTGCAGAAGCATTTTCTACCTTTTGTGATTTATTGCCTCAACACTCCCTCTCCAGCCCCTTTTCTTCCATCCAATCCATTCCCTTTCCTTGAGGTGATTAGTATATTGTGAGAAGAGTCTTATTGAAGGTGCACTTTGAGCATTATAAAGAGGATCCCAGACCAGGTTCCTGAAACAGTGGCCGACAAGGATTGTAAGCTTTAGTCTTTGTTTGATGAATAAAAGAATCTATTTTCCTTGTCCCAAATGACGATGTTTTGTGTCTTTTCTTTGATTTATACATAGCATTTGATAAATAACCCTAATTTATGAATAGAAATAGCATGCTTGTAGCCCTTGTTTGCCTAGTCTTGGATGTAGGTCATGCTTGGGAAGAGACTTGCAGTCTTTGGAGATACAGAGCTTGACGAGATCATCATCAGACGTGGGATAAAAGGTACAGTTCTTGATCTTCTCTTCTATTGCTTTATGTTCATTTATTTTGGTATGTTTGAGGTAGTGTAGAAACTATATTGAATTTTAGATGGTCATTTTCTCTATCTATATTCTAAACCCTGGTATAGTTATAGGAGGGTTTTCCATCTAGCAATAGGAAAATTAGTTGTTTATAAAATTTAGATAACGAACTTTCTGCGATTGGACTCCATCCACAGTCATCACAGAAATAAACGAAAACAATTTCTTCTTCAAATCAACTTCCACACAAACTCTTGGGTTAGGTTGGAAAGAGTTACATTTGTCATGTGGGATCAAAACCTCCACACCAACTCTTGGGTTAGGTTAGAAAGAGATACATTTGTCATATGTGATCAAAACCTTGCCAAATCAATTAGCAAACAAATCTACAAAAAGCCTCAAATCATCAGGAAACGCAGGAAACTTGATCCACAATGGGTAATTGGCTTGACCACGATCCTCCAAGTTAAAATTATATCTCCATGATTTCACATAATCTAGGGAACCAAAAATATGCCATGTACCATACTGTATAACTTTCCAAGTTGTTGATTCAGTGTTGAACAAGAGACAAACATATTTATTTTACAAACCCAAATATGAATTCAAATAATCTCTTTTAACCTCTCGGTTCAAAAAACATCATTTATTGAAAGTCACCTCATCTAGCATGGGGTGAAGGAAATACAATATCACCCCATAGCGCTCTAAATTTTGGTGTCCCTCTACATACTCCTTGTTTCTAGATAAAAGAAAATTGAAATTCCCTTAACTAGGATCCACATTGGTCGGATTGGTAGGGATCTCAACCTTTTCAAAGACTGAGGCTAAATAAGATAGTTGAGTCAAAGGAGGCACCTCACCAAGTTTGATCAGGATATTCCCATTAATTCTAATAAAGTCCGGTTGAGCATCAATAATTTGAACCTCTAGTTGCATATTTGAAGAAATAGTAACCAAGGTAGAAGCATCATTTTGGGAGACAGAGTTATCCTCCATCCTTTGTGCTTATAGGTCATTACCTACACTTTCACCTGGGTTGAATTGAGTAGCATTTAAACCCAATGTGTTGAGATGAGACGGTTTTGGCAATTCTCCTCCATTACCAACTCATGGAACCACAACCATAGAAAATGTTTCATTAAGAGACACAACAATTTTGTGGGATCCTTCCAAATCATGACAATCAAACAACACATACTGCAAAGGCGAGTGTTCTCTTGATCGATTGTGTCTAGAAAAACCCTACTCGTCAGAATGAGTAATAGATGGGCCTCTAGAGATAGATCAACTCATTGATCTTTGTCAATTGTGGTTGACCATAACCACACAACAAAAATGGATTTATGGCCAAAACCCAACCGGACTTCAAGAAAATCAAGCGAACACACCAATGGAAGAATGTACCTTTAGCTCTTGACTCAGTCTTCAACAGTGTCTTCTTCAATGGCAACACATCCTTCCTCGCTTGAAACTTACTCAACCAACAACTTTGTTTTCTAACTTTTACTTTAAAAAAAAATTGATAGTTTTATTATTTTATTTTGAAGTTAAAATATAAACAATCTTTTTTTTTAGATAAGAAGTTAAATTGTAAATATAAATAAGTCTATATTTTTTTTTAAATAAAAGTTAAATTCTAATCGAGATAGTATTTAGTTTCATGTATGACATTAAAGCTTAATTATTACTAAAAATTATACAACTTTAAAGGTAGTCTCTACAATGACCATAAGGGAAATTGGCTTGTTGCTAATATTATATAAGCTAAAATGACCCTATTATCCTCAAGTAAGACCTAAAACTGCTTTTGATTAACATACACTAAGAATAAAGTCAATTCTTACAATTTCACTTATAGAATTCTTCTTACAATTCTAATGAATCAAATTAATCTTAAATTAAAATTTACTCATTTATTTAAAACAAAGCCAAAAAAACACACAAGATAAATCATTTGTTTAAAAACAAAAACAAAACAAAGAAACAACCTCTTAGTATACAATCACCATATCACTTAGTTGAACATTGCATGATGTCACCCTTAGTTATCTATAATCCCGTTATATAATATTAATTTTACTCATTTTGTTTGATACAATTAATTATTAAAAATTTATATTACATTGACATTGTAAACTTTTCTTTACAAATATTTTTTTCAAACCTATAACAAATTATTAAAAATATGCATAATTTTTAAATTTATAATAAATATTAATACCAATCTAGATCCATCTTAACCTTGGATCTATCAATTTCCTAGAGTGATCAAATCTTTTGAGGTGCAAACCTCTTTTAGAGTGCAAAACTTGAGGAAATTTTTGCACCTTGGAAGATTTGTTCCCTCTCAACGCTTGATAGATTCGGAGTTAAGATGGATCTAAGATGGTGTCAGTCATCGACAATCACACAAAATTTGTAGATGATCAACATTATGTATATGTATATGTCTAATATTAATCTCATGATTTGAAATTTACTCACTTTGCTTAGTTGGTTGAAAGTATAGATAGTATTATCGAGAAGAATCAATGTCAATCTATCTTCTTCAGTTTTTAGTGTAGTGGCACAAATTGTAGATGATCAAATTAATATGTGTGTGTGTGTGTGTGTGTGTGTGTGTGTGTGTGTGTGTGTGTGTGTGTGTGTGTGTGTG
>SNQJ01S0002997.1:201461-212677 GCA_010110895.2 Picea sitchensis
GAGAGAGAGAGAGAGAGAGAGAGAGAGAGAGATATGAATGTGATCATTTTAAATTTACTAATTTTCCTTAGTTGGTTGAAAGTATAGAGAGTATTATCGAGAAGGATCAATGTCGATCTATATTTTTTAGTTTTTAGTGTAGGACACAATTTGTAGATGATCAAAATTATGTATATGTATATGTTCAAGATGAACTTGATCATTTTAAATTTACTTAGTTTCCTCAATTTGTTGAGAACATAGAGAGTACTATTCAAAAGTATATTTCAAAAGTTACATAAAAAATAAGTTGAATAGAAATAAAGTAACAATGTTGAATGACGAAAAATGTGAATAATAAGAATGTAATCAATTACAATTTGTTTACATTGTGATCAATCTCAATCTATCTTCTTATGCTTTTCTTAGTCACACCTACTAATTTTCCCATATTTTGATATCGATCATATGAAAAGGGAGGTTGAAATTGTAGTCCATTCAATATTTAACTTGAGATATTGCAGTAAATGTCATACCATGTCTCTCTTGCTTCTCAATATTAGTAGTATATTTTTCCAACACCAATCCTTGTGAATTATGGGTTGTTAAGACCCAAGCAAGTTTCAAAGGAAGTTTTTTTTTATTACCTCTTTGAATAAGTGTAATAGGAACTATTTGAGGGAATGATCCATCCCATGGAACTCCCACATAATTATCAAATCTTACTAAAGTATATGCCCTTCCACTCAAAAAACACCTACACGCATATGCTTTGTTCTTCACTTTTCAGTTTTCTTTGATTTTCCTTTTGTTCATCACTCATTTGTTCTAACTTCTCCCTATGTTGTATAACATGTTCATGTTTTGTCTTCTTACATCCTCAACATGCACATCATCCCTTTGGTAATTATGAGATGACATGGTAACTTGAATTACTATAACACGATTGTAATTGTAGCCCTGTAACATTGTTTTTGGTCCTTGATAGAATGCATCTAGTTAATATATTTACATGAAAACAACTTCTTAAAATATTTTGCAATTTTTTATCTATGAGCATGAATGTCGTTGCATTTGCTTCTCTTCCTAATCATGTTATCCTCTTCTTGTTTTCTATATGCACATACCTTTTTTCTATTAGCTAGAATGTTGATGGATTTTCTTCCCTTCATGATCATGTTCTCATATTCTTCTCTTCTGTATGCATATGATTTTCCTCTATTAGTGGGAGTGTTGTCGGATTTTCTTCTCTTCACGATCGTATTGTTCTCTTCTTGTTTCGTATTGGCTAAGATGTTCATCACTCATTTGTTCTGACTTGTATCTTCTTTGCCTAACATGTTCATGTGTTTTTCTTCTTACATCCTCAACATGCACATCATCCATTTGGTAATTATGAGAGGACATGGTAACTTGAATTATTATAACACGATTGTAATTGTAGCCATGCATGAAAGAAATGAAATATTTAAATCAATGCAACACACACAAAATTTAATGTTGAAATACTAAAATCAATACATGTACATGGAAATCAATGCGTGTAGTTCATATAAATACTACAATATACAATTAAAATCAATCTAAAATTGACATGCACTGAAATCTATGCATCTCGTTAATCCAATTACATTGAAATTAATGCATCTACTTCAACCTATATTAATCTACATGATATGTCACTCTAGTTTAGTCAATCAAATATTTACACAAGAATTAGAAATTGACATATACATTGAAATCAATACATTTAGTTAATATAATTACATAAAAACTACTTGAAATATTTTGCAATCTACTACATATGAGCAAGAATGTTGCAACATTTTCTTCCCTTCCTAATCGTGTTCTCCTCTTCTTGTTTTCTATACGTACATGTCTCTTGTATATTAACTAGAATATTGATGGATTTGCTTCCCTTCCTAGTCGTGTTCTCATCGTCTTCTTTTCTATATGCACATGTTTCTCCTCTGTTAGCAGGAGTGTCATTGTAAGGTACTAGATCTATTATAATAGCTAAAAACATAAATATTGTAGAGAATAACAGTGGAACAACACAATAGATGAACCCACGGCACCAAAATAATACCTTTATTGATAGGAAATAATGTTCACTTGCCTCTTCAAGGGGAAACCTCCAACAGAGTAGCACTCTATTATGATAATTCTCAAGACAAAATTTCTCATACCCTCTACTCCTATTTATACTAAATCTGTCTACCCAAAAGAATAATCTAGAGGAAGATCCTTCTAGAAGCGGAAGCTTCGATTAGGTCTTCTTACATTTGACTTATTCTTCCTTATTTCTAGGGATTATTAATATCGGCCTTTATTACATGGAAATATATTATTCTACCTACATGATGGGTTAGGGAGGTTAGGTCCCTAACATGCCCTCCCCCTTGAAGAACAACCTTGTCCTCAAGGCTTGATATGAGGAAATTGTTGTAGAATGGTGGTCGACTGCCAGGTGGCGTCTTATGGAGTTGTATCTTTCCACTGGAATAACACTTCCTTGATGGTGTGTTGACAGAGACGACACTCTCATTGGTCCAAGACTTCTTGTGGATACAACCAGATGGAACCTTCTTCATCCAACTCAGGGAGACTAGTTTGAGTTTGGCACTTAATTCCAATCACCTTCTTTAAGAAAGAGACATGAAAAACATGATGGAGCTTAGAATGACTAGGTAGAGCTAACTGGTAGGCCATTGATCCCACTTTTTTTAGCACAGTATAAGGAACATTAAATTTGGGAGCAAGTTTCTCACAATGTTCAGCTTTGAGTGAAGTCTTCTTATAAGGTTGCAGTTGAAGAAACATTTGGTTCCCTTCAACAAATTGACGTTCGGAATGACCTTGATCTTCTTGTTGCTTCATGCAATTCTGAGTCGTGAACAAATTGTCTTTGAGGGCATGAAGAATAGCCTCTCGGAATGTAAGATTTTTGTAAACCTCTTGAACCTTTGAAACCCCTGGCATGTATGAGAGAATCGACAGTGGATTTTGGCCATATACTGCTTCACAAGGAGTTACTCTCATGCGAGTAGTTGTATGGTAAGATGTGTTGTACCACCATTCAGCTAGGGGTAACCACTAATCCCACCGATTTTGCCTCTCAGATGCAAAACACCTCAAATATGTTTCCAAACACTTGTTGACAACTTCAGTCTGGCCATCCTTATGGGTGATAGGTGGTGTTGAGATGCAATTGGGTGCCTTGTAGCTTGAACAATTCTTGACAAAAAATGTTGGTGAAAGTGGAATCATTGTCAAAGACAATAGAATTAGGCATGCCATGAAGCTTGAAGATATTATCCGTGAATATTTGAGCCATTGTGGATGTTGTGAATGGGTGTTGAAGAGCATAGAAATGAGCATATTTGGAAAGATCAACAACGACCACCATGATCACTGACTTATTTCCCGATTTAGGTAAGACGACAATGAAATCCATAGAAATATCTCTTCAAATAGCAAGGGGGATCGGAAGTGGTTGGAGTGTGCCCGAAGCTTTGGTTGTTTCTTTGATGTTGTGTTGACAAACCTCCCATTCAGCCACAAAGGTGTGGATGTCATGTTTCATACCATCCCAAAAAAAAATAAAAAATTGACATGTTCATAGGTTTTGGTAAACCCCGAATGCCCAGTTGTGGGGAAAGCATGAAGTTCAAAAAGAATTGTGTATTTAAGTTGTGATTGTTTGCATAAATACAAACCACCTTTGTCGTGAAACTCTTCATTGTGCCAAGAGTACCCTGGAGAAGATGGAGAATTTTGTTGCAATTGGTGGATCATGCTATACATTTTGGGGTCTTGCAGCCATTCCTAACAAACAACTTGGAGCCAATATGGTACAATGAACGAGAGGGAGAAAAGGGACCCATCTTCTTCATACTTCCAGGAAAGAGCGTCTGCAACTACATTTTCCTTTCCCTTCTTGAAAATGATCTCGTAATCATGGCCAAATAGCTTGGTCACCAATTTTTATTTCTCTAGTGATGAAATCCGTTGTTCCAGAAAATACTTGAGACTCGGATGATCAGTTTTAATTTGGAAGCGTTGTCCCAATATTAAGGATGCTAGAGATCCACAACATGAAAAATAGCTAACATTTCATTTCCATAAATGGATTGGCCCAAATGTCTCTCTGAAAGTTGTTTGTTAGTGAAGGACAAAGGCCTACCATCTTGCATGAGGATGACCCCAATTCCTTTCCTGGAAGCATCACATTCCAGTACAAAAGTCTTTGTGAAGCCTGTAAGTGCAATGACAAGGGTGGAGCACATAGAATCTTTCAAGGCTTGGAAGGAGTGATCAACAGTCGGAGTCCAAGTGAAAGCATTCTTTTTAAAGAGAGAAATGAGAGGAGCTACAATTTTTCCATAATTTCGAAAAAAAATTCGATAATAACCTATTAAACCCAAAAAACCACACAAGATCTTAAGAGTTTTAGGGCGAGGTTAATCCTGAATAGCTTCAATTTTCTTAGGATCCACCCATACACCATCCTTGTGGACAATATGACCTAGGTACTGTTACAGAATATTTCTCATGCGGACAGGTGAAACATCCCTTGGATTACCATGCCCCTATACCAAGAAAGAAACACTACAAATGGACATTAACATCCCTTTAAACTCATTTTAATCAATCAGAAAGAGAGAAGGAGAAAGGGCATGTTGTACATTTTTTATAAATTTTGTCCTTGTTGTTTCCAATCCATGAGCTTGATCTTCAAACTCCCTGGCGCAACCTAATACTTGCAAGAGGCAGCAAAGAGAAACGACTATCTCCTACTCTAGTTGATTAGGTAAAACAAATTCATCAACGATAAAGTAACAGTAAACAAGCATATGCAAGAATACACAAGATTGAAGAAAATAGGCCAAGTATATTCAATGAGAACCCAAAAGAGAATACTTATAGACCACGATTGATGCAGTTGCAACCTCTCCAAGCTCTCCTCGTCCAACCCCTTGCATGAATGAACCAAGGTCAAAATAATGATTCTTTTTTTATTTCTTTCTCCCCTTTCACCATGGAAATGCCTTCAATTTATAGGCTTTGAGAGGCTCAACCACCTTGAGTATTCTTTAAATTTGTTGAGGATATGGTTCCATAGATTATGATTCTTTTCCTTATATAGAGCCATGGAGTAATACTTGAACCAAAAAAACCTCAACCTTCAGCATTGTCCCTTAGAAGAAGATGGGATTCACCTTGAATCGCTCAACCAATAATGGCGCCCCCATAAAGATGGAGATAGGGCACCATGGCACTCCCTTAACATGGTGTAGGGAGCACCGACTCTCCCTGAGCATAGGCAGGGGAGCGCCAAGCTTCTTAAATGTCCAAGAATGGTCAAAATTCCAAGTACAAAGGTATGTTCTGACTACCAAATGATGGGGTTTTTCCTTCCAACATGATTTAGGGGTTATGGAAAGTGTTCCTATGGTGTCAATCGAGTTGTGACACTTACTAAGAGTGCATGAAGTATGTTACGGCACTCGAAACACTTGTGACACTTAGGATGTGACACTTGCGCCACTTGCGACACTTAGGATGCGACGTTTTCCCCACTTGCAACACTTGCGACACTTAGGATGTGACGTTTTCATCACTTCGACACTTAATATGCGATGTTTTCACCACTTGTGACACTTAAAATGTGACGTTTGTGCAAAATTTAACACATTATGCAAGCGTGGAATTTTGATGTGTAACAAGGACTCCACTTCTGAGGCTCCAAAGGCACATTTAGATTGTTTGTGGAAAATTTGGTGCTTAGAGAGTAGATGGATAACTTGATCCACATGAGAGAGATGGGATGTCCAAGTTTTACTATAGATGATAATATCATCAAAGAAAACTAAGACAAAATGACGGAAGACATGATACATAAGACTTTGGAAAGTGGAGGGAGCATTACAAGGGCCAAAGGGAATTACCAAGAACTCATAGTGGCCCTCATGAGTTCGAAATGCAGTCTTGGGAATGTCTTCTTCTTTCATACGTATTTGGTGGTAGCCAGAACGTAGATAAAGTTTGTTGAAGTATTGAGCACCACTCAATTCCTCCAAGAGGTCATCAATGAAAGGAATAGGGAATTTGTCTTTGATTGTGAGTTTGTTGAGGGTGTGAAAATCGGGACACATGCACCAAGTACCTTCTTTCTTGAGTACCATGACCATAAGGGAATAATAGAGGCTGGTACTAAGATAGATAACACCCGCTTCTAGCAATTCATGAACAATTTTATCAATTTCATTCTTCTTGGCAAAGGGATGACGATAAGGGGAACATTGGGAGGAATATTGTCTGGTATGAGAGGAATGGAATGTTCATAGACTCCACAGGAAGGGGGAATTTCTTTGGGAGTGGTAAAAACAACTTGGTGGCGGGAGAGGATAGATTGGAGGTCGAGATGCACAGAGGGTGTCTCAATAAAATGAATGGAGTGGAGTTGGGAAATACTGCCAGAATGACCCTTTTTGAGGAGTTTTTCCATGCGATGGAAACTGATCATCTCAAGGGAGCCTGTTGTGATGCCTTGGAACTTATATTTTTTTCCCTCATGTTGGAATTGCATGGTTAAGTCCTTAAAATCCATGAGAATGGGGCCGAGAGTGCGTAACCATTTAGCACCAAGAACAATGTCACAACCACCCATGTCTATATCAAACATATAGTATTTTAGGTGACATTGAACAATTTGGATCCCCACATTTTCACAACATCCCCCACATTTCATGGAACCTCCATTGGTGATCATGATTTGAAAATTATTGATGACACGAATGTAACAATTGACTTCTTGATAAATGCAACGATTAATAAAATTATGGGTGCTACCACTGTCCACAAGGATGATGACTTTCCTATTTTTAATGTAACCAATTAATTTGAGGGTATGGGGAGCAAAGAAGCCAGTGAGTGCATTAAGTGAAATCATCAATTGAACTTCTAGTGGATCAAAGGGTGGGGTCAAATCAGATGGCGGTGGTAGCTCATCCACAGGTGAAACAACAACCTCTTCTTGAGAAACATCCTTAGTATTGGCCATAAAAATATTATGTTCCTTACACTTGTGCCCTGGAAAATATTTTTCATCGCAATTATAACAAAGACCCTTTTGGTGTTCAGCCATTTCGGCCCTAGTTAATTTCCAAATTTTCAGGGGAGTTGCAGGAGAGGCTAAATTGGTGGGTTTAGTGCGAGGAGGAAAGGATATTTTTCAGATATGGGAGGAGACAATATTTTGTGCTTCCTTGGCTCGTTGAGTAGCTTCCAACCAATTCTGGGGGTGTGCCATGAGAACATGGGCATGGATTTCATATTTTAGGCCATGGATGAAAAATTCCCTGAAGAAAGCATCTGACGTGCCCTCTATTCTGAAATCCAAGTGCTCAAATGTTGCGATAAAGTATTCCACTATATGAGACTGCTTCAACTTGGTCAAATGACCTAAATGGTGGGTGTCAGAGTCAAAGAAGTCATAAATCTCTACAAGAAACTGTGTCCAAGCAACATACCCTTGGCGTGTATTTTTACGTCATTGCCACCAGTTCCAGATCCAGATGTAGGATACCATAACGAAGCTTGGCTAAATCATCATTAATTCCATGCAAAGAGAAATAATGTTCCATTTGAGTGACCCATCCTGTGGGATATGAGCCATCAAATTTGTTCACCTCAATTCTGGGAAGGCGTAATTCTTGAGGAAGGTGGGTAATATGAGGACCTTGGTAATGGGAAGAGTAATGGTCTTCCTAATAGAATGGTTGTTCAGAAGAAGAAGGGTTCGGGGAATGGCCCATCAATTGGTCAAGTGTGGCTTTGATGTATTTGATGTGGGCACATTAGTCCTAGAGGATTTGAACAGCATAATTGAGTGAGATAATTTTGGCATTGATATTTCTAATGTCCTCCCACTATTAAATTTGAACACTTTTGCGACGAAGTAGAGATGAAGTTTCGTCAGCATAGGGTCGCTTTTGCGACCAAGATGTTTTTTTTTCGTCGAAATCCATTCGTCGGTCTAGCGGACACACATGGATCTTTGTCGGTCTAGCGACCGGGAAACGAAGCCTATTCACAATAGGGAAAATTTCGGCTAGCGACGAATATTAGTCGGTCGAACGACTAATCTTAGTCGCAAGAGTGACCAAGACAACCCTGGAAAACTTAGTCATTAAACCACTCTAAGTCAGTAGAACGACAAATATTGGTCGCTAGAGCGATGAAACCTGAAGTTAAAAAGGTCAAACGAAAGGGGATCAGTTAGTCGCTAGAGCGACCAAGTGACCTAGTTTTCGACCAAATGGCAATACAAGCGACTAACATGTTAGTCGCTCTAGCGACTAACATTTTAGTCCCTAGAGAGACCAATGTTGGTGTTTGCAACCAAATGGAAATACAAGCGACGAACATGTTAGTCGCTAAAGTGACCAATGTTGGGGTTTTTTGTTTTTTTTAAATAATGTCATTCACATAGGAATAGAGCAGAGCAGAAAGTGTGTGAGGAGAGGATGATTGTATGCTTAAGAAGGCTATTGTAGTCCTCCCTTCAATAAGAAGAAGACCGATAATCATTTCCCATGGTTTTTTATCGATTTGGGTTTCCACATAAATCACTGTGTCAATTGTATGAATGATGTGCTCAGTTACACACAAAATATCCCACGGATTGCTCAGTTACACACAAAATTGCTTGTCTCTCGCACAAAAATTTCAATCAGAAGTTCAATCATATTCAGAAACTCCAGCTGTATGTGGTCTCCTCGAATGGCATTGGTTTCTTTCACTTCAGTTTTGGCAGGAAGAAGTTAAAAACATCAAAGAACATTTCAAATTATTGTTGTCATCTCGGACGGTGTATTTTGCAGCCTTTAAGATCTTGAATTTTGAACAGTACCATCAAATTTAGTACCTGGGTGTTGTATCATCGTGTTAAAAGATGAAGAAAATGTGGACAATTGTTGCACATTAAAAGTGTTTCCCAGTAAGAAACTTGTTGTTGCAATAGGACACTAGAAAGTAAGGACAAATTTTTATGGTTTCACAATTATTATGTCACACACTCAAATCCAATTTGTCAAGAGGCATGGTTGGTTCATTACAGGGCGTCATTGAGGAGAAACGTCATCCAAGAGTGCCAAATCATAGTTGAAAAACAACTATCAAAATGTCAAACAACGCCCAAGTGTTAGTCTAAAGGAGTGAAACAAATAATTCCAAGGGAGTCAGCTCATACAATTTCAATTTTAAAACCAGTAAAATTAGTAACCCACCAAGGGAATTCACAAATTCTCGAGCAATTGCAATTTTTAAATCAATTAAAGGATCGTGATTAAATTGAGAACACCAAATTTGTTCTTGAATTCATTTTCAAGCGTAGATGTTGATGATATTACCAATTTTGTTTTGGGAGCTGACATTGACTGAAAAGGTAGATTGTATGGAAGGGCCTTCTATTAAGGAAATCCTTATTGCGACAGGGATTCAATGTTTTATAAATATGGCTATGGAGTGACTGATACTGATGGTATGAACCCTCTATCAGTTCATCAGCTAACAGGTTGACCTGTGCCACCAATTTTGAAGGAAACAACTACAATTAGAAATGAAGACAATTACTTTTGGGTGAAAAACATAAATAATGGCTTTAATGCCTTCATCAATCTAATAAATTCTTAATCATATGTATTGATGTTTTATTACTTGAATTAATTGTTGACCACTCCATAAAAAATGTGTGAATAATGGTAACTAATAATGAATAGTTATGGATGCAGAAGATTCACCAACCCTCCACCATAGTAACAAATCTAAAACATATTTTCCACGAATGAGAAATGAGTGTGAATCATCGACCTATAATATCACTATGGATATCAACACCTCCATAAATGAGGTACTGAGGAATATAGATTCGAGGTGACAAACACTAACATAGAAGCTATGGTAAAGAGAGACACACTCACTACTAGGACACAAGACAATTCTCCATAGAGTTGATTCATATATTGAAGGTCTCGGGGTGAACATATCCTAGTGGATAGGGTTGAAGTTCAAGTCCCCCTCCTACTATACCCCATTCCATACTTCAGGTAGTCAGTAGAACCTGACATTGATATTCTAAAGGCAAGAACAAGTGTCAATGTTACATGAGGATATTAGATGTATAGGAGGTATTGAATGAGTTTAGGTGAACTATAAACAAAATCAATAGCTACAACATTCTATGTAAAATATGATAAAATATGGTTTATTTTTTAGGGTAATATTTTAGGAGGTAAAGTTAGGGAATATTGTGTATATAGGATGTGTTTGCTGTGAATAAATTTACATAGATAACAATTTCCACTTATTTTTTCTGGAAAAATGAAGTTTGGCCTCTATTCATTCATTTTTTTCAAATTTCAATGATTTGGGTCATATTGAAATTGGGCCAAAACTCAATTCCTAATAGATTTGGAGAAGAATTTATGTAGAAAAGGGTTGAGTTTGTCAAATTTTAAACTGATATAGTATGCTAAACTTGTTATGGATAGACTAATAATTTTAGATTGATTCAATTGCAGATATTATATGTTAATTGTACACAATACAGTGACAAAAGATGTATTTCAAGACATTTAAACTATTTTTTACATTAAAAACAACAATTTCATCAATTCAAAATTATAATTTCAACAAAAATAATCTCCAAAAAACTATAAAAAAAACATAAAATATTTAACTTTCTTAACACATTTCCTATATTATTGTTATTTAATATTAAGATTGACTAACATATATGTAATTATATCACCTTAAACCAATCCTTAAAAATATCCATACATTTGAGTGATGGGGTGCCTCCAATGTTGCTCATCTCCATCCTGTGATTCATCACATGACTTAATTATATTTCAGAATAGTAATATTAAAGATGTAACAACCTCTACAAATTAATGACTAAAGACGAATACCTGAATGAGCTTCTCTTCGTTTCGAAAATAAATTATTCTCTACTGAACAGGACCAACCATGTGAAGGTGGAAGCTCTTTTGGCCCCTCCCCCCCTCTCACATCACTCTCATTTCCTCATACCCAATCTATCTAGATTTTACAACTGTAATTCAAAATGATAGTAACATTAAATGTAAGCAAAAAACATTTATCGCCATGTGCTAAAACAAAAAACATGAAAGCAAATAACATTCATGACATTTAGAAAAAAAAATACATTA
>SNQJ01S0002997.1:224844-251969 GCA_010110895.2 Picea sitchensis
CAATTACCAATTAAACCACAACAAAATGATACTGAAATACCAACTGATTATAGGTTTTACATTGCTTTTGAATATATCGAATTTTTCAAATTTTATATTTAGGATTATCTAATATATATTTTTCTATAATTTTGGGTAATCATTAATAAAAAAAAGCCTGTAAATTTAGATTATAGTTTAACAAACTTTGTATTTATGGTTATCTAATATATAATTTCTGGTAATCATTTCATAAAATAGAAAGCCTCCAAATTTAAATTATTTTTTATTATAAAATAATTGACATGCTTTTTCTAAATGTTATTATCAGTGTACTTCAAATGCAATCAAATTTTCCTCTATGATTATTATTAAAGTTTTAATGTTTTATTTCCATTTATATAATTTTCTTATTCTTATTTTGGGTTAGTTTGCAAGTTCTAAAACAAGACTGTAAAACCAAATTTACATCTATAGGCATTAGACTCTCCACTTTTCTTCAAATGGAGATTGCCTAGCAGAGTTTCCAGATTTGCAAAGAGCACTGCTAGAGCCCTGTCAACTACACAACTTGTTAACTCCACGAGGAGTTATTGAAGAGTTACATTGACAGTATAAAAATATTATTAAAATATTAATAAGAAAAAAAAATTAATTAAACATATTTATTATTTTTTAAATTACTTTTAAATAAATAAAAATAGAAATTAAATGTTTTAATTTTTTAAATATTAAAAAATTATTTATCAAACTTTATAAATCTTCATAATTTTCCTAAATTCTTTAATATATAAAATTTTAAAAATTATTTTTTTAAATCCATATTCAGGGTTTTGGGACTCTCCTATATGCAATCTGTTTTAACAATGTCTCTACCTATGTACAGGGTTTTCCAATTTCATTTTAGAGTGTATAAATATCTTGACAGTTAGTTCTTGGAATGGACTTATTCAGCCAGGGGACAGTGGAGAAATCAAGGGAGCTCATCNTATATGCAATCTGTTTTAACAATGTCTCTACCTATGTACAGGGTTTTCCAATTTCATTTTAGAGTGTATAAATATCTTGACAGTTAGTTCTTGGAATGGACTTATTCAGCCAGGGGACAGTGGAGAAATCAAGGGAGCTCATCATCAAGTTGAACAGGAAAAGGCTGAACTGTTGAAATCAGTGTGAAAAGGTCTGTCCCATAGGCTATTGTTAGCCCAGTGGACTTTAAAATTACTTCTTCTTTTCAACTTTTATGAAAGTTTTGGTGTTGATTGCATATCCAAACTCACTTTCCCAAAATGCTTTCCAAACTGAAATTTTGACTGTAATTTAGTAACAAGTTTTATTTAAAAAAAATTATCTTTTTTAAATTTTCTTTGAATTTTGATAAAACAAATTTTGATGAAGATGTTATTTTTTATTATTTAAATTGTATTTTTGAATGTATAAATGAATTGAACCTCATAAAAATCTCTGATATCTTGAACCCCAGAACACTAGGATTATATAGACTCAATTAATCAAATCTACAGTTTCAACAATTTCTGACAAATAAAATCGATAAAAAAATATTAAAAAAAATAAAAAATAAGAACATTTAGAGTACTGTTAGACTTGAATATTGCCAAACAATATCCAACCTGCTAAATAACATTGAATGCTGCAACAGATACGATATCATTCAATTCAATACTGAGTAGCCAACTGGATATGACTGTATATTGGCCGCCAACATTTACTACTACTATACTATTTCCAATATGACTAATAATAGGTATTTTTTGCAGTTATATCAGAGGCAGGCCGGTCATCCGACAGCCTTGCTCTCAGTAACTCTTTTATTTCTGTGCATATTCAGAAAATCTTCCCAACAAACACAATGAGAGCTTCACACTTTNTCCAATATGACTAATAATAGGTATTTTTTGCAGTTATATCAGAGGCAGGCCGGTCATCCGACAGCCTTGCTCTCAGTAACTCTTTTATTTCTGTGCATATTCAGAAAATCTTCCCAACAAACACAATGAGAGCTTCACACTTTCGATCAAAGCTTCCAACAAAATTTATAAATACCACATACATATATCATATGATTGGCATGTCTTCTCAACTGTCAACTGCGAAGCCTGAACAGTTGTAACATCCCGCGCCAAACGTTCTGTGAATGCAAATATGTCGAGATACAAATACTCTATATACTATATTTTTGGTCCGCCTAAATTTCATGTCCAATCAATCAACAATATAAACAACTGATTGATTGATTTGATGAACAGTGGCTGCGCTTCCTACACACGCCTGTAACAGTAGCAAAGAATAAATTCAAATCCATGAAAATCCTCGCTCGCGTGCATAGTACTACTTTGGTCTACGTTACATTGGTGGAATGGAACGGAAGCATGGAGCATCGCATCTAACAGAAGATTGCAGACTTTAAGGACAGTGGGTACATGAAGGAATTATCATAAGTGAAACGAATTACTTGACTGCTCTTCAGAGGTCTCCCGCCATTGACGATGCAATCGTCATATGCAGTCCGCCTGAAGACGTTGGGGTTCACTATTTTAGCAGAGGCAAACCACCCACAGTGCACACGGATATTCAACGGAGCACATCCAGACATGCACGTGTTCACGATCTGGACTATGTATTGAGGGATCCCTGAAGACAAATCCCGGCTCTGAGAAATGCTTATGTCTCTCTTGCTACATATATTGCCTGCCAAAAAAATATCCTGATTAAATTGTGGGTCTTCTCTGCATTGGATTGAAAATGAAAGCTTTTGTTGATTGCTTTTAGATCAGCAGCTGAGATTCATCTCAATTCCATGTTAATTTATGTGTAAAGATGGTTTATGTATCTCTTATTATATATATTTTCTACTAAAAAAAATAGATTGCTTTGAATATTTGAGTGATTATTTTTGTATAATTCAAGTGTTCCAGGGTTTTTCAGCATGCTGAATTCATTTCTTCATTTAGAAATGGATTTTAAACAACAAAAAATAGTGATTTCTTGCAAACTTATATGCCTGGATGGATTCGGCTAAAAAAAACATTTGTTAGAATAGTTAGACAACCATTTCTTGGAACAATTAGAAAACCATTTCTTAGAACAGTTAAACAACAAAAAATAGTGATTTCTTGCAAACTTATATGCCTGAATGGATTCCCCTAAAAAAAAACATTTCTTAGAACAGTTTGACAACCATTTCTTAGAACAATTAAAAAACCATTTCTTAAAACAGTTAAACAACCAATAACTATATAAATAGATTCAACCTCCTAAAAAAACCAACTTAAAACTTAGAAAATGGTTTTTATTTTTTAAATAAAATTTATATAAATATGATTTTCATTTATTTAATATTATAATCTTTTTAATATTTTATAAACAAATTTCATTAATATTAAAGTTTTTAATAAAATTTATGAAAATTATTAATTATTAAAATTTTGATATAAATAATTGTAATAAAATCTTATTGTAAAAATGAGATTTTTATCACTGTGATATCAACTAGAAGAAATCTCTACACGTTTAAAAAAACATATAAAATATCAATTCAAGCTAATATATAAGTTGTCAAAGCCTCTTGGCAAAAAAATGTACTGGGGAAGTTGTCAAGGCCTCACAGTATAAATGAAGAAATCTCTACACGTTAAAAAACATATAAAATATCAATTCAAGCAAATATGTAAGTTGTCAAACCCTCCTGGAAAAAAAAAATGTACTGGAGAAGTTGTCAAAGCCTCAGTATAAAAATGGAGATGGAAAACCAGGAATATATTATTTGGTTCAGGATATAGAAGGGACTTTACAATCACTTCCCTTCTCGACTGAATTGTACAATGTGCTTCTATGCAATTAAAAATATATATAAATTTTTAATTAAAAATATATAAAAAATTTCAATTCAAATTAAATTACAAGTTTTTAGAATGGAGTGGAAAAATGAAAAATGATAATAGAAAAATATATAACGAGAAAATAATTAATATATGTAATTTATCAATTTGTTAAGTTGAAAATTATCAATTTTATTAATGAAAAAGGATTAGCTTCTTATGTCAAATTTGATGGGTGAAGTGTCCACTCTAAATATTGGACATTTCAAAACTCCACATACTGTTTTGATCCTAAAGTTTTTTTAGCAAAATATAAAAAAAAAAAAATCTAAAATTTAAAAGAACCTCAATACCTATTTTACAAGGAGAAAGAGATTTAAATAACTTAAGCAACTTGTTGAATTTGCTAACAATTATGTAAATAGATACCACCCAAAAAATATCACATCTTGTTAAAAAAACATAAAATAACCTATATAATTTATTCATTTAAATTAAATTACAAGTTTTCAGATTTTAATAATGGAAAAGATATAAACACCAAATGTTTCCTCTTAAAAAATTGGGATTCAAATATAAACTGAGGTAGGATATGTACACCTCTTTAAACTTTACCAGTCAAATTACTGTGAAAAGGAAGTCCCTTACCCCACAAACAAAGAAATCTTAGACACCAATTTAATATCTACTTGACAGTAACCTTAAAATAAGATTATTATTATTATTTGATAAATATAAAAAATAATACTTATTTGAAAATAAATTCAACATAGTTAAACTTACCATTAAATATCTAAATTAACACCACCTACAAAATGACTACATCTTCTTTTGAGATAATTGAGATCAAAGTAGTAAATGCAGTTTTCCAGCTATTCTTTATAACATCCAGCAGATCTTAGAATGCCTCCTGGTCACATGCATTAAAATATCATATTCAATGAATGCAAAGATAACCGAAAGAGTTATGGCTGAGTGGGGAATCTTGAAATTACCAGTGGCTCTGAGACTGCGACTCTTGTGTATTGTCACAGTTATTGGACTCGGCAGGCCCACTGCTCTGATTTTTCCTGAAATGTTGGAATCGCTTTGTACATGAATATCCTCTACATTAAGAAACCCTGCAGTAAGGTCCAAACAAGGTGTCCAAACAAGGTGATCAGAGCTGATGGACAAACAAGAGAGTTTGTCATATTGAATTGCTACCCAGACTCCATAAGGCCATATTTGGCATTAGTAATTATAAACTGAAAATGAAAATGACAGAAAGGCTGAAGCTCTTTTCCATGCTCATCATCTGCCTGGGAATGTGCAGTGAAATCACAGGTATATCATTAATATTAAATGTCAACTCAATACTTTGAATTAGACTGACATTTTCTCAGCTTGTATCAGCTAATTTCTAGAACTACTCAGCCACTTGGCTAGCAATGGATCACAGAAAATTAGAATAGATTCATGTTAACCTGGATCCATTCATGGGATTCAAAAAAACCTGATTTTGCATCTTCAAATACTACTTATCAAACATTAGCTCTTAAGAATATCAACCCATCCAAGCCCAGCCCAGGACAGAATGTAGAACACCTCTCTTCTCTCAGGGAGGATACTATTTTCAGAGATCTATCAATTTGAGTTTGGTACCAGTCGAAAGATCAGATTGCAACAATACACTTTGCTATAATCCCAACTTTGAGTAAGAAGATCAGATTGCAACCATGGACTACACTTATAAATTAGAAACAAGGGTGTTCTTGGATTTCAAACCTGAGCCGAGGAAGCTTGAATGAAGCCAAAAGAAGTAGAAGAGGAGCAAGCATGGGATTATGCAGCGCAGCAGCATTTTATAAAAATATATCCTCTTGCCCATAATAATGCCTCCTCCTCCAGTGATGCAGAGATAACAAAACTCAGCTCACAGTCTCTGCATTTATTTATTTTGCAGAATGCAAAACTCCTAGACTGCTTTGATCAGAAGAATATCAAAGGCGTATTGCTACTATTGGAAGAGGAGATTGATTCTATAGTTTGTTAGGGAAGCAATAAAAGAGAAAAGAACAGCATAGAGCCAAGAGGAAGGGAGGGGGTGGACCATTTCTAACTGAAGCAGAAATGGAAAATGAAAAATGTTGTCCCCACGTACAGCTTTTCACATCGATATATATTTCGTTTTATAGGTTTCACCAACCAGAAGTAAGTGCAACAAGTTGCATGGCAGGGGCAGAGCCTGCAAGGGAATTAAATGAGGAATGATATATGAATTAAGGACAGGCGGCGTGTGATATCGAGCGGTCTGAATCATTTGCGTGGGCCGTTGGATGGCACAACGTGGAGGTCGATAGGGGCCAGGAGAGCGAGAGAATTGGTAGGCCGGCGGTGGACGTGCTCCTCGTACTCTCTCGCATTTAATGTTGTGTGCAGGCCATGGCGAGGAAGATGCCGAAATCTCTCTCGCAGAAATTCTATTTCTAATCCGTCCTGCGCCGCCAGGTGACCATGGGGTCCACACCGCCTTTTTCCTATCGGATTTGACGTCGCCCTCCTCTGTGAATGCCCGCCCTGCTACCCCTCGTGGGTGGTCGGCTCTTTCGATTTTGCTCATATATGGGGTCGGCTCTTTCGATTTTGCTCATATATGGCGTGCCTAGAAATCTCCCCCTCGCCCTTTTGCTACGGCCACCATGGATGCTTGCAGTCCCATGCATGTTATTTCTTCGAGATTGGTTTGACCGAGACTTCCATGGTTGTGTTGAATACAAGGTGTGAAAGATCATAGAACCCGATGGGGGATAAATGTCGTTTATTTTTGTTACCTTCGATGTGGGATTTTAACGTTCACGACGCTAACAATATTTTATGGGACATACCGCCTTACACATTGATTTATGTATTTCATCCATTTTCCTGTTCAACTTGATGATGAGCTTCCTCAATTTTTCCATTGTCCTCTAGTTAAATAAATTATTCTGAGCTTGCTGTCAAGATACTACATAGTTATCCCAATATAATGGAGAGGATTTTACAAGAGGTAATTGTTCATGAAGCTCTAGGAACAATCTTTGAGTATTATGTGTTGCATGCTCAAGAACTGAGATCTTATCAATATGTAAGCCACTAGTAAGAGAGGTGCTTCTCCATATGCAAAATGAGAGTGATGTTGTGTTGTTATAATTTCTTAGGTGAGTTAAAGCACATTTTCATTTTCATCAAATAAGTCATAAGTCATAGGGAACTAGTAATGGATTTTCTCCATACATGAAGAGTGAAATCATAAACATTATCGATGATAAATGGTATTGATCTCCATTGCCACATTCTAGCACCATGAGGCACCATCCCACTAGGTGGGTGGATGGGTCGGGTGCAATGGTGATGATCCATGGGGTTTGTCCCTCCTCCAATGATAGAGCTCCAAACAAGGACTAAAAGATGGTCACAACATGAGAGTGTTAGTGTGCTTCATATCGTTGTTTTTCAAACGATGGTATGTGGTTGTGCACATCCTTATACAAGCAAGCAAATCCCCTGCAGCTTGGGCAACTTAGGGGTTATGATTGTTTCCAAACACCTCGTGGAGGAGGGAAATCACGATTGTTTGGTCTTGCTCATGAAGCTCCAAGGGGAGAGGGTTTGTCCCAACACATTCCATGCCATATGTTTAGGAAGTTGTTGTAAGTGGCAATGACATGGTTGTGTAAGCCAAAAACATCAAATGACAAAAACAAGAGAGTAGAGTTCTCTAAAATATTGGCAAATGAACAACTTGTTCTTCATTTGCCCCTTTATTTATATAGTAAATACTAACCATCCAGCTACACATCAAAATTAATCAAATCAAAATACATCAATATTGTTAGCAGAATGCCAAAATTTTAATAACCAAGGGACTGATCTTCAACATCAGGGACTAAATTCTCAGGTTATTGTATAAGGGGGCTAAGTTTGGAGGTTATTTAGTCAAGAAATAAGTCACAAGAGCTTATAATTTCGGATCTAGAGCTAAAATCAAGTCGATAAGTGCTTAAAAAAGGGAAAATGAGATTATCGAAGGGAAAAAAGGGTTTATCGGGAGCCAAAAGCGTTGAAATGGAGGCTAAATGGACTGACGGAGGCTTAATTGGTGACTAGGGGGCTAAGATCAAGAGATTAGAGCTCGAAAGGCCACAACATTAATCAAATACAAATTGATGGTCAATGATGTGTCTCACATCACCAATATACGAGTACATTAAGTCCAAGGCACGATGTGAAAGGCAGAGCCGCCCGAGGCACGTGATTATTTCTGATTGGCCTCGCATCCCACGAGCAGGTTGGCAAACCACCTTGCGATACCACTAACAAAATTTCAAAACAATTATTCCCCGCCCGAGGACCGATGCTCGTAGGCTTGGTGATGATATGGAACCCCTGTGGATACCAAGTGGCATAAACGAAAAGGACTTGGGTCTAGAGGAATATAGGTGGCCATGCCAATCAAGCATCCACATGGCCCAATTAAAGGATACCACGTGTCCATGGGACCCACCACTATATGTAAAACTTGTCGAAGATATTATCTGAGCCCGAGGACATGTGGCATGATAGGGACTCCATATAGGTGCCACTGAGACTAATATGAAGCTGCCACATGGTCATGGGACCATGATGATGTCACTCAAATTTCGTGGATTTTTGCCAACAAGGTAAGGCAACCAATTAGAAGGTGACGCATGGCACTAAAATTTCAAAAAAAGTTAAAAATTTGTCTACAGGCTTAAAATCCTCATTTGTTTTGAACGAGGTCGTCCTCCAGGTTCTAGAGTAGCTCCAAAAAGCGTTTTATTCCACACTACTCCATTTTAAAAGGTAATTTGAAGCTCTTGAGTGCCTTGTTTTCATTTCTTTGGTCATTTTTCATTTATAAATCACTAAAATGGCGACACAGTCGAGCCCTATCCAATCCCACCCTGTCAAAAAGCCAATGTCATCTAAAGAACACTTAACTGACAGGGAAGGGGACGTGTTTGACCCTCTCTTGTCATTCCCTAAACTTTATCAACTAATACAGAGAGCCTGGGCCGATGCTAACAATGGATGAGACTATTTGCACCTATGGGAATCGAACATGGCCCAAGCCATTGTTCCCCAAACATATCAATTCTGTGAATTAGTCAACTGGTGTGCTTCCAATTGCCTGGTAGACAAGAAGATAATAATGTCTATTGATGGGTCTAGGATAATTTTCCCTGTTACTAGGGAAGTCATTTCCCAAATGCTCCAATTTCCAGACCATGCTACTTATGAAACCCTGGATTATGATGCCTTGGACCCTAAGTATCAAGCATTGTTGCAACCTGAAAGGGAGAAGTTATTGAGTAACCGGTTGGCCCCCAATGCCTCATTACTGATAACATCCCCACTATAATCCCTAGTTTAATTAATGCTTATGTAGATATAATTTGTGGCTACAACCAAAGCGATGTAATATGTGAATTGTATTTCTATGTTTTAATAATAAAGCATGATGTCAGTGGTTAAAGGGACATGGAAAAGAGATGGGGGCTGAATTAATCCACAAGAGAGGGGAGTGTCTAGGATCATGGCCAAGAGGGATCCAAGGGGGAAATATCCATGTATATTAATTCCCATTTTCCTAAACTTGCTAATTGTATATGAACCTTCCAATTTATGATTGAGTGTTCCCAAAGCCAATCATTGAATAAATGTAAGATGGTGTTTGTGAGTGGTCACATCCCAGATTTATTGGACACATGGGGGTTGAGTACAATCAACTTGGGGAAGATTCTAAGTCAAGAAAGGAAATCCAAAGGGAGGAAATTTGTATGGGTTGGGACAACAGTTCTGAGACAGGAAGTTTTTGTGAATGAGGGAAAGGGGAGAGAAAGAAAAAGAGCTTGGAGCTAGTGCAGCCATGGAGAGAGGATTCTAGAGCAAGTTGGAATGTATTTGAAGTGTTTTGGAGCTGAAGATTGAAGAGTCAGGTTGCTAGGCCTAAAGAGTGAACTCTAAAGTGAGTTGCACTGTAACAACAAGTGTTTGTTGTTGGTTTGTTGGTAGTTTTTCTAGTAGCAAGTTCCCTTGAGTTCCCAGCTGAGAGATTCCTAGTTACCTGTGCCAAAGAAACCCTAATAATCAAATGGCACATTCCTTGGGATAATCATGATAAATGGATGGTACATCCCTTGGGTTATCCCTGATAAACAAATGGTGCATTCCTTGAGTTAGGCAGGTCAGGAGGAAGAGAGCTAGTAGAAAAATTGGGATAGTTGTAGGAGAAGATTAGTTGGGTTATGAGTTTTATGAGCTGTGAGTGGACTGTGAGAGGCCACCCTCTTTTATGGATTACTAGCCTTAGCTTGGGGGTGATTGGCTATTGATATTTGGAACAATCAGTCTATGGTTGGGTGGAACGTCCGTCCCAAGCAGTTGGTTGCACAATTCTTGTTTAAAGATAAGTGTTTTATCTTGTTGTTGAGTTATTTGCACGTGTTATTGTTGTGCATGAACTCTGTGTAAATGAGAATGAATTATATGTTGCTACCATGAGCGGTTTAGACGCATTTCATGTTCATTATTGGCATGTTTTAGATGCATATGTTTTATGGTTATAGATAGTAGCTAAATCTTTTTTAAATTTGTAATTGTAAGCTACAGAAAATCGGCTAACAGTTAAAGAATTACTTTAGTTAGCAAAAAAATTGTTTCATGTGTATTCCACACCATAATGTCCCTCGGTTGGGCTGGGGAACATTACATTATGGTATCAGAGCTATAAAAAGGGAGAGTTTTGGTGGTGTGGCCCAACCTGGGTGGCTGGGAACGTTACAAAGTGGTATCAGAGCCCAATTTTCAACGTTGAGCCTAGATGGGTCGAGTTAGCAGAATGTTGAAGCGCAAAATTCATAGAGAATTAATTTTGGAGTATGTCTGCAACTTGTTTTATTAAATTACTGCAGTAAAATTGAGAGAAATTTCATGAGTAATGTGAAAAATTGAGCCTCTTTGGAAATTTCTAACATAAGCAAAATCGGAAAATTTTGGGTATTTTTCTGTACGATGACGTCGGCATGACGTGGAGGCCACATGCCAGTTGACGTGGTAGAAGAAATATGTGTACTGCCATGATGGCAAGTACATGTTGGATGGGATGACAGTTGGCAGGTGATGTGGAGCCATGTGGCAGACCAATTGTCAGTCCCACGAAACCGTGGTAATAAGTCGAAAATCAGCTAACTCCTAAGGATCGGTTGGGCGGGCAGGTGGATGGAGTTCCAAGAGTAAAAGAATAATGGGATCACCCGAACTTGCAATGAAATTTTGAAATTTGACTAAGTACCAAGATTCTGGGTGTGGAGCATGACGAAAACGTGGAGATGGGAAGGTTACAAGATTATGATTATGTTTCATATCGCGTTCCATTTTATTTCCCAACATGGTATAAGAGTCGATGGCTTGAAAATCTCGACCTATTATCTGCAACCTTGTTGAGTTGGATCTGTTGTGTGATTGACTCTGGGTTGATGGTTTGTTGATTGGAACTTATTGAAACAAAACGAGTCTATCTAGATATCAAAGATGGCTTCAAAGATTGATCTTATTGTTTTGAACAAATCAAATTATGCAGTATGGGCTCCAGATATGGAAACTTTGTTGAAAAGTACGGGACTGTAGAAGTATACCAAGGTCCCGATCCCATATCCAATAGATGCTTTGGTAAAATTTGTCATTGATGGAAAGAAGGATGAGGTTGTACGGGTCATCACTGCCTACATCTCACGAGAAATCCATTTTCATATCAGTGGACTTGACTATCTGCATCTGGTTTGGAAGAAGTTGAAGACCTTGTTCGACTGAGTCTATGAAAGCCACATCACGCAGTTAGGGAGAGAGTTGATCTCTCTCGATCCTCATTCCTTTGAAATAATGGAGGACTATTTAGTGTGTGTTAAATAACTCCAGTTGAAGTTGAGTGAATGTGGAGAGAACCACAAGAAGAGGGATGGACAATTCATTAAGCTGGTCCTGATAAATTTGAAAGAACCATTTGATGTGTTCATATCGACCTTGTACAACAACTGGCATGCACACAAGCAAGCAAGATGGTAAGGACTACTCCTTTAAAAAAAATTGTGAACTTTTGATTGTTGATAAGCATAGATTTCTTGAAGAAGACAAGCTTGGTGGTAAGCTTCGGGCCCACTTTCTCAAGGGTAAGGGCAAGATGGATTGCAGGGATAAGGTGCAGACTGATGCTTATGCACAGAAACCTACACATACTAATTAGGGACCCCAATGACAACCACAGTGAAGTCAAAAGAAGAAGACATGTCGGTACCATGGAAAGATTAGACATGTCTAGAATAAATGCTTCAAGAAGCAAGCCAATTTAGAGGAGAAGGCTAAGAAACTTGAAGGAGACGTGTCAATTGTTCGTCGAGTTGCTGATAATTTCACCTTCCAATTCGGGACTTCTTAGGCCTTGATGTCTCACACTGTGAAAAATGAATGGGTTTTCGACTTTGGGTGCACTCATCATATGGAAAAAGATGCCACTTTATTCACGAGATTGAATAAATCTAAAGAAAGTAGAATCTATGTTTTTGAAAATTTTGCTTTGGATGTTGTTGGTTAGGGTGATGTAGCTTGTCGATATGGTAAAATTGTTGATGTCTACAATGTACCAAATATTAGTGCCAACCTGTTATTTGTTGCTCAGTTGACTCAGACTGGTAAGATTGTGGAATTCTAGCTAGATCAGTTCTATGTTCGGGATTTGAAGAAACAGAAGTTGATTTTCACTAACGGACTTCTAGACCCAGCGGAAATATTATACAAGTTCCATGACTCGACTCGAATTGAATCTGAACAGACTGCACTTATTTCTCACACTTAAGAGATAAGGAGAATTTCGCTTGAACAACTCATACATTTGAATTTCCAAAGTCTGCAGACACTGGCAACATAGAACATGGTTGCTATTTTACCAAAGGTGTTTCCCCCTGAAGGTTGTATGTAAGGGTTACGTACTTTCAAAGCATCATTAGGTACCTTTCGACTCTGGACAAGCTTGGGGAGCACATAACCTATTGGAAATGGTTCACGGTGATGTTTGTTCTATCAAATTACCTTCATTGGTAGGTGCAAGGTACATTTTAACTTTCATTGATGATTTATCTCGTTTCACATGGGTCTTTTTCCTGAAAAATAAAAATCTTGTTTTTGAGAAGTTCAAAGAATTATAATCCTTTGTTGAAAAACAATATGGTCAAACCCTTAAGTGCTTGAGATTAGACAATGCTGGTGAGTATGTCAATCGACCCTTTGAAGAATACCTACTTTGATTTGGTATTGACTGGTAGAGGTCGGTTCCTCACACACCTCAGTAGAATGGAGTTGCATAATGCAAGAATAAAAAACTAGTCAAAATGGATAGATGTCTTATGTAGGATAAAGACCTGCCTCCTCGCTTTTGGGCTAAAGCGGTGTATTGTGCCAATTATCTGCTCAATCACATGTTGAATTAAGTTGTTCCTTCCATGACTCATGTCGAACAATGGTATGGAAAGAAACCCTTTGTTGGGAACCTCCGTGTGCTTGGATGTGTTTCTTGGGCTCACATTTGTGATGATTGTCGAAATAAATTGGATGCAAAGAGTCATTCTTGCATCATGATGGGATACTCTAAAGAGTCGAAATCCTATCGACTATTTGATCCTATCCGACAATAGATTTGTATTCGATGTAATGTTCGGTTTGATGAGAAGTCTTCTGGATTCAAGTTTTTTAATACATCCTCTGGATTGCAACAGGATGCTCCCCTTGGTGTTGTCTCAGGTGGATGGAGTTCCAAGAGTAAAAGAAGAATGGGATTCCCCTTGATGGTCACCTACCTTGTACTCCTCTGGACGGAGTTGAGTCGACTTGATATGGTCTCTTTCCTTGTACTCCTATGGACTTAGTTGAGTCGGTTTGAGATGTTCCTCCAGATGGTACTCCTGTGGACTCAGTTGAGTGATCTGTTGAGAGTGATGTCCTTGTGGGTGAACACAGATGGATGTGTCCCTTGTGGCTGAGCACTAGAGGATGTGTGAGATACCTTGCTATATTGTCAGAGAGTGAGACTTTGGTAAAACCYTAATTGTGTTGTAAAGGGTACAAGTTGGCCCCACCATGTGAAAGATAATTAATATTGTGTAATTATTAATTATATTATTAAGTTGTACAGGTCGGCCCTAATGTGCCAATARATACATCATTTGATGTGATAGGTTTTGTATAAATAAGAGTGGATCCCCATTGTGGATCACACTCACTTGTCATGTCATAATTTCAAAAGTTGAGGTCTGAAATTATGAGGACTGTAATTCACAGTTCTCTAGGAGCTAGGTTTCTCATTCATAGCAACACCCTATTCTGTGCTAGGTTTGGTGGTGGATGGTGGATCTTATCTTAGTAGTATAGAAAAGGATTGTTGGGTTTTTCCCTTGATTGAGAAGGGTTTTCCCAAGATACTTCTTGTGTTCTTTTGTGCATGGTTATTCTTCTTGTGATCTTGGTTTACTACAACTATTGTATTGTGTTGCTGTAGTCATTGCTTATGGTTGAGTTCAGGAAAAAATTAAATAAACTACATGCATTAGCTTAACCATTAAAACAAAACATGGTATCAGAGAAATTACTTGAAGAAGATCATTTGCGCATTTTTGAAGGCAAGTCATGGGAGTTTTTAGGGATACTAAAGTTTAAACCCTGCCACTGGTATAAAGAGAGGGTCGTACCTCCCTTAAATTTCGGTGGTAAAGATCAAGGTTGAATACAAGCCTATTAGACCTGGATGAGCCTTGTTTAAGGTGATTACCTGCATGGAGAGGCCCCTCTAGGGATGCCACAGAAGAACCCCTAACAACAGACCTATAATAGGCTTAACTGCAGATCTAATCATGGATTTAAAGACTGAGTTTTGAAGTAAAAATCCAGGCAGCTCAAGCAGATCTTTCTGAGGCAGATATGAGTTTTGTGTGCAGATATGAGGAGGATAATGTTGAGTTTTAGGCCTGTGTTGAGTATTGATTTGAGGTGAACTGATGCTCACTTTTGAGGTAAGTTTATAGCCAACTCTGAGGCAATCTTGAGGCAAGTTCTGTGGTCAGTTATTCTGTAGAGTTACAAAACTGTATAGTGCATATTTCAGGCCTGTTATGATACGAATTTCCGGTCTATCTTTGGCACTAAAATATGGTATATCTTAAGAAAGGACAGAGTTTAGATCTATTCTCAGTGAAAATTTTCAATGGAATCCTGAGTAAAAGTCAAATCTGTATAAGGCGAGTTTGAAGTCTATCCTTGGTGCAAAGTTAAGGTGTTCAATTTCCAGAAGTCTAAGGTTTCCTCCAGCGAATTAAAGAGATCTGAGGCTGTAAGGGAGAGTTACTTGAGGAAACAAGGATGAATTTATAAATCTTATCTAAGGCCTATTCTATGGCAGAATTAAGGCCATCTTTTTTTTGGAGAAAATTTTAGAAGTCAAGGACTCCTCCTCTTGGCATAGAATTCTAGAATTTAAGGGCTACCTTTCAAGAGTAACCTTGGAAAGTTTCAGACCTAGTACTTCATGCAAAATTTGAGGGTGAAGTTTGGAGCCATCTTGTGAATACCCAAAGCAAAGATTAAGGAGTAGCTAGACCAAACTTGAGATTCATCTTGGGCACAAGTTTCAAATCTTGCTACATGAAGTAGTTCTAAATCTAAGTTTGAAGACATTCTCGTTTTGAGGTAAATTTCTGAAAACTGGTTTCAAGAGTGATCCTTGATGTAACTTCCAAGTGTGTGTTATAAGTGCATCTTATTCAAGTTCTAGTAAGGAGACTAGACTTGCAGTTAGTGATGTGAAAGGTTTCAAGCCCTTGTCACTATGCGAGAAGAGAAGAAATCAACTTTAACCACCTCAAAAGGAAGTCAAGGAATACAAGCAAGAACGACGAGGAATTCTTCTCTATCTCAACTTTCTCAGAAGGACCTAAAGCAAGATTGAGTATGATTGTAGACTAAGGTAAGTCTTGTACTACTTTCCTAAATTTATTTCATCATTACTCTGTAGTAGCTTGCTTTTGATAATGAAGGGTATTATCCGTAGTGTGGGAGCCCTCATGACTTGGAACATTATCCCTGGTGCAGGAGTCCAAATTTTTTCTTGGTTGGTCATTATCCTAATACAAGAGGCCATTTTGTTTGTTATCCCTTTAGGAGGCCATCTTGGTTATTATTCTAGTACATGAGGCCATTTTGGTTGTTATCCCTTTGGGAGGCCATCTTGGTTATGATCCTAGTATAGGAGGCTATGTTGGTTGTTATCCCTATGGGAGGCCAAATTTCTTATTTCATTATTGAAGGGCTATTATCCTTGGTACTTGAGCCCATTTATGTTGGTTGGTTACTATCCTAAGTACACAAGGACATTTTGATTGTTATCTGTACGGGAGGTCATCTTGGTTATTATCCTAGTACGGGAGGCCATCATAGTACTATAGAGGCAGTAGAGGACCTCAAAAGACATGGAATTTCTCCAGGTTAGCAACACCGGAAAAGGAAGATGTCTATCCTTCATACTTTAGAGGGAGTCACTTGAATCAGAGAGAGAGTCAAACTATTTGAGAAGAAGGAAGAGACAGTACCTTCTCCCCCTTAAGTAGTTCAGAGGGAAACAATTATTGATCCTGTTGATCCAGTTGATCTCATAGCTCCAGTTGATGTTCCCAGAGACATTGCAGTAGGCCGGAAGAGGCCTACATGGGCTCGACAGACTCTAGTAGAGGTAGAGGGACATGGATCTCCTCGTGGTACATTTCGAGAGAGCAAGAGATTTTCGAGCTATGTTTCAGCTATGAGATACATCATTGATACTGAGCCTTCTTGTCATGGAGAAGTAACAAGACAATAGTTTTGGCAAGATTCCATGACTGAAGAGTAAAAATCCATTATGAAGAATGATGTGTGGATTTATAAGATCAAACATGCAGTTGATGGAAGTGTCGAAAAGTACAAAGCGAGATTTGTGGCTAGAATATTCTCTCATGTGGAAAGAATAGATTATGAGGAGACATTTGCTCATGTTTCCCAAATACACTTACATATGTACGATTATTGACCTTATAACATCCATGGGTTGGAGACTACATCTGATGGATGTAAAGACAACCTTTCTCAATGGTGAGATTGAGGAAGAAGTTTACATCAAGCAACAAGATGGATTCGTGATACATGATCAGAAGTCTCATGTGTGCAGGTTGAAGAAATCCATGTATGGACTAAAATAGGCACCTTGTACGTGTTATGAGAAGATTGTTTGACATTTGATGAGTTTGGGCTTCAATAAGAGTGTTGTTGATCCAAACATATACTACAACATTGTTGGTGATGAGTGTCTAATTTTTGGTCCTATATGATTAAAAAAGCATTACTATTGAATGCAAGTGTGCATTAGATTATGAATTTGAGATGAAGGACCTTGGAATGATGCACTACTTCTTGGACTAGAAGTATGGTAGAGAACTGATGAGATTTTCTTAAGTCAAGGAAAATATACAGTGGAGATATTCGGGATGATGGACTGCAAATCCATGTCTACACCGATGGTGATGAACTTGAAGAAGATGAATGAAGATTCTTCCGATTCTAGCGAGATTAATCTACATATTTACAGACAAGTGATTGGATCACTGATGTATATGGTTAACACTAGACCTGATATATGTTATACAGTGAATGTACTTATCCAGTTCACGATTCAGCTGATATAGACACACTGGATAACAATGAAGCATGTGTTGATATATCTACGAGGCATAGTTGGTTATGGCCTGAGATATGCCTCTGATGTAGACATGAGATTCCAAGGATATTACGATGCAGACTAGGCATGGAGCGTAGTGGACTGGAAGAGCACATACGGTTGTTGTTTTACTTTGGGGTCTTCCATGGTTTCTAGGTGCAATAGGAAACAAGATATATGTGGCTTTGAGTACCACATAAGCATAGTACATAGCGTTATGTATGGAAGTCTGCGAAGCAGTGAGGCTTTGCAAGATCCTTGCAGACTTATTTGGACATGAGATGGATTCCATTGTTATTCATTGCGATAACCAGAGTTGTGTGAAGCTCTCAGAGAATCCTTTGTTTCACGATAAATTGAAATACATTGAGATCAAATACCATTACATCAAAGATATGGTGCAGAGGAAAGAAATATAGGTGCAGTACCTTTCTACACACGAGTAGGTTGTAGATGTCTTCACCAAACCGCTTTCCAGGATGAAGTTCGAGTACTTCCGTAAGACACTTGGCTTGGTGGAGAATGTCACCCTAGTTGGGAGGGAGTGTTGATAATTGCAACGTCGTGTGACATTCTCCAGGTCGTTCTCCTTTGGACTGAGTTGAGTTGATCTGTGAGAGGGCCCATGTGATGGGTGTGTCATTCTCCTCTGGACCGAGTTGAGATGATGTGTTCCCATGTGTTGGGTGTGCCCATGTGATGGGTGTGCGTCAGACTCTGGATTGAGTTGTTATGATGTGTGGTCTCTTGTCTACTCCTCTGAACTGAGTTGAGATGACTTGAGATGGTCTCATGCCTTGTACTCCTCTGGACTTAGTAGATTCGACTTGAGATGGTCTGATGCCTTCTACTCCTATGGACTTAGTTGAGTCGGCTTGAGATGGCCCTCCAGATGGTACTCCTGTGGACTCAGTTGAGTGATCTGTTGAGAGTGACGTCCATGTGGGTGAGCACAGGTGTACGTGTCCCTAATGGCTAAGAACTAGAGGATGTGTGAGATCCCTTGATATATTGTCATAGAGTGAGACTTTGGAAAAACCCTAACTGTGTTGTAAAGGGTACAAGTCGCCCCCACCATGTGAAAGAATAATTAATATTGTGCAATTATTAATTATATTATTAACTTGTACAGGTTGACCCTATTGTGCCCATAGACACATCATTTGATGTGATAGGTTTTGTATAAATAAGAGTGGATCCCCATTGTGGATTACACTAACTTGTCATGTCATAATTTCAGAAGTGGAGGTATGAAATTATGAGGACTGCAATTCGTAGTTCTCTATGAGCTAGGTTTCTCAGTCATAGCAACACCCTATTGTGTGCTAGGTTTGGTGGTGGATGGTGGATATTCTCTTGGTATCATAGCAAAGGATTGGTGGGTTTTTCCCTTGATTGAGAAGGTTTTTCCCATGATACTTCTTGTGTTCTTTTGTGCATGGTTATTCTTCTTGTGATCTTGGTTTACTGTAGCTATTGTATTGTGTTGTTGCAGTCATTGTTCATGGTTCAGTTCATGCAAAAATTAAATAAACTACATGCATCAACTCAACCATTAAAACACAACATTTGCGACAATTGGTTCATGATGACTTTGTTTCTCTTGAATATTTTCATACTAAATATCAAGTTGTTGATATATTCATCTAACCTTTAGCTCAATCTTTATCAAGCTCTGCACTTTGCTTGGGCTTCAAGAAGCTGAAATTATGGGGGGGTGTTCCAATGATGTAATTTCACCTCATGAACCTTCAGAGTTGTGTGTTGATGGAACATCAAGCATTTATGGTTAATCACACATCTTCTATGTTCATTTGATTGAGAGGTCGACCTACATATGGACACATTCGGTTGGGCGATCAACCAACACACCACACCATTAGGTCTAGTAGTCAATGTGCCTTTCTGTCGAACAGTTGACCAGCAGACAAAGATAGTTGGGATGTGGATCAACCAACCTTGCAATAGAATACGAGTTGGATGGATAATCGATCAGATTGAGTCCTGTTGATCCGACTTAACAAAGTGGATTTTGTAGAATCAACTCTAACCACCGACGGCTGTATGTGGACAAGATATCTCATATTCTTTGGGAGTCGATTAGATCTTGAAACTATAATTGAAGATCCCTTTGGTTATTATCATATGCAGAATGTGATTAGCGTTTGCACTATAGATCATGTAGATTAAGATTTGAAATATGCATTATGATGTTCTGATCATAGTACGTTGTGCTTAAGTGTTGTAATGGTGTCTTTATACGCCATCTTTGTTCTTCGAAATTTCTTGTTCCTATTTGATTGTCTACAGTACTGTGTTCTCTATTTGATATCATGTTACATTTCATTCTCCAACATATAAATGATCTACTTCATTTGCTTTGTCCAAGTTGTTTGGCGGTCCCATATTCGGAGGCAGACCCCGAAGCACACTTCTCGGTTGGAACCTGTTATGTTGTGGCTATAGTTGCATATTTTGTACATTATTTTCTAACCTCATCATTCTGTCCTAAGATGTTGTTTGAGATTGAGTGACCACCAAGTGTAATTGTTTCATCTGCTCAGTTAATGACAAGAGTTCTTCTGAATATTCTATAGAAGTGGAGGCTTCTTCCTTTGTTCCTAGCATTTCCCTTGGAGGGGCCATGATATTCGGATTGCCTGACATTTCATAATTAGTATCCAACCTTTTTTCATTTTTCTTTGCATCTTCCAACGTAGTAGGTTGATTTTGGTTAAGGTAAAGGCCGAACACCCCTTAAAATGAATTCAAGTATTAATTCAACATTGTCTGCTCCATAGGTGCATGGGTAGCTGGAATATCCTGCAAAATATTGTCAAATCTATTGTTAAAATAATCAATTGTATTCATTTTCCTTTCTTTTAATAGATGTAAGTGCATTCAATAAGAATATAATATATTTCTTTTCAGACCATCTATCAAAGAAAACTTCCTTTAAATTTTCAAGAGAGTTAATGTTAGCATCATACAAACTTTCTAACCATGTAGATGCATCACCAAACATAGAAAGGGAAAAACATTTAAAAAAACATCTAGTTGAGTATGTTGATGTTTTGTAGCTTCGAGAGGTATTCCCACAAGTGGCCTTGGTGCCAGGCATGTGGGAATCCTCATTGGCACCTCCCTACGCCTTCATTTGGGTAAAAACCCCCTTGGAATGAAGTTGGGGCTTCATGGACTTGATGATAGGATTTGTGGGCTTGTGTTGGGGATTTACACCCACATAGAAAGTCTAATTTAATGTTTAGTTGTTTAAGGGAATCTCACACACCCATTAGAGTTGTATATAAAGTAATTCATATGAGAGATAAAATACAAGGTCATTGTGACATTGATCTTGGAGAGGAGAGACCTTGG
The DNA here is from genome assembly GCA_010110895.2 of Picea sitchensis. NCBI lineage: Eukaryota > Viridiplantae > Streptophyta > Pinopsida > Pinales > Pinaceae > Picea > Picea sitchensis. The sequence goes on from SNQJ01S0002997.1 coordinate 245,869, forward strand.
TGACCTCAGCCAACCATAGAGAGGGACCACTAGGCTTCAGTTCTGCTGCAATTTTCTGTGTTTTGGGTAGGTTATATTGATGAGGAAGGCCGAGTAGGGAAACATGAGACTTAGCCTTCTAGGAGGAGCTTAGTTGCAAGTCCTAGTGGTATTTGGAAGCCAAGGAAGAGTTGGTTGTAGACTAGGAGAGGCTCGACCAACTAGAGGAAGGATCACACTCTACCTTAGTGGATTCAACCAAAAAAATGAGGGTTGATACAGGTGCTAAGAAGACTCAACCAGCTAGAGAAGGACATGTCGAGGTCTGTAAGGTTATCCTTGAGAAGGCCGAGTTCTGTGGGACTATCTGAAGGGGCTGCAAGTGTGTTGGGCAAGGAGATTAGGATAACCACAACAAGGTTAAGGGATCAGTCTAGCAAGGATATGTCAAACTAAAATCAAACAAACTAAAAATCTATTTGAACAACATACTTGAAAATGTAAAGAATAAACTACAAACAATGAGCTTAACAGTCTATAACTATAAATAGTGAAATTATTATTTTAAGTGAACAATTCTTCAAAAATAATATGTCAAAGTACATCTTCAAAAACTCACAACTATTCAAAAGAAATTACAAATTAACTGTTATTCTATTACTCCGATGCTGGAAGTAAAATAAGCAATTTATGCAAATCTATACACAATAACCAAAATTCATAATTTAATAAAGTAATCTACAGTTAAAGGCACTGCCTAATTAATCACTATGTGAAATAATCTACAATTTATAAAACATGGAAAGATTGCACAATTAGATAGCTTATGAACATATATATATCCATTAAGAAGACACAACCTGCATAAAAATATGTTAGGTGTCAGAGTATAGACAATTATGGACAATTGTGAGTATCCTGTAATAAAAATACAATTTCAACAAATTCAAAAATATACACAATAATACACATCAACAAGCAACCTGTAAATTAGCAAGTAATGAGAGTTAGACATGAAAATATATATGTATAGGAATATAAACAAGCTACCCAGACCACTGGTGCCCCCCCCAGAAGGTCTTGGCACTGCTTCAAGGTACAAACGCAGTCACAACATTGATATTAATCACCAAAATAGAGTTTTACAACAAAATCGAAATAATGTCTGTGTATATGTATACAAATCCATTTTTCTTCCTGGACTAGACCCTAGGTATTTATAGAGTTTTTACAGAGTTGAGAGGTTGACCTCTGATCCTCTCAGAATAGTATATGCATAACAAAATCAGGTACATCATTAAACATCCAATTATGTTGAGGAATCTTCAGTAAATGCTTGAAATAGAGTGAGTAAATAGGCCATAGATCTTGGGCATATTCAATGGCTAGAAGAAAAATCTGGTAGGACACCAAGCAAGAGGGATCCCAAGGGAGAAAAACCCATGTGCTCGAATTTCATAACGGTGCCCCGAGATATGTGGATCACTAACTTCTCTGCGTTCCAAGTGCCGAATGGAGTGCCAGATGGAGTGTCGGATGTATTATTGGAGTATTAGAGGGCCGGATCGAGGACCACAAATTGCTCTCAATTTGTTTACAATTTTAGGAAATAGCTTAAGTAGTTCCTAATTGGGCATATTGGGCACAAAACCCATGTGCCATATTTTTATGATTCACCTTCCTCTTCCCATAAATTAATCTCTTAGTCCGCTTCCTGGAACAATGTCGGATCACATTTTTGACCTGTTGCTAACAAACAAGAAACGTTAGATCACTGTAACCATTCAACTGAAAATGAATTAATCATAAAACCATTGCAAAACAATGATTACACATACCTTGTGCGATTCCATGGAAAATTGATGTATACAACTTGATAATACCTTTAAAATAGCTAAATGAGATCATAGCATATGTAATATCACACACAAAAAGGATTTGATCATCACAATAAAACAATGAAAACACGAACCTAACATTACCCCCATGCCTAAGGATTTGCAGGTCCCTCTGCAAATGAAAATGAATCACCTGACATAACTAGACTCGTGAAGGAGGGGTTGGATTGGCTTTAAAAGCTTCTACCTCTTGTCCCGGGGATTTTGTCTTGGGCCTTTTACGATGTTTTGTAGATTCATATCCATAGTTTTTCGCTCTTCCAATTGTTGAAGAAACTGAGCATTTTCTTGTTGCAATTTCTCAATAATTGGGGTATGATCTGATGACTCGAGAGAGGAAGGCTTAGGCTCTTTCATAGATTAAGAAGGTATATCAACTTTAAAAGACGGTGTAGGAATATGGGAGAAAGGAGTAACATTGTTTTTGTGAGGAAAACTTGGTGTGATAAGTTCATATTTGATCTCTTTATCAGGCTTAGACTCCTTTGCAAATTTGATAAATTTAATTTGATCATAAAATGAATTTAAAAAAAAAATACACCACTTAATTGTAAAAATGAATTGTATAGGTGAAAACTATCCAATAGTAAGCGGACATTCACCCACATCATTCAAATTGGAAGATTTCTGGCAGACATGGTGAACAAGAGTATGGATAGGATGAGCATGGATATGATTGTAACATCCATTTTAAGTTTCCTTTGTTATCAATCTGCAACTGTTACATGGATCATTTGAGTGTAAGCAGTCTTCCCTTGCAAAACATAGATTAAGAAAAGTTGTAAAGTATAATGCACAACGGGCTTATTAATTATACACATAAATTATGTCTGCAGTATAAAGTTTAGCATTTTAAAAAATAATTGTTGATATAATAGCCCAAAATATCATAAAAATAATATAACATAATTTTTACAGAGATTCTACTTCCTCTTCTCATGGATTATAATATAGATGGACAGTGTTTATCATTTTTCAGCTCAGGAAACCACTCCCCCACTCCTAAGTATTGTGACACCTCACAATAAAAAATATAGGAAACCAGTCAATTCTCCCAATAGCCTAAGATTTACAGCTTGCCAAATGTAGAGATACATTTCACACATTACTCTGACAAGGTGGTTAAAATATGGCCCCACCTATAGGACATAACATCCTACATATAGTTAAGAAGAGGTAGGCAAGAGAGTCTTAGGATAGTCTTAAATCTAGTTACCAATGACAGATTTATGGAGTTCATTGACCTTTGCTTAACCATGCATACTTATTTTCATCTTTTTCTACAAGTAATGTTGTACATCAGTACAAGTTTAAGATTTAGGAATTTTATTTATTGTTTGTCAGATTATCACCCTCACTAGGTAGAATGCCCCACTGTCGGCAAGCTTGTTCAGTACTCCGATGGGTTTACCTAGTCATACCACAGGCCGGTACCCGCTGCCAACAGACCTCTTCAGTATCCCAGTGGGTTAGCCTCTTAGACCCTTTTACAGTAGAGACCGGTCCACCATCTTTTAAGATTTTTATATAAAGATTTATTTTTGCAAGAAGAAGATGGGGCGACAACTCTAAATTTTTTTTATTTAAGACTGGGATGGTACCATTGGAAAAGAACAGAAAGGTATCTTCAGGCTCGACCCACTTTTTTTTTTTTTTTTTGTAAGTTATAGTGATGTTTCCATGGCTAACCACTAATCAGACCTTCTTGCTACTCTTTCATAAATATACTTACTCACCTACTCAGGGTTCTTAGGGAAATTGTATGAGTAACCTCTAGGTTTGATAGTCAAAGTGTCACTTCTTTATATCGTCTGGTGATGGAGGTTAAGAGAAACTGCCATTAAAGATGCCTTGAGAGAAAGGAAGATAGAAATCTTGCAAAAATATGGCTAATTCACAATAAACAATAATAAAAAGTCATTATTCAATTAATTCTTAAGCAGACAACAAGGTTCAAATATAGCAATATCTTTTTCGAAGGAAAATACTTCCCTTTTTGTCTCCTTGAAATTGTCCACTTGTGGTGAAATAAATACCTACAGAGATCTCTAAAACTGTTTGTCAAAAACCACACTCTAAAATATAAAAAACTGATGAGATCAATGAGATCAAGTCACATGCACATGTATCTCATAGTTCTTTTATTAAAAATAAAATGTAAAATGAGGCTGCATTAGACTTTAAGCTAAACTAACAACATGCAACTTTTATTTATTATCCTACCCTACCTAAAAAGAAAGGAAAATATTTATTCAAGTGTAATAACTTTTCCAATGTAACCATGTGCAAAGCAAGATAAGAAACATACCCATATCCACATATGAAAAATTTATCCCAGTGTTTACTTGGATATGAAGAACCAACCAACCTACTTGATTTGGCATCAAAAGGTGTTGAAGAAGAGAATAATATTGTGGCCTGATGACCTCTTGAAAACAAATTTCAATGTAATCTTGATTTTCATCAACAATAATTTCTATGCTCTCCTTCATCATGCTATGTAGATCCTCTTCTTTTGGATGATTGATTTTTGAAGTACATAAAAGATCTGTTGAGATGGATGTTGAAAACTCCTCAATATCAGGTCTTAGTGATTGCTCTCCACCGGATGTAGTCCATATTTTTTAGCTTCCTTCGCAGTTTGGAAAGGAAAATCATTTTGTATCTCATATGACCTTGATTCTTCTAATATTTCTGAAGAGGTAGATACACTTTTGGTTGCTGCCAAAATATGTTCTTCTTGAAAAGAAGAAATCCCCACTGTTGTTAGGATTTGATAAAGTTCCCTCAAGCTAATGGTTGCTTTTGAGTTCATCTTGCCATTTGATAAAACTTGGTTCACACAAAGATTAGTGTCTGAGGTTCTTACAACACCCAAAATTTTATATGTGTTTTTGTTGATTCTAATCAAGACTACCTACCACAAAAACATATTTGCATAAATCAAACAAACATTTGTATGAAATAAAACACGTTTGTAGTAAAGAAATCAAACTCACACTCACTCCTACATTAAATTGAGGAAAGTAAACATACCCAAACTTACAGAAATAAAGAAAAACACACTTGCATAAAATTAAATTGCAGGAAAGTAGATTGCAAGAAACTAAACACACTAAAAAAATAAACAAACTTGCAGAAAAAGTAAACACTCTTGCGGAAAGGGAACAACAAGGCTTTGGAGCGATCCATTAAAATGGATGTGCAGGTCCTTACCTCTTGTCTTAAATTTTCTCCTCCCCCTTGCTATGTAATTAAAGGAAACCTACCTACCTAAGCTCTAATCCCTTTAACATCTCCCCAACAACGACGCCAAAAATGTCGAGTAAAATATATGCTATCTATCTCGACATTAAATTGTCAACCCGTGGCTCGTAAGCTTCGAGTTACCATCACTGTATGTGAGGGTCTAGAGCTCGAATCTAGCCTAGCCTAGCCTACTCTAATCTAATTCCAATAAACTCAAAAAATGAAGACCTTTACTTTAAATTTACAGAGTAATCTACAACTATGAGCTCATTATTCTAAGTAATTATAATTGGTTCTAAGGATTAATGCCTAACCTACAATCCCATTAAAAATATAATTTAAAGACTCCAAGCAAACTAAAATCTATTTGAACAACATACTTGAAAATGTATAGAATAAACTACAAACAATGAGCTTAACAGTCTATAACTATACATAGTGAAATTATTATTTTAAGTGAACAATTCTTCAAAAATAATATATCAAAGTACATCTTAAAAAACTCACAACTATTCAAAAGAAATTACAAATTAACTGTTATTCTATTACTCCGATGCTGGAAGTAAAATAATCAATTTATGCAAGTCTATATACGGTAACCAAAATTCATAATTTAATAAAGTAATCTACAGTTAAAGGCACTGCCTAATTAATCACTCTGTGAAATAATCTACAGTTTGTAAAACATGGAAATATTGCACAATTAGATAGCTTATATATATATATATATATATATATATATATATATCCATTAAGAAGACACAACCTGCATAAAAATATGTTAGGTGTCAGAGTATAGACAATTATGGACAACTGTGAGTACCCTGTAATAAAAATACAATTTCAGCAAATACAAAAATATACACAGTAATACACTTCAACAAACAACTTGTAAATTAGCAAGTAATGAGAGTTAGACATGAAAATATAAATGTACATCAATATAAACAAGCTACCCAGACCACTGGTGCCCCC
>SNQJ01S0002997.1:251979-264875 GCA_010110895.2 Picea sitchensis
AGACTATCCTCACCTCAGATGACTTTGATTTCATTATAGTGGCCTTGAATGATGCTTCACTGGAGATAGCAAAGAAACAAGAGGCTAAGCAGGAAGTGATGTACAATAGAATCGATATTGAGATCCAAGGAGTACAACAAGCACTACAGTCCAACCGTGTAGTCTCCACTGCGCCTCTGCCATTAGGAACACCATAACTGGGAGATGTGCCAGCTCAACTCCACCGAATAGCTAATACAGTCAAAGCTCGCCTTTGACGAGCACAATAAGAAACAACGCATCCCACCCAGGTTTTGACACAAGTACAAGGAGTCCTTGTAGAGAAACACAGTACTGCAGAATGGGAGAAGCTTGCTCTCTAGGCAAAGTTTGATTAAGAAAAATCCCAACTGCAGAAAGACAAGGAACAATTGCTCATGGAGAAACTTGAAGTAAAAGAAATGGTCAACACAACACTTCTCTCTGTGACTGTCATAGAAGTAAAGGCAGAGGATCAAGTCACGAAGCAAGTAGTGGAACTTGAAGAAGTGATCCAACAACTACAACAACACATTGCAGATTTAAAACTATGCATTGTGCCTGAGACTCCATAGGAAGTAAGGGTCCAACGAGAAGCCACTGCTTGCAACACAGTTGTGAGACTGAAGGCCCTTACCTTAGAATGCAAGAAATTCGTTGATCGTAGTGTTCAGATGTATGAGAAACTTACCGAGAACCTAGAGTTGCAAGCACTGGAGTCACAATTCCAGGAAGTGAAGCAGCACGCAGAAACACTACAGGCATAACTGAAGTCTCTGTTAGCTATGGAGAGAATGAAGAGATCTCAAGAGAAGTGAACTGCCGAACAACATATCCATAATATCCAGAGCAGAGTTATGGAGATAACTCAGAAACTCCAATCGGTACAATATAAGGCCTATCAGTTGTTTATAGAGGTAGAAGGCTAGGGAGCAGAACTGGAGCAGGTTAGCACTGCTGCAAAACAACACATGGAAGGACCTATGAATGATGCAGTCATTCAAGAATTTGCTGAAAAAGAGCATGTAGCACAACAACAAGTCAAAGCAGTTCAAGCCAAGCTCGAAGCGTTCGAAGCAGAACTTCCTACATCAGTGTGACTCGGGACGAGTCACAGGTGAGTGTTGGGGGCCTGTTGGACCTTGACCAGGTTTTGTGTATATCTGGTCAAGTTTGACCTATTTTTGGACTTCGACAACCTGTCGAAGGAGGAGCACAATATGAAGCAGAGATCGCAGGATCTCGACCCCTTTTTGGGTCCTTTTTGGGATGTGGGAATATGTAACGGGAATGGGATGTCGGCCCATCGATTTATCCATGTTTAGGCCTATTTTGTAATATATAAATAGATGCTTGTGCTAGATAGAAGGGTGGTGCATCTATGTGATGTGAATGTATTCTAAGTGCAAGTAGAGTCTGTAAATGCTTTGTGCATGATTGTAAGAGACTTGCAGAGCTAAGTGCAGGTCCTTATAGTAGATTGTGGAAGGCTTAGTGCTGTAACGCAAGGAAGAAGGATCTAGAGAGTTGCGTAGATCTTCTGTCCTGTGTGGAGTAAGGTTTTTGAGGCTCTGTGCTTATAACCGATTGACTGAAGACACTAAAGAAGAAGAGTTGGTGGATGTATCCCTAGGGTGGGGGTGAACCACATAGATACTGTGTTGTTATGCTATGTGCTTGTCTTAATGTGTTTATGACTCTCTTGCTAAGTGCTTTGATAGAGATAGATAAATATGTTCATGCTTTGTGCTAATGATGTGTAAGAATGTTAGATCTGACTTCTATGAATGTGCTTAGTGCTTGCTTCTTCTAGATCTGATCCATCTGTTTGTGCTAAGTACTTAACTACATTATATCAGTGTGAATGCTATGAAGCTCTGTTTTATCAGTGAAGTAGGTATTGATTGCATATTGAGGATCTGACGATGCTAAGTTCTCTATTAAGTATCATAATCATAGATCTATGTCCCAACTAAGGTTGCAGACACCTGAGTCTCACAACCACCCCTGCCTCTACCTTGAGTGAGACTTCATCTGCTTCGCAGGTGTTAATGAAAGGGCCGATAGTTAGGGTTTTGTTGGTGCATTTTTGTAGCGTTGAACCCTGGGTCTGCCCCTGTGCCAACACTCTCTTTTGGGTGATTGATTTCCCTCACAATGGAAGCATTGTAACTATTGACTAGATGGAATCTAATAATCACCATCCTAATTTGATGTTAGTTCAGACTGCCCCTTTATATGTTCCTAGTCTTCGTGTAGAGTCTACCTCACCATAGGTAAATTATGTGGGATATTATCTTTGTTGTTCAATTTCTTTTGAGTAGGTACCTGTGCAATCATGTTTTCCTTATCAAGACATGGTCTCAACAATTGATCAATTTTTTTATCCAATGAGGGCATGGGATCCCTTGCTTTCCCATATTGGTCCGAGTGATCTTGAGTTTCCTTTCGAGTTTGATATCACTGTTTGTAGATCCTCAAGCCCTTGTTCTTGTGATTCTTCATAGATAGACTCTACCCGTCCTAGCCATAACCTCCATCGTCATATGGAATATGGTCAATTTGCTTCTCCCTTTGGGAGTGTTGACCCTCCTCGTTCGCGTTATTTCTCAGATATTGAATTTCCTTCAGATGAGGCTATCCTTGAAGCCATGACTACGAATTTTATATCGTTGGAAGACTTACACCGTGGTTTGTGTTTTCTTCCCTTTTGGGATATTTTCTAGGTTGAATATCAAAGAGGCTCTTGGTGAGAGCCTAGCAATGGGCTCTACCTCAACCAATACTATGCATGATCCGTAAGGTTGTGCAGTGCCTTGTACCATATTGTACAGTCCAGGTTTGTTGTTTTCAAGTTTTGTATTCAATAACACCTCTTATTTTTTGAAGTTTCTACCTATATTGGATTTATTAACTCCTGGATGAGTGTTATTGGCCTTATATGTAGGATCTTGGAGACATTTTTCTTTGACATTTGTTCATCGTATCGATCTGTTTTGACAGGTATTAACCTTGAAACTTGCATATAGGTTATATTTTTCCCGACTTGCATTTTTTCATTATCCATTTCCTGCTTCTTTTGGCCTTAGGAGCGACCCCACTGAATTTTTATACTAACCTTCCTTGTTTATAATTGTTTAATACTTTATGTGGTAGAGCCTTCCTTCCATGGGAATCATAGTTAGCGCCTTGTTTTGCATTTGGTTCCCAGGCCAAATTAATTCATAGGCACATGAGTCCTTTTAGTCCCACTGTGACTTTGCGATAAAGCCTCATTCTTCTTCCTAGTCACCATTCTTGTCCTTTCCCACGACACTCCCCTAGAGCATGGTTTGTCATATTTCAATCTCACTTAAACTATGAAAGAGACATATAGCGAGAGTTTATTTATCCTTTTCGGACTTGTTTAGATTACATATGAAAAGGAGCCCCCCTAGAGTCTCCTTTAAGCTCTTTTCATATTCCCTAAAATTGAAAATATTTTTGAGTGATCTTGTTTCCCTTCACAGTCGCCAAATACCCCTTTTTCATTTAGAATGGATAATTTTACGAAAAAAGGTATGCCCTAGGAGCTACAATTCGCTAGGAGAGTATTCTCAAGTATATGTTTATACATTTTTCGGGCACAAGGGACTAATTTTACGAAAAAGAGCCATTCTCCCTAGTTTTGGTTTATCTCTTTTTTGGGCCTTGGAGATTATTTACGAAAAAGGAAACCCATGGAGTCTTCTTTAATCCATTTTTAGACTCCCTAAAAAAGAAAATCCCGTCGAGTGACCTTGTTTCTTTCACACTCCTTAATTGGTCCACAAAGAACATCTATTTGGTATAAGTTTACACCTTTTTTCCAGCCAATAGATTAATTAGGAAAAAGGTACGCCTCGAGAGACACGTCTCGCCTCGAGAGTATTCCCAAGCATTGTTTTATTATTTTTCGAGCTTGGGGGACTAATTGTATGAAAAAGACCACTTTGGAGTCTTGTTTTAATTATTTTTTAGACTCTCTAAACGTGAAAAACCACCGAGCTTACCTTCTCTAGGCTCGTAAAACTTTACATTGAAGGAATCTCCTCATTCTTTGTGTCAATCCGTAATTGCAATGCATGTCTCACTCTTGCGTCTTTGGCCTAATGCTGACTCCATCTTGTTGTTGATGTATCTTTAGAGAATTCCTTAGGTGCAGGCTTTGCAACATTCTTTCCTTTGCGATCTAACACCCTTATCCATGGAGGAATTTTTCCCGCGTGTCCTTATCCTTCACATGTCTCCCTGCACTGAGCATCATTATGTTCCATGCGCTTGGAAATATTTTGCTTTCCCACGACACTCTTTCCTCCTTTATAACATATCATTCTTTTATTCCTTTTCAAGCTCGTTAAATATATGAAAAAAGAAAAAAAAATCAAATACTCCAAAAAAGAGGGGAAAGGGATGCATTATTGTTTTTATTGGAAGAAATCTTGTCTCCCTTGGACAAAGCACATCCTTGAGTCTACTACTCAGTTTTTGGATTTATCATAACCTTAGGAAGTTGTTCTCATTACATAGAGTTGTGTCCTCCTCCATTTGGTTACTCTTCCAAACATATGGAGAGTTTGTGATGCCTCTCGTGTCACAAACTTATGTTAATAACATGCTGCCTGAGCCACTTTATATGTCATGCTTTTTTCCAAGGGAAGTTTTGCAGCCTGATTCGACCATTCTATAGTCAATCTCTTGACCTTCGCAAGTTGACCATCCTAAGAGTGCTATCAAGTCCACATTTAGAATCAATGAAGTTTTGTGTCTGATGTTTGAGATCCTCCAGTCTTTTCATGACAACTTGTTGAAGACCTTAGGGTAGCGAGTCTTACACTCTTATTATACTCATACCTGAGTTTTGAAGATCTTGAAGTTATTTCTCGAGTTATGAAGCTATCATCTCCAACTATAGACATTGATACTTCCTGAAGATCAACTTGCATATGTTATTGTACAATTATATCTTCCAATGATTTTGAGATGTAGATCCAATGTGTATTGTTCGTGGCTATGATCATTATTGACATGGATCCAATGTATATCTTTTATGTGGCCATGATTACTATAAATATATGACATGGATTTGCGATGTACTTGATTGGAATCCATGCTTAGTTTGTCCCGAGCATGGGTATGCCCACCTCAGAGAGATTGATCTTGTTGCAAATGACACACTCACAAAAACTCATCTGGGCTCACTTTACTCAGTGCTTTCTCTAAGATATTGTAATGTATTTCGGTCATCGGTTGCTCTTCTGACCTCACACATTAAGGGGCATATGTTATAGTCCAAAATTCCACCAGTATGCGTTTTTGGCTATGGCTCATCCATATACATATTTTCAAATCACTTTTGCTATAGTTCCTTGTCAAAAATCTCATTTTTCAAGGTGTACGCTACCTGATATATAGGCATCCTGTGTACATATGCTACCTGATACATAGGCATCCTGCGTATGTATGCTACCTGATACATAGACAAACTGCGTACACTCACAAAAGTTGCAAAAAATTAAAAATTCTACACTCTCCGACTAGGTTTTCGGGCTATTTTGGGTTGCATAACCATTCTGACCTCCTATAGCCCTTATCAAAACCAAATAACCATATAATTTCCATATAAAAAGGGCCCTAGGGAGGTCATTTGAAATAACTTTGGAAGAAGAAAATAAACTCTTCCCAAAGTTTTCCTTCTTTATCTTTGAGCTTATGCATCCAGTTCTGAGTATCCATCCTCAACCATATCATTCTCTCATCCTTTTTATGCAATCCATCAAACCCCTTAGTTTTGCATGCTAATTGTGAGGATTTTCTAGTGATTGTGGGATTAATGCAATTGGAGTCTTATTATAGGAACCGAGGTGAGGTTCGTAGAGCGGTGTCGACATTAAATATTCTTGTTATAATGTTCCTTATATGTTATCAATAAAATAGAGTTTTTCTTTCCCAATTCATGTGTCTATGTTCTTGTGAATAATTTTAAATGTTTATAGCTTATCTTATGAGAATTAGTACATGTTTATGTTAATAATGATTGCATATATGCTCTTGTAGATTGTTTTTTTCTGTTTTTCAGGTCATCTTTGGGGGGAGATCTGCAACTTAGGAGAAATAAGTAGATAAAAGGGATCTACTACGAATGAAATGATACAAGGTATCATTCTTCATCTTTTTCTTGTTTCCCTTATTTAAAAGCAATCATTAGGGTTTGTGAGATTGGGTAAGAATAGGTCAGTTTCTATCTTTTAAAGAGTCATTGCTATACCTAGACATTAGACCCTAACTAGGGGGATTTTCCCCCAAAGCACTAATATTCCATAATACACAATCTTCGACACGACCTACAACACTTTGACTTGCATCCTTGGGCTTACAATGTTGTAGCTAGATGAAAATGTAGGGTACCTCCTAGAGAGGTAACAATACCTATGCATGGATTAATCATTTGATGAGGTGATGCCATATGAAGGATCCACCCCAAGGCTCACAAATGGTTCATAGTTTCCTTTATATTAGTTTTGGTTGAGATGAATATTTCACTGTATTCCTTGGAGAACTAATGGATTTAGGAAAAAAATTACTTTTTATTTGTAAGAGGAGTTGAGGTGAAACCTATATAAGGGTTTTCTCTTTCCCTCATTTACATGGTTGGATTTGGGGAGAAATACCTTGGAGCTTAGTAAAATATCTATTGGATTTTTTTGGAGAATAAACTCAAATAACTTTTGGGTGAGGAAATCTTTTAGATCTTTATTTTTGTTTTTCTTGTTGTTGAAATATCTCGACATATGCTTATGGAGTTAGAATTTGGTATGCTCTTTCCATTTTCCATTATGTTATCCTTGGGATGTTTTTTGTGAATGCATTATTTGTATGTTCTTGGCTAAATGAACATACATTTCATTTGGGTAATCATAATCTTCACAAGTATTGGATGTTATCTACTTCTGTAATATCCTTAGCCATATATTTGAAATTTGGGAAAACAAGAAGAGAGTCAATGTAGCTTGTACTTTTTAGCCATATTATCTTCATTATATCATTATGATAGCCTCCAATGATCAAAATTGAACCCTTCCTATCCCTTGCAAGGGGTTCAAACCCATCCTAGAAGGGTAATTCAAAAAACACCCTTCAAAAAAATGTAAAATTTTGAAACCACTTATCATTTATGAAGGACAACAAATATCAGAAAATGTCAAAAGAAGGGTCATATTTTCAATAACCCATCAATATTCTCTCTTCCAAATCTTGGTTGGTAAATGAGCTTTGGTTCATCACACAATACTTGACTTTGGCATTTAAAGACTAAAATAATGTCTATTCTAGTTGACTTTCATCTATTCCATGATGTGGTGTACCCTTCCATATCATTAAATCCATCACATAGCTCACACCTAGATAAAGCTACCACCAAGTTGGTGTATGCACTATTTTGTGTATCACTTAATGGAAGCTTCCCAAAGAAGCTTAGACTCCTTGTCTTTGTGGATACCCACTTGAATTCTTGTGTAATGAGAATTTTCGATTCTTGTAATATGAGAATTTGCATCACATTTAGTTTACATACTTCATATTTTTTAATTCCACACTCACCATAATGCCAGTTGCTTTGTTATCTTTACCTCTAACACTCGTCATTGTTCCATTTCCTTTGTTATTTTTTCCTCAACTCCTGGTTCTATAAAAGACCAAAATAATTAGTCATAAGTTATGGATGTAAATTGTAATGACATTGTGAGCTTCTTACTAAGATTAGTTACAAATGAGTTGTTGAATGCCAAATTTGATTAATAGACACTGATCAAACCCAAGGAAATCAGGTCATCTCTCTTTTTTCATGTTTACATATTTCATCTTACTAATAGTATCAAACATGTTGATTCATAGTTTTTTTATTGCATTCATAATGCTATGTGTTTACCTATTAAAATTCATGACATTGTTATATATTTAATATATGTTATCTCACAATCTGTAGTTTGGTAAAATCCCAACCCAATCCACAGAAAGCATGACAAAATTGGGAACACTTATCACTATCACCTCAATATATGTCCCCCTCATTTTAGTGAAGGATAAATCCAACACAAGGGATGCCTCCTGGGTGACCCTAGGGGGATTGCGATGGAAAGTGAGAAGAGATGGAAAATGCCCCTATAGGTTAAGTTCAAGATTGGAAATGAGTCTTAAGAATGATTCTCGTGAGATGGTAATTGTTTTCTAAGGTAGTGTACCTACAAAACAATGTTAAACCTTCCTGGAACAAGACAATATATGATAGTACAAGCCTCAAAATCAATGGAGATTCAACAAGTAACCTTGTTGTCCAAAATTGTGTAAAAGATTTGCAAATTATACCATCGCAAGATGTTGGAAATAATGCTAGCAATAAGTAGATAAATTTCCAATGATTAGAGAAAGAACTTGATAGCAATTAGAGTGATGTTAGTAAGTGTTATCAACAATATATATAACAACTTTATGGTTGTAGAAAACATTTTCTACAACAAAAAATTCTAGCCACTAAAATTAGCAAGTAAACTACCCAAACAATAACATATAACTAATAGAACAATCACCAAGGATTACAAGTAAATTTCAGTGGTAGAGTAGTGAATAAAAGAGTGAAAGAGAACTATTTTTCTGTAGTCCTATTAGCTATAACATAAATTTTATTACAACAATTAAATTACTTGGATAATCAAGACGACCTCAAGGAACAAGGTAACTTATAACATGTAAAATCAAATTTCAAACTTAAACAATTCAATCTCCTTGATATCATGTTTAGCAATGCATAATATTCAATCTACTATTCAAAAAGACTACTGATTTATCTATTGGGTTATGGAGTCTCTTGTTTATGAGCTAGGGTTCATTACTTATCTAGGGGTGTAAGCCATTTTACTTCCTAGAGTAAACAAACCTTAGAAAGGTAAATGTACAAGGGTGTAAGCATGTTTACTCCTTGTAGAAACCTTTACAAAATATCCCTTTAAATGACAATAAAAGATAGATCTTGATGGAGGGTGTATGCCCCTATACTCCTCCAAGGGTTTAACAAATTAACCTTGAAATCAAGAAGAAAACATACAATTTGCAAAAATGTCTTACCTAATCGAAGAGAGAGCATGAAAAAAAAATGCTTATCAAGAATATTCCACCATAATTTCCAAGAAACAAGCATCAAGAGATAGTGCTAGCCTTCCTTCACCAATATACAAGTAGAAGCATCCAAAATCACAAGAGACAAGGTGGACTGAATTTCCCAAGCAGGGAAAAAATTTCAATGAATAGCTTGTATAATTTTCAAAACCATGATGATAAAATGAAAGTGAGTTGACCTCTATTTATATGAGGTCACCTACAACCAATTTGTCCACTTTTAAAAGTCAACAAAAAATTAGAAGGAGGTCGACCTTCTCTATTTTCCTTTACAATTTACAAAATTAAAATTTACATAAAATAAATCCCTAATGATGATGATGTGATGCCCTAAAGGGTGATGCTAGGCCTCAAAATGAGACGTTGAGCCTCCAAGTGAATATTGTTTGGCCTCCAAATACCATGTGTCATCTCATGATGGGCTAGAGTGACAAGTAATGCATCTCTCTCCATCAAATCATATCACATCACCACTAGAACCATCAAACCCCATCATCCAAGGTGATGTCAAAGGCCAGGGTATGACATCCTAGGCTTCCCAATGCCAACGTTTAGGTGGAAGGGGCCATAATGTCATTTTCACATGTTGTCCAAATGCATCGAAAGGAAACACACATCTTCTCAAGTGTGCAATGTGTGGGAGCGCATCATGCAAAATGCATTCCCTCAGCAAGCGATACATTTATTTAATTAAGTGTTTTTCTATAGGTCCTTAAATTTTGTGGAGAAGAATTTCATTTCTCACAAGGCCTTAGGGAGAGAATCTAAAGGATAATTTATGGTTTTTATCTTTTTCTAGATACAACTCCTCTAGGCCTTTATCCCCTTCTTCCCATGAAATGAGTTACAAGCCCTTCTTGGGTCAATAAGCCTGTAAACCCAAAAGATGAGGAAACAAAGGGGAAGAAGTGTGAAAAGTGGTAAGTATCGATGGGAATGGTACTATGACCCTTCAAGGTGACTTCCCTAGTAGAAACCATTTTTTTGGAGGTGACCCACTTACTAGAAAAACATGTCAACCACCAAGGTGAAATGAGGCAAAAGGAATAATTTCCAAGGAAACGTTTTTCAAAATCAAGAAAGCACCCTTTGTAACATGTTCAAATGCTTCAATAATTAAAATGACACTTACCACGAGACTATACTTGTTACCTCATGAAGCAAGACCTATTGTCTTTTGTGGGCCAAGCATGTGTGGTAGATGTTTCTACTGTCTATCAATGGTGATGTGTGGTAAAAGGAGGGGCTCTATACGCTCAACTAGTTCTCGAGACTCCATGTCTTCAATACGTGGGTGTCAAGACATCATCTCCTTAGTTACCCCTAGAAATGGGGGGTAACATATGAATCCTACTTGGGGACATGTTCTTGTCATAGAGTGCATGAGAACCTCAACCTCTCTTGGTAAAACTTGTGTATATGTTCATGTTTTGGTAGCTGCGGGAGGTATTAACCTCCACGTGTAACCTATGAATTAGAATATAATATTCTAGAATCAAGTGAACCATTAAACAGATGTTTGGAAACCCTAGAAGACAAGTTGACCTAGAAGAATAAATAATATTAGAATATTGTCTTCCAAAAATACAAGTCAGCTCCACAGGGAAAAGATAAACATGAAATATAATTACCAGAAAGTCAGGTCAACCCAACCAGAAAAATCACTAGACAAATTAATATAAATAGAAGGCATTTTAGCTCATTTTTACACCCATTCAGAGCACAAGTCTTGTGGAGAGTTGTAGTTATAAGAGTGCATGGTCATCTCTTGGTATTGGTCTCTCTCTTGGTGATTCTCTTGGTAACATTCTTGGTGATTCTCTTGCTGACATTTTTGGTGATTCTCTTGGTTTGATTATCTTGATATGCCTCTAGCTGTTATGGCATTATTGTGATATTATGAACATCTAGTTGTATTTTGATCTATTGAATTTATGATTATCACACTAACCTCTGTTCAAAGTTAAAGTTATGAACTGACTCTAGTCAAAGTATTAGATTGATTAAGGTTGATATTTTCGAGTTTACTTGCATTATATTCCCTAACTAAGATTTATGTAAGGAAATCATATTGTCTTAAGTACACGGGACAAATTGGAGAGAATATTTATCATCTTGAGTGAAGGAGACTCAGAAGAAAAACAACAACACCCATTCTTGAAGATAAGAGTCCAAGTTCCAGGTTTTATTGATTAAATTAATAAGTTTCCAATTGCACATATCAAGTTTAATAATTACTACATTACTAGTTGTGACAACAATTCTTGAAAGGTTCTATTACTGCTAAATACAATGAATACTTGGCAACATGTGAGTACTATTGATATAAATGATTGTAAGATGAACTAACATATCCTCTAGGAGATACTTCTTGTTTTGATTCCAGGCAGGTCACCTTGGTAATAATATGATGATTACGATGAGATTGTCTTTTTTTTATTTATTTTTATTCTTGTTGACATAGATATGTTTTTATGAAAATGATATTATACTTCTTGTTCTTGTTTTCTTGTTCGGGGTAGGTTACCATGGAGGAATTATTGATCACAACACTAGAAGAGTGTTGTTCCTATTTCTTATTATTGTATTTTTATTTTGGTTCTTGTTCAAGGAAGGTCACAAGCAATAGCTCTGAGAAGGAGCTACTATGATTATTGTTCTCGTTCTTGTTTTTATTATTATAAGAGTATTATTCTTGTCCACTATTTTCCCTTTGTTGACCTTATTCTGGGTAGGTCACAGGTGATAACTCTGAGGGAATCTATAATGATGGTTGCATGAGACAACATATTATATGGTATCTAGTTTGAGACATGGAGCAGACTATCTAGATAAGAAGTTGTATACACGACCACATACATCCATGTACCAAAGAAGAAGAAGACTAAGAAGGGCACTTTTGTGAGATACAAAGTATCTCATAAGGAGATTTATTGTAAGGAGAAGAAGGCTCCAAATATGACCGAACAAATCCCTCTAGTGTAGTTGATCACTCTTTAGATCATCATGAAGAATTAGTAGAGCCAGAAGGGCCTACCCAAAATCATTGCAGTAATAGAGAAGAGACCAGTGTGGTCCCATGAAACTTTGCAGGATGTAACATTGATGAGCCATATCATGAGGAGCATATGGCTCCACCGGTGGTGAGGCAGGAGACCCCACCAAGTACCAGCTCAGAAGTAGCTAGAGTTTAGAGGGATTCAACCCTCACGATCTAGTAGGGAGGAGAAGCCTCCCCAGGACCATTCACATGAAATTTTAGAGGAAATCATCAGACATAGAGGGAGAAGATGTCTCCAAAGATTATACAGACTCAGAGGTAGTTAATCTTCAGAGGGTGTTGTGGGTGGGAAATCCTTCCTACAGACTAGCACTAAGGGTTTTATCATGCATGCATAAATTACCTAAAGATTCTTACTTTTTACCATCATCCCATGCCTAAACCCCCATTACTCATATGTAAATACAAGGCTTAAGAGATTAAGTTGATGTACCTTATTTTTCGTGTTTGATGTTGATCCCTTTTCACGCTTGGTCATTCTTTGACTACCACTCTCCTCCCAATGCTGACCTTCATTCACTAAAGACAAACAAATAACTCCACATGCATTTGATCTATGAACTAATGGGTTAGAGATTTAATCAATCATACAATCAATATTCCAATAATGACAATCTCATATGGCGGG
>SNQJ01S0002998.1:0-11179 GCA_010110895.2 Picea sitchensis
AAAGTTAAAATATATTAGGGCCGCGTGTTGGTAAGGCTTTCTTTTTACCGTTGAGGAATTGAAGCAGTTCAAATATAAAACGCATTCATTATTTTGCATTACAATATGATAAGTAAAAATTATAAATATTTGGAAAAATGTTTATATTTATAATTTTATTAGTTAATTGAGCTTAGTTTGAGTGATTAGGAATAATGATTGTAATATCAAATCTCATAAATACATAAGTATAAATATAATATGTTAAATTAGTTAAAAAGTATATATTATAATCATTTCAAACTTTATTATTGAGTCAAAATTTTAACCTTATATGAAGATTATCAAGATTTTGTCTCAAAATTATCAAGATTTTAAAGTCTATCTTGAATACCATCAAATAAAAAATAAAAAGGATATATTGATTCTAAAATACTTATTAAAATATTATTTACAAAACCACTCATAAAAAAACCTTGTAAAGTTAAATACTTTTTACTTTAAGTGACACTATAACTTTAAGCTTATAAATCACTCCCTCAATATAACTTTAAGCTTCTAAATAACTGCCTGGTTGAGAATGGAAAACAATCAATCAAGTCGGATGTCAAATGCACCATTTCATTCATTGTATGGCGATTAAAATGAAAAGGATGAATATGATTAGATAATAGTGACGAGAATGAAACTGGAAGGTGCAAGCATTAGGGAGAAGATTCGACATATATATTTAAAAGGAGTAACTTTGGAAGCACTCAACTCATTCGGTTTGCAAACTCTACAATTAGAAGAAAAAAAATGTCTTTAAACAAAATTCATTTCAAAAGAATTAAAAATTATTATGAAAAGTAGTCATTATTGTGAAGGTTTTTGACCTTGAAAGTATAGGAATCCACTAATTACTAGCAGAAATTAGGTTTATGTCTCACTTGCTAAATAACTAATGAAGTTTTGTGGATTTGTCAAACAATATATGACATATGAGAAAATTTGAGATTATGGACCTATCATATCATGGAATTGAATATGGGGCATTCAAATCTCCCCATTTTTGACAAAGGTGGTTTTTCCACAAAGTTAAAGTTTTATCTTTTTCATTCTTTTTTCGAAAATGTGACAATTTGGGTCATTTTAAAATCAGCCAAAACCCTTAGGGGCAAAGTTCCATGAGAAAAGTTCCCAATGCTAGGGTGGAACTCAAACTTCCAACATAGTTCCTACCAGATTTAGGGACAATTTATTATAGTAAGAACTATGTCGAAAGTCAGAATTCCACCCTATTGTTGGGAAATTTTTCCCTATTGATTTTGGCCTATTTTAAGAAAACCCACATCATCATATTTATTTGAAGAAACAAAGGGAAAAGATGGAACTTTAGCTCATCGAAAAAATAACCTCAACAAAAAAATAAGTACCTGTGGTGCCAGCATATAGTGCTATGATGGTGTGGACAGGCACTCATATTGCCAAAACTCTTAGGGGGGAAATTCCATGGGAAAATCCAACTCTAAAATGAAACTCTAACTTTCATCCTAATTCCTACCAAATTTAGAGACAATTTTTACTAGATTAAAGAGGGGATATGAATACCCCTTATCGCACGCAACAATATTTTTGTGCACTAAAAATATATTAAATCCAAAGGTGGGTGATTTACAAACACTAAATCCTATGGATACAAGGATTGTAACTTGTTGACATTTCTACTTTTATAATTATCCATATACCTTGCATATAAAAATACCAAGTTGGGTGATTTTCAAACACTAAAGCATGATAAAATGGGAGAGTAGAGTGGATATGAAGAAATATTTAATGAATTTTGGTAATATCAATAGATTAGATCTGAGAGGTTGATATTCTCTCAACCACACACCAAACAAGGATTTCACCAATCCAACTCTTTAACAAAGAACTCTAACAACCTCTTAAGAATGGGATCACACAACTCACTTAGAGATTAACTCTCCTTCTCAACACATATTAGCAAACATATTAGATAAGTAGGAATTAGTATATTCCAACACTCTCCCTTAATGGCTATTTATCTAAATATCTATGTGGTCATATCTTCATGTGCTTCCTCTTGTACCTGCATCTGATTATTGATGTCCATATAAAAAATAAATCCAACTACCGAGATACATGGGTGACAAACCTGTGGACATTTCTAACTTTATATAATTCTATGTGTGCCTTGCATGGCCTTCTTCCAATTTCTTTTAGTCGGCATCATTGTTGATGATGAGAACTCCACCGCATTTATATTATGTGAGAAGAGAGGCATTTCATCCATTGAAGAATTAGAGAGGCAATTCTACTTTCTGAGAAGAGAGGCATTTCATTAGTTGAGAAATTACTTAAATTTTGAAATACGGATAACGAGACAAGTCTATAGTTATAAACTTGTGACTTTTAAAGTTAAAGCAAAGTCTTAAAGGTAGTGTACTAACCAACTAAGCCAACTTCTCACTTTATAGAAAACTATAGAAAGAATCAGCTCATGACACTACCACTACTCATGAATGAATATATCATAATAATGCTAATAGGCTATCAAATAAGTCCATATAAAAATTAAATATCTAAAAATTAAATAAGAGTAACCATCTTAAGCCTAGATATATCAAGCATCAAGAGGAATCCACCCTTAAAGTAAGTAATTCTCTTATGTTCTACTCTATATAATATGTATTAATTTCTTCTTATTAAATGATTAAAAATAATTACACTTTAAAAACTCACTTTTATCTTAGGGTTATTTTTCTTTCTCTTGATGGATTTAGGTTAATTTTTCTTAATATTTTTCTTCTTTAATAGATTTTAGCCTAATTCTAATATTTAAATGTTATCATATATATATAACATAGTTATTTAATTTTATTTGATATTTTTTATTATTAAAAAAACATAACATAATATTAAATTACAACATATTTTTTTCTCAATATTTAAAATCTTTAAATTTAAAAGACAATAACTGTTTTAATTAAAATTTATTAATTAATTATAATATTTATTAAAAAATTTTTTTTTTTTTTTTTATTTAAAATTCATTTTAAATATTAAAAATATTAAACGCCCTATCAAATCAAAAGCTTCCCAAGTGAAAAAGCGATTCTTTTACTAGAATCTTAATTCCTCATAATGGTATGGAAGGAAGTGGTCTTCCTAAAACCACTCTTAAATTATAATTATTATGATGTGTGCCAAGCATTACTTGTGTGATGGTTTTTTGAAAATTTTGGCAATCGAAAGAAAAGAAAACAACCTGCCCCAAATCTAGGTCGTGGTAAATTACAGCTGGCGCTTTACCAACAATATGGTGAAGTTGTTTTGAGAGGGAGCTCAAAAAAAAGATTAGATGAGGATGTTTTCATTTCTTTCATTTACAAAATCTTTATAAACTTTGAAAATAAGTTGTTAGTAAGAAACGTGCCGATATCATTAAAGAAAAATAAAAGAAAATAATACATACCATTTTCATAACACCATTTTCATTTACAAAATCTTTATAAACTTTGACTTTATAAACTTTGAAAATAAGTTGTTAGTAAGAAACGTTTATTACTAAAGAAATAAAAGAAAATACATAAATTTACAGTAAATTCGCATTTAAATTCAGTTAAGCCATTAATATTGTTAAGATCTCAATTCCATCCATATTTATATTAAGAGCATCATTAATATTGTTAAGATCTCAATTCCATCCATATTTATATCTTTAAGGCATGTTCTAAATTAAAGGTAGCAAGGACATTATAAGTTGGAGAATAGTAACAATTTGAGAGAGAAGGAAATCATATTTATATCTTTTAGGCATGTTTTAAATTAGACATCATAAAAAGGGTTGTAGTGAAACAACATAGAAAAGAATTCGAGTATAAATAATTTAGATTATCATTTGTTCTAAGTATTGAGAATTAGGATACTCCTTCTTGAAGGGCATGGATGATTATGATGATGTTACACCATTTTTTATGAAATCCTTCTTCTCCTCATCAATTGAGGATGAAGTTGTTATCATCGTTATCATTATGATAAAAACAACAATAAGAGTGTAACTAGCAATTCCCTATGGTGGTGAAAAGGACGTTGTAAAAAATGTGGCGTGTTAAAATGTAGCATGTATTATGTAGATTTGATCATAGACCATGTGACATGTAGAAGCATGTGAGTTTACCATAATCGTCAAATTTCAAACATGGTGTTTCCTATTTGTATCAACCATTTGTGATAACTCTACAGCTGAACCAAGATAAGTGTTGTGAGGCATGACTCTACATGGAAAATAAACACTTAACCACCCTTTAAATGAAATAAAATTCCATTATTACTCTAATAAATCACTTGAGCACCCTTACCTTATAGGAATTATTTCCACATAAAGATGAATAATATGAATACAAGATAACTGACCTAACAATGAAAAAAAAAAAAAAATAATATAGTCACAAGATAATGCATCTAGTGGAAATATTTATATGGATATTGTTGATTAATTGGGTTGCTGTCATTGATGTCAACCCTAAAGAAAGTCCAAGAGTGAAGTTGGAGAAAAGTTTTGGTAATGGACCCAAGTTTGTTTTGATGTATAATGGTATTATCTTTACCGCAAATGAAGATAAGTGATTATTCTAGATGGATGCGGCTAGCGTCATTTGATTTCTTGTGGTATGTGGAACGCCACATAACTCCTCAATGGTTAGAGAGTTATGGCTATGTATTGGAGAACCCTCATGAGTCATCTAGAAGACCCAACAGTCAAAGTAGTCAAAGTGTTTTATGGAAGAAGAAATTATTTAACAATAAAGTGAAGGGATGATGTACTATAAGTCAAAGAGGATAAAACAATAATCTATTTAAATAATAAAGTTACTGGAGAACTTACTAATTATGGAAAATGGTTAAGTTATGGAAAGTGGTTATAAGGTTAACCCTAAAATAAGGGAAAGTGGGTTAAGATTATTAAAAAGGTAACCCCTGAGGAAGCTAAGCATAAAAGTATAAAATAAGAGGCAAGGGTCTCATTCAAAACACACACTCTTGAATATCATTGAATATTTACCTTTGTGAAAGGCTATTTGGGCAAGTATTATTGATAAAAAAAAAGCGAGGCGTGAAAAGCAAAGAGGGAACCGGAAGAAAAAGCGCTACAGAAAACCGCCAGAAAAGTGTGGCAAGAAAATTGCAAAAGAAAAAGTGTGGCAGAAAAAGTGTGGCTGAAAAATTGCGGTAGAAAAATTACGGCAGTAAATTTGTGGTAGAAAAATTGCGGCAGGAAAATAGTGGTAGAAAAACCGCGGAAGAAAAATCGCAATAGCATAACTCTATAAGAAGAAAAAGGTATGGTTTTTACATGTGTA
Source organism: Picea sitchensis (assembly GCA_010110895.2). Lineage (NCBI taxonomy): Eukaryota > Viridiplantae > Streptophyta > Pinopsida > Pinales > Pinaceae > Picea > Picea sitchensis. The sequence goes on from SNQJ01S0002998.1 coordinate 5,346, forward strand.
GTGTTGAATTTATGAATCAAGTTGGGGTTTTCCTTGTAAATATGTTACATGCCCTCTTTGAAGTTTAGGCTTTGTTGTGGTGGATTGATCCGAGGCGATCTACCCAATTTTAGTATTGGCCCGCGTTTGAGGGCTTTGGTTGAGGCGGTTATCGGCTATTGGTACAGATAAAGGTTATATAATAGTGAGGTTCTAGCACATGGTTTGAGGCACAAACTTCTGGTATAGTGTTTGAGGTATATGCAGATCGTATATGTGATCAGATCAGATTTGGATGATGAAATTGATGAGGTCTTTTGGTTGAGGTACATGTTGGGTACATGGTTGAGACAAGTAGTTGATGAGTTGGCACATACATGAGGTGTATAGTTGATGATGTTGGTACATTTTGATGAATCATAGCTGATGTGTAGTTGATGCATGATTGGTACATATTTGGTGCATGGTTGATGCACTTGTTCATGGTACAGGTTGAGGTACAAGTTGGTGCATGGTTGATGCACTTGTTTATGGTACAGGTTGATTACAAGTTGTTTGGTACAGGTAGATTACAGGTTGTTTGGTACAGGTTGGTGCATGGTTGATGCACTTGTTTATGGTATAGGTTGATTATAGGTTGAGGTACAGGTTGATGCATGGTTCGGGTTATTGGTACATGTTGTTTGGTGCAAGCCGATTGGTACAGGTTTATAGCAGTATATATCACAGTGATAGTGTGACAGTGGTTCCATCATTCTACTTATACGTCAGGGCGGTTGGACGGGGCAAGGACAGGTGGTTGTAGCCACCTTCCGATTGTAGTTGGAGAACATAGGCGGTTTTAGCCTCCTTCTGGTTGTAGCCAAAGAATTGGAGAGTTGGAGTTTCCCTCAGGTTGTAGCCTAAGAACATAGGGGGTTGTAGCCTCCTTCTGGTTGTAGCCGGAGAATTGGGGAGTTGGATCTTCCCTTAGGTTGTAACATGAGAAACTAGGGGGTTAGAGCCTCCTTCCAGTTGAAGCTAGAAAACAAAGGAAGTTGATGTTTCTAATGAATGTAATTCTTAAAGACATATAAGAAAAATAATTCAGTGGTTTTCTCCCGCTTTGGGTTTCCACGTAAAACACTAGTGTACTGTGTATGTGTGTGATTGATCATTTGTTCATTGTTTATTTACTTTGCAACTATTGGATGATAATGTTACATTGATATAACACTTGCATTTTATGGTGAAAAGGGATTAAATTTCTCTATTATTGATTCACCCCCCCTCTCAGTAATCCAACAATTGGTATCAGAGCAAGTTCCTTCAGGAAGCAATTTAACCACTGGAAGGAGATCATGGATTATTCTAAGAATGGAGTACCGATGTTTAATGGTCATAATGGTTTAAAATATGAGATGTGGAGCAGAAGGATGAAAGTATTTTTACAGGCACAGGGACATTATATTTGGCTATGAATTGTTAAAGGATATGATAGTTCAAAAAGGGAAAAGACTATAGCCAAGAAGAAATTGAAGAAGAAAAAAAAAATGGCAATGGATTTCATCTAGGAAGGATTACCTAATCCAGTAAGAGAAAAGGTTGGTAAATTTTCATTGGCTAAAGAAATTTGAGATAAGTTACATGACATATATTATTCACCCATCACAAAATCGGAAAATGTCAAAGAAGATGAAGATACAGATCAAGAAGAATTATGTTCACCATGTCAAACATAATTACCAGAGGTATGTTGTTTTTCTTTAATTGTGAAAAACACAGACTTCTTGAAATAGAATGCCATGAAGGAAATGAGACAGAAAAAATAATTGAAAAGGAAGACAATTATGAAGCAAAATTGATTAGTGCTTTAGATGAACTAAGAGAAGAAAACAAGTCACTCAAGAAAGAATTGATGAAACAAAATAAAAGTGTTCACATTTTTTAAGAATCCCAACAGGTCATCGAGAACTTAAGAACTCAACTAGAGAACCCAGAAAGATTGAAGAAAATATTGAATATCAAAAGTAGTATTTGGAAGCCAACATAGAAGCACAGAAGAAAGAAGCAGAAATGAGAGAGAAGATATTGGCAGATCATATTAAGGAAAGAACTAACGATCTAAACCAGCTTGAGGCAGAGTTTGGTCAAGAAGAGAAAGGACTTGAAGAAGAAATAATCACATTAAAAATTCAACTTGAAGAAGAGAAAAGAACAGAAGAAGTCATGAAGTCTCAGATAATGAAGAAAGAAGAAGAGGTTGAGAAGCTTGAAGAAGAAGTTGTCACTTTGAGAAGTAAAATCTTCAAGCTCAACCAAAACATTGAAGAAACAGAAACATCCACATCAGTTATAGAGAATGAAGAGAAGCACTCTAGGTTGATAGAAAAGAAGAATGAAGAAAATAGAAAGAGTTATGCAGAAGTACTCAAAGGAAGGAATCATGGTCAACCAGAATCTAAGAAAACTATTGAAGATACATCTTCAAGAAGACCATCCATGTTCAAGCCACAAAGAAGCTTCAATCATGATCATGATCAGTAAAGGCAAAAATTCAGAAGGACTACGCCACAAAGAAGATCATTCACTCCCAGGTATGTAAATTTCTTTTATGGTCATTGTTTTTATTGTACTAACTTTGGACATAAGGTTGCAGATGGAAGGGATTATAAAAGAAATGTTCAAGCAAGAAATGCCTATGTGGCCCCACGTAACATTGAATGTTACAAATGTCATCACTATGGACACATAGCTAGTGATTGTAGAAGCATAATCGATACATACTTGAAAGAGAACATTGATATCATATGTAAGAAATTATGGATAATAAAACATGAAGAACAAGTGAACAAAGACCAGGTCCTAGAGATCGAAAGATTGGAAATAAAACGAAATGAAGAAATGTTTTTAGAGAAAAAGAAAGATGTCAGATATAGAAAGGTTTGGAAAACAACTGAAAGAAAATAAGGACAGGTAAATAAGGAACAGGTTCAATATATTGTACTTTTAGGCATTGTAGTGAAAGATGAATCCACGGACAGAAAGAAAGAAGTCAAAGCTCAGAGAGATGATGAATCTATCAATGAAGATGATGATAAATACACATCTGAGCAGGAATTGTTCTAAGCCATCCGGCTTAGAGACTCTCAGGTAACATGAATATTAGACAGGGGGAGTCTATGTGATAGTTGTGACAGACCAAAGAACCATCCTTCGAGCAGCTTGCAGAGTTTGAATAGACAGATCCAGGGCAGTCAGTTAGAAGAAGTACAATTAGTTGTAGTAGTGAATACTTCATGATAGTACAGTGATAAATGGGTCAACAATATGGATAGTGTGCAGTAGAGTCTTGGACAGTATGAACAGAGATGGATTTATAAGAACACTTAGCAGGCTTGGAAAGATATATGATAGTGGACGAGAGCATGGATTCATAGATTGGTTCAAAGAGTGGTTCAAAGACAAATGAACATTATCATAATAGATGATAATTACACACGAAATGGATCGAACAGTGATAATGGATTCAAAATTGACAAATATTTTTTGGACATATTCAATGCATACAACAGTTCACATTCAAAATAGAGTAATGCTCGGAAACAACAATAACAAAAATTCCTACGAGCTATGGAAAGGAATACCAGCAAATGTGAAGCACTTCAGAGTATTTGGAAGAAAATAATACATCAAAATAGAAGATGGCAGAATGGGAAAGTTTGACTCTCGTGTAGACAAAGGAGTACTTGTTGGTTACTCAAGTACAAGGAAAGCATACAAGTGTTACAATCTGAGGTTGAAAAAAGTTGTGGAAAGCATCAATGTAACAATTGATGAAACAGGTGGACAAGAATTAAAGGAAGAAGAAAATGAATCAATGGAACAACTTTACGAAGAAGAAGAAGAAGACGAAGAAGAAGTCTACATTGAACAACTAGAAGGATTTTAGTTGTCAGAGAACGCATATTACATGTACAAATTGAAGAAGGCCTTGTATGGTCTAAAACAAGCTCCTAGAGCATGGTACTCTAGACTGGATAAATATCTGCATCATGTAGGGTTCAGAAAAGGAAGTGCAGACAACAACCTCTACATCAAGGTAACTCAAGATAGTATTTTATTAATTCAAATTTATATTGATGATATTATTTTTGGAAGCAATGATGACAAGTTAAGCCAGAAATTTGCAAAGGATATGCAGAATGAATTTGAAATGTCATTACTGAGAGAACTATCATTCTTTCTAGGTCTTCAGATACGTCAAAGAAACCAAGGAATTTTTATATCTCAAACTAAGTATATCAGAGAAATGATAAAGAGGTTTGGAATGGAAGATTTTAAACCAGTTACTACTCCTATGCAAACCAGTTGCAAATTGAGCAAAGATGATGATTCAAAGTCTACAGACTAGAGGCAATACAGGTCAATGATTGGTAGCTTACTATATGTGACAGCATCCGGACCATATGTAATGCAGGCAGTTGGACAGGTGGCACAATTTCAAGAAACACCAAAGGAATCACATGTCTTAGCAGTGAAGAGGATTTTCAGATATCTCAAAGGAATAGAAGAGTTTGGATTATGGTATCCAAAAGGAAAGGATTTATCACCTATTGCCTACATAGATGCAGATTGGCCAAAATGCATTGATGATCGATGAAGCACCAGTGGAGCAGCGTTCTACTTGGGTGGGTGTTTAGTATCATGGATAAGAAAGAAACAATCATCAGTATCCTTATATACAGCCGAAGCAGAATATATTGCAGCAGTAGCAAGTTGTACACAAGTTCTATGGATGAAACAAACTCTAACAGATATACAGGTTGAGTATGATGAGCCCATTCCAATCTATTGTGATAATACAAGATCTATCAGTATCTCAAAGAACTCGGCGATGAACTCCAAGACGAAGCACATTCCAATCAAGTATCACTTTCTACAAGAATAGGTTGCAGAGAAGAACATCAGAGTTGAATATGTGGGCACAAAAGAACAAGTGGCAGACATCTTTACAAAACCGCTTCCACAGGAAGCCTTTGAGTATCTTCGCTAGAGACTGGGAGTAATTTCTACTCCAAAATGAATGTTTTTGAATGTGTATCTTATATGTCTTATATTTACACGAGGAAGCACCATAAAGAGGACAGTTCAGGTCGGGAAATCAATTTCAGGAAGAGTTCAGTTAGGGGGAGTATCCCCAAGGACAGTTCAGTTAGGGGGAGCAACCCCGGATGGAAAGATACCTTTTCCATTGATGACAAAGGGAAAGAGTTTTATCAGATGCAAAGCACAGAGGCATGGTTCCAGGGGGAGCGATGGTCATAGGAAGAGCATGAGTGATATGACTTCAGTATTGCATCAGAGTGTTGTCATCAATGCCAAAGAGGGATATTGTTGATTAATTGGGTTGGTTTTCATTGATGTCAACCCTTGAAGAAAGTCTAGTAGCGAATTTTGGTAGCACAAAGGTTTGGATAATGGACCCAAGTTTGTTTAATGTATAATGGTATGAGTTTTAATATATTTGAAGATAATACTATTCTAGATGGATAGTACATGTCATTCCATTTTCGGTGGTATGTGGAACGTCACATAACTCCTCACGGTTAGAGAGTTATGGCCATGTGAAGTTGTAGAACCCTCGTGAGTCATCTAGAAGCCCCAAAAGGTCAAAGTAGTCAAAGTGTTTGCAAAGAAGAAATTATTTAAATAATAAAGTGAAGTGATGAATGTACTATAAGTCAAAGAGGATGCAAAAGAAATTATTTAAATAATAAATTTAATGGAGAACTTGTTAATTATGGAATGTGGTTAAGTTAAGTGGATAAGTGGTTATAAGTGGTTTAACCCTAAAATAAGGAAAGTGGGTTAAG
>SNQJ01S0002998.1:12540-46386 GCA_010110895.2 Picea sitchensis
GTAGCTAAATTGCAAATATTGAGACAAAAATTTGAAAATGGAAATATGCAAAGTAATGAATCCATTCATGTTTACATTACAAAAATGAAAGATTTTTTTAATCAAATGAGATATTCAGGAGAAGATATTCCAGAAAGAAGACTAATTGAGAAAATTTTAAGAAACATGTTTTTCCCAAGTTTCACATGGTCACCACCAGTATTATGGTCTCCAAAGATTTAAACACAATGAAGCTTGATGAATTGAGTGGAGTTTTGCTAACTATTGAAGAAAATATTCCAACTAAGGAAACAAAACATGCATTTTCAAGAAGGAATAGAGGAAGAGGAAAAAGCAGTGGTCAATAGAGTAGGCATCCACAACAATCACAAAACTATCAAGGAAATACATCCACCTCAAAGGGAAGAGGAAGAATTCCAAGTCATTTCAAAGGAAAAAATAGAGAATGATTCCATGAAAGAGGAAGAGGCAGAGGCAAAGGCATAGATGGATATCAAGAAAGACAAGGACCACAATGTTATTATTGTCATAAATTTGGTCATGTTGAAAAAGATTGTTATGCAAAAAGACAAGGACCAAGTAATGAAGATGGATGAACCACGGACTTATGCAGACGCATCAAGAAAGAAAGAATGGAATGAAGCTATGGAAGCAGAATTGAATGCCTTGATGAGAAATGATACATGGGACTTGGTTGGTTTACCAAAAGGAATAGATGTGATTGGTACTAAATGGGTTTATAAAACTAAGTATAAATCGGACGGCACAATTGATAAGTATAAGGCATGTTTAGATGCAAAAGACTATGCACAAAAAGAGATAATTGATTATATTGAGACATTTACTCCAGTGGAAAAGTTGGATACAATCAAGATGGTACTTGTGTTTGTTGCACAGTGCAAATGGACAAATTATCAGATGGATGTTAAATAAGTTTTCCTTAATGATTATGTAGATGAAGAAATATATGTTGAGCAGTCAGAAGGTTTTCAAGTTCTAGGTAAAGAAGATTGTGTTTACAAGTTGAAGAAGGGCTTGCATGGTCTCAAACAAGCGCAAAGAGCATGGTATTCCAGAATTGATAAATATTTTCAGGATCATGGCTTAGTTAAAAGCCTATTTGAGCCCAATCTCTATATTTTTCAGTCAGGAAAGGTTATTTTGGTAATTTCATTATATGTTGATTATTTGATCTACACAGGGAACAGTGTTGAATTATTTCAAATGTTTAAGTCACATATGATTGTAGATGATAGATATTGGTGAGTTGCATTATTTCTTGGATATTGAAGTTTGGTATAAGGAAGATAATATTTTCATATCACAAGCCAAGTATACTTGGGATATTCCGAAGAAGTTCAGAATGTTGAGTTGCAAGCCGACAACTCCTTTGGAAGTTGGGTTGAAGTTATACGAACATGGTGACTCCAATTCAATTGATGTTAATTTGTATCGTCAATTGATTGGAAGTTTGATCTACTTAACTACAACTCGACCAAATATATATATTGCAGTCAGTATGGTATCAAGATTTATGGCAGAGCTCAAGGAATTGCATTGGAAAGGGCCTAAAAGGATTTTGAGATATTTGTGTGGTACAATTGGCTATGATTTGGTATACATATATACAAAAGATTTCAGGATGATTGGTTATACAGATTCAAATTGGCAAGGCTACATGGATGACATGAAATCAACTTCAGGATATTCATTTAACATTGGTTCAATAGTATTAAAAAACAACCTGCAGTTTCTCTCTCCACCGCAGAAGCAGAATATAAAGTCACAGAGACAACAGCATGTAAAGCAATGTGGTTAAGAAGAATTTTGGAAGATCTACATGAGCAATAGGAACAATTCACTCAATGAATGTTTGATAATCAAAGTGTTATTCAAATGACCAAGAATCCAGTTTTTCATAAGAAGACCAAGCATATTGATATCCAGTGTTTTTTTGTTTGGTATTTAGTTCAACATGGTGTGATTGAGATCATGTAATGCAAAACAAAAGAGCAAGTAGCAGATATATTCACTAAAGCACTACCAAAGGAAAAGTTTTGCAAATTCAAAGATGATCTTGGAATATTTCCAAATGATAAGTATGGGGGAGAAATGTTGAAATAATGAATCATTTGTATGTTCTAAATGAATTATTCTTATATGTTATATCTCTAAGGTTTAATTAAAGTTACACAAACATGCTAGAGAGATTTGTGGAAAAATTGTTGAGTGAGTTGAGGGGTGATTCTTGAGACATTATAAGAGATGATAGCCCCTTGATACATCTCCTCTTTATGTATAAATGTATGCTTTGGTAATTAGAAAGTTTGAGCTAGGGGTGCATTATTGACAAATATATTTGCTCCATTAGTTTGTTGGTGGAGTTCTTCACTTGGTCTGTCAAAGTCTACAACTTCTAAACCCAAGCTTCGACATATGTGCTAGTCTACTCGATCCCAACTTAAGAAACACCCAAATTTCTAGTTGGTCTATCAAAGTCTGTAACTTCTAAACCCAAGCTTCGACTTGTGCGTTAGTCTACTCAGCATGACCACATGGTCCATGGCCACAGCTTCCATGTTGCAACCCAAAAATGGGTCGACCTTCTAAGCACATATGAAAGCCTACCAAAGTCTGAAAGACTTGGTTCCACCTTGTTACCATCATCCTGTAACATACCTTGAAAAAACAAGAGAACTCACAATTTCATGTGGATGAACTATCTTGACTATCTGCTACAACAAGGCACAAAGTTTGCACTTTCTAGTCTTTAAGCCACTCTTGTGACTATCTATCAACTCATCCCAAAGCCTACTACTTTGCTTCAAGTACCTTCCAAAAATGAGTTCCCTGATCTCACTTTGTCAAAGTGAAGAGCACCAAAATTGTCACAAAATAGACTCTAAAACCACTTTTCCTTGAAAAAGTGGTGAAAACTATGCTTTGATATCAAGAGTGTAAACAAGCTATGTGATTGGGTAGTGCATAATATACGAGTATGTGTGGTGCTTGTCTATGGATGAGGTTATCGATAGAAACCTGGTTACCCGTGGAAACCCTACTAGCAAGAGTTGCCAAGGTCTACAATATATCTAATCTAAAAAAGGACGAGTATACATTTTTTTTAGTGCTGAAGTTTTTTTAATATATTTTTTGTTTTTTTATCTGATCTTAATAAAATTAGATTGGCATTTTTAAATAATTTTTAATCTTGATAAAATTGGACTAGCATTTTAAAATAATTTTTTCTAAATTTTATGTTCCTCATAATTATGATTCTTTATTTGTTTTAACATGTATTTTTCTTTTATTTGTTTTAATATGTATTTTTCTTTTATTTGTTTTAATATGTATTTTTATTTTGTAATTTAATATAACACATTTTGATAGATCAATTCCGTCCTAGTGAACTTTAATAATCATCATCATTAATATAATGCATTTTATAATTAAAGTTGCTAAAAGTACATTTCCAGAACAATAAATCTTAAGAAAAATGAACAAGCATTTTTAAATAATTTTTTCTAAATTGTATGTTCTTCATAATTATGATTCTTTATTTGTTTTTACATGTGTTTTTCTTTTATTTATTTTAACATGTATTCTTATTTTGTAATTATGATTATTAAAAATGCATTTCCAAAATAACAAATTTAAATAAACAATTTAAATCTAATTGAACACACATTATTTTCAAAGAATTTTGTTTTTTAAATATTTCATATATCACTTTATTTTTTATCTTTTAAATTTATTGTTATTTTTTTTCTTTTAAAATTTCTTTCACCTCCCCTTTATCCATCATGTTTAGATATCTCTACTATTCATCTTTTAAATTTATTTTTATTTTTTTCTTTAAAATTTCTTTACCACATATATAGTATAACGTCAACATATTCTACTTTTCTTTTTTCAATTTCTTTCAAATCTTTCTTTATATTGTTTTTGAATGTAGTTCACTTTCATCTTTTATTTTTCTTTGGATGTACTTCACTCTCAGTTTTTTTTTTTAATGAAAAAGATTCCTCTTTTGAATATACTTTTTTTTAAGAAAAACTTTCCTTGCTCTCCTGCATCTCTTTCAAAGTCTCGCAGACATACATTGCATCTCTTTCAAAGTCTCGCAGACATACATTCCTTACTCTTCAAGGAAACATTCCTTTCTTGAAATGTGCTTTCCTGGCTCTCTATAATATTATGTTTCTTTTTTAAATGTGTTTCACCTTCATCTTCCGAACGGAGAACAGAACATTCCTATCTCTTTATGTTCTTCACCATTATCGAACATTCCACAAGAACAGAACATTCCTTGGGATGTGTTGGGAAAACATTTATTGTTCTCGTTTATGTATCTACACGTTCTTCACCTTTATCGAAGATTTCTCTCCTTTTTTTTTTGGAGATGGTTGCCATTTACCATGCAAAAAGGCGAAATACAGACCAACCAGATATGAAAAAACCAATAAAGGTATCATCTGATTCAAATACTCGAAAGGAATAAACTTACAAGTCAACATTATCTTATGGTAGTATCGAACCCTCGTTGACAAATTAGGCAAGCTCTCGCATGCTGGAATTATTAGTGAGCCCACATGTGTAATATTGTTATGTGGTTAGAAAAAAAAAAGGTGTCAACCTGGGAATTTGCGAAAATGTCAGGTTTGTATAATTTGCAGAAAACAGTAGGAATGTTTGGGGAATTGGTGTAGCTGGGAATTTAGTTTGTGAGGAATGCTAGACGTTTTAAAGACAAATTAGCTGTAACTGTTCAGCGTGCCACACAGGAAATAAGTAATTAAAATAATTTCAAATAAAACTAAAAATGAGAAACTCCCTTTTTGATCCAAGGTACTGCTCAGGGTGCCACACAGGACATTAAGTATTCATAATAATTTGCTGCTTTTGGTTTCTGTGGGGGCCTTGGGGACATTAAGTATCCATAGAGATAGAGGGATAGAGAGTCCTATCATATCATTAAACGTCTTTGAATAATGTGGGCTGCTTTTCTTTTATAATTTGCTGCTGGTGGTTTCTGTGGGGCCTTGTTTGCTGTTTTTATTACCTCCTCTATTCGGCTGTTCCTGATTGAGTGTATTTTGCTTGATTTGGTCTCTCCCTGTGGGTGGGTTCACAGCGCTTCAGCATTGCTGGCAGATTAACATTGTAAAAAAATTTATACTTTATATAAATTGGAGTAATTTTCTCTTGGAAAAAAAGTATTCATAATAATTTTAAACAAAAATGAAAAATTCCCCTGGAAGATTACTGAGGAAGACAATTTTGACAATTCTTATGTTTGTGGCAGAAAAAAGGATTTCCAAAACCCAGATGGCGCTGAAGATAATCCTTATGATTGGAGCATTCAAAAATCCAGATCTTTGGTGGTAATCTTTACACTTGCAGTAGAAACAGGTTTCTAAAATCCAGATCTAGAAAATTCTGTTGAGACACATGTCTACAAAGAGAGGAATGAGCTGACCAATCGGTTGTCCAATGCTGAAGAATGAGCTGACCAATCGGTTGTCCAATGCTGAAGAATGAGCTGGCTGATCGGTTGTCCAAGGCCAATCTTATACAAGGAGAAAGTTGGCTGACATGTTGTTGTCCTAGGCTGATCTTGGGACTGGTTGCGGGACATTAGCACACATAGAATTAAGTGTGGAGGGTGTTTTTTTCTAGAGAATATGTAATTTGATGATATGCATGTTTCTTCTATTCTGATATACGTTACGTAATTTCTGCAGGAACTGAATGAGAAAAGATGTGTGGTCTAGTGGCAAGTTACAAGGCCATCTACAAGAGGAGTGCATTCAAGGCAAAAGCGTATTAACATTAAGATTTACAATGAGGACTTCATGATCTTGACAGCTTAAAACTACATTTAGAAATAACCCTCCTCTCTAAAGAAGGTTAAACAGTAGCAGATGTAAACAATTTTTCAATTAAAAATAAACTGTAAACAGCATTTCAAATAAAAATAAATAAATGGAATAACAGCTGTAAGCATTACAGAATTTCAAATAAAACAAATAAATAGAACAGCTGTCAGGTGATATTTTATAAAAATAAATAAAGACCCTTGTGTGCCATAAATAATACCACCTTTACTTAGATTTTTTCAGAAGAATGCATCGCTGGGCACAAGCAAAAATAATGTAATCATATAAAACAGTACAAGAAGACAACCTCACAGAAGAATTATAGCATTGAAACAACACAAGTTAACATAAGTTCAATATACATCCACCATACAGGTGGGGATATCTATTTAGAGAAATTGCACCTTGACCTGACTGCATTAAGAAAACAACCTACACAGGTTGGGGCCCTTACCCATTCTTGAAGTATACCAATGAAATGCGGACGGATCTAGAAAGATCACTTCCACTCAAAATATAACTACAGATGAAAAACATCAAGTCGTGCCTCTACCATGCCAAACTACCCTAAGGCTTCTTGCACCAGCTGCTTGCACAACTGAATGCATCCTGAGGGGTTTTGAAACTGAAATATGAAACACCCATTAATAACCATCCAAGCCATACCCAGAAACAACATTCCAATGTTAGAATATAAACAAATTCCATGCATTGTTGAAGCAAACTGCAGGTACATTTGTATATGCATTGCTCATAAAACTTTGAACATAGATACATTATATGCTTTGTTTAAGAAAACTGCATGTACATTTCCATATGCTTTGCTCATAAAACTTTGAACATAGATACATTACATGTTTTGTTTAAGCAAACTGCATGTACATTTGCATCTGCTTTGCTCATAAACTTTGAACATAGATACATTACATGCTTTGTTTAAGCAAACTACGTGTACATTTGCATCTGTTTTGCTCACAAAACACATACAGAAACACAAAACATATATACAAATAATGCACAAAATTGCTTAAAAATTGTAGGCAATTAGTACAGGCAAATTTTCAAGGGACGTCGAGAAACCCTATTTCACATATAAATTCTCTCCCAACCAAACCTGTTAAATCAATTATGCGCACTTCATTATAAAGGCAAACCCCCCACCTATTATTAAAGTACTAAAAAAAAGAAAAAAGACAGGGCAACCATGCTACAATCTCTCATCCCGGGCATTTTACCTGAACAAAACCTTGGAAGCCCTACTCGTTTCGTTTCAAAAATAACTCAAAAAACACACATAGTAGTCGTTTTTTACTTCTCCAACATGCAATCATGGTTCTCGAAAGCACTCATAGCTTGCAAAACGCTTCTGGATTCCTGCCACTCTATCACCGATGGCACTGAACGCCGATATGAAAGACAAAATCAGCATGTGTTCATTTACTTAGTGGAATAGCTGAAATGGGTAGAACTGAAAAGACCGCCATATCCATGAGAAGAATCGGGCAGAGGTATTTCCAATCTACCCATTTCGGCTGCTCCCATAAGACTCCAGTTGAGAATCACGCACAGGCCTTTCCAATTTACCCATTTCCACTCCCCCAAAAGACTTATCTTGAAAGAGCTCAACCCGGTTGATCATTCGCTCTAATATGCATGTAGAGATACTACAGCCAATGCCGCCAATTTATATCGGGCCACTCTACCCTGGCACTTCACAAACCCTAACCACATATAAAACCCTAACCCTAGTTGTCTGTTTTGTATGTGTTGGTACAACACCAAACAATGGGTAATCCGGCGGTGGAGATATTTAATAAAAACAAGTGTTATTATTTTTCTTGAATCATGGAAACAATTCCGAGATGAACAGTGGTTAGGTGCAGTGGACAGTAAGTATTAAAGAGTCTAGCGATATTTCCGGGCGAGCTTTAATCATCATACATATTCGTAGCCACCTTGGAAAACGTCGTTGTCAAATTCCGTTATAACCCCAATTAACAAAAAATGGACATGATGATTAATGTTTGTCATATTGCGACCTTACCAAATACACTAAGCACAACACAAAGTTGGATAGATGCCAACCAACTTGGACTATCACGATAATTGGCAACTTAATGAAACAATTACATTGTAAATTTGAAAAGGAGTGGAATTACACTTAGTAATACAAATGACAAATTGTATGGTCATGAAACATGGCTATTGGAATAGTAACTAATGACCTAGCATATTAGTTCATTGCTAACAATTTACACAAGGGAAATTCTAGATGGTGGCATAAGTTTATATGGAGAGTTAATATCTCAAGTAAAATTACTTGCTTCATGTGGTTATGCTTGAAGAACCGTATCATCACTGGTGCAAATTATAGGAAACAGGGTGGCATCGGTCCTTTTGTATGCAGTCTCTGTCTCAAGAATGATGAGATAACTAATCATCTGCTTAGATATTGTGACTCAACACAATACATATGGAAATAAATCTTAAACTCTCTCAATATTTCAAATACCTGGAAGTTTTCCACTTTGGAAGAAAATTTGTTGCATTGGTTTACACAATATCCAAGGATGAGATATATTTTGTTTCTGGTTATTTGGGGAATATGGAAGTATATGAACAAAATCTTATTTGAGAACTGGCAAAGAGAGGACTCCAGAATAATTACAAAGATTTTGCTTGATATTAAGGAATATAGAGCAGGAGAAGTAGACAAAGTTGATTATATCCTAAATCTAGTTTTCTTTAATGAAAATCCAAAAGGATTTTTTGATGGTGCAATTGTTAATGATAATTGTGGAGTTGGCATATTTATAAAATTAAATACAAACCACAGTTATAGGGCACACTTTGCAGGAGGAAAAGACAATAATATGAAAGCTGAAATTTTGGTTCTATGGGGGCTTTTATACTTTGCTCATAGGTTGTCCATAAGTAAATTGATGGTTGTTGGAGACTCCAAGGTGGCTATTGACTGGATTAATGATCGCTCAAATATGAACCTGATTTATTTACACACCTTGAAAGAACAGATAAGATGTTTAAAGACGAAATTTGAAGAAATCAAATTCATGCATATTCACAGGGAATTCAACACAGTTGCAGATCTATTCTCCAAAAAAGTGTGGGACAGCCCTCTGGGTTGGTTTTTTTATGAGGAGATCATTAAAGAGAATGTAGTAAATGTTGGTAGCTTTTTTATATTTTAAAGTTATAATCCATTGTACATCGGCATTAGATGGAAAGTTTATTGTTTCTTTTTTATAAACAAAGTTTATGATATTATGTAAAGCAAATTGACAATAGGAACTCTCTTGAATACTTGCTTAAAGTATATCTCAAACTATCAAGGATTTTGAGGAGACTATTAGAGAACTGTAGATCTCTCTGATCTTTTTGTAACTTGAAAGGACACTTGATTCTAATAGAATAACAGTGGATCTGTTTTTTTCTGTGTGAAAAAAAAAAGTCTTATTTAAAAAGGCAAATGGAACATATCATTATGAAATAGGGAACTTGAATATTATCATTATGAGGATATGAGTGTAGTTATAACATGTTATTATAAAATAAATAAACAAAAATGGACATATACTATTGTTATTATGTTAAATTTTTTGACCTCAAATGTATCATTATATAATTTGTCATTTATTTTAGTATTTTCTAGGTTAAAAAATTGAAGAAATCAGCGTGCACATCCCATTTTAGTGTTAGGTCTTGGTTTGGAAATTTGGGGTGTAGAACCTTCCAAAGCCATTTTAAGACATCAAGCAACATTTTTTGGGTCAAATCTTTGCAAACATAGCTCCTAGCCCCTTGAGTTGTTATAAACATTGAAACATGTCCAACTGTGCAAAAATCACCTCAAACGGAGCTTGTATGCAGAGGTTATGCCTTTGATCTGTAATCGAGGGGCTCATAGCCCACTAGCTTCACCAACACGGATACATGTGCAGAATTATCTTCTTTTTTCTTACATCATTTATGTCTCTGACTTGTGCATATGGTTCTCGGTCTCCTAGAGGCTACTAAGCCTCAGTCTTTTGCCCTGCACCAAGATCTTTGCACTTCAATCTTCCTAGACTAGTCTTACAACCATTCTTCAATTAGGCGGCAATGGAATGGGGAACCTTGGTTTAGTTCTTGGATAGCCCTTTCAAGAACCAATTGCCTCTTTCATCCAATACACTATGGTACTCCAACCAGTATACACACTACTCTAGACACACAAGTTCGAACTATTGTTGTCCCTTTTTTTTTTAATTCCCATCACATGGCGCACCATTCCCATTAGAACAGGTGCACTCAAGGTGTTATCACCTTTGAACTCTGACAATCCATAACAACATAACTTTCAATATAGCCAACACATAAGGTGTTCTATCACATGGCCTTATCCCAAGATCCTCTCCATACATGTGGTGGTTGGCGTGACCAAATCACAGCATAGTCTAAAACACTTCCTAGGAGTGCTACGTGACTCTCGAAGCTTATAAGGGTGGCCAACACATAAATGTAAATGGAATATGTTTTGCTTGTTGCAACAATTTTTTATGACGAGCTTGGCTTACAAACGTCAATTAGCACAAATGTTTTTGTAACGTATCTAGTGCCAAACCCAAATAGATCACTAGCACATAATCAATGGAATCTCTCAGGTCGACAATGCCTATTGCTTGACAGGATTTAACATCTCAAAATGGTTGTGAGAGGTGTGGAAACAGAGGGATGCTCCAACGTTGAAGGTGGGAACTCAATTCCATGTCTGGTGAGTAAATAAGGAAATTAGGGTTAGGTTTTTTTCCATAGTTTGTTCTCTCTTGTCGTTGGGGATGAGCAAGGAGACAAGTAGACAAATGGGTGAATCGTGGTATGGTTTCTCCAAGCGTTATAGATGGTGGGAAAACTCGTTATGATTGTTGCAACGAATGTGGGTCTCCCCACACGCTATGGATTACATGCACACTTATAACTAGCAAACAAAATGGTACATGGATGGTAGTGATCGCTAGGGTTTGTCATGGGATCTGTGAAACAACAAAAACAAGATGTGGGCTCGTTGTCAACAACGAGATCAAGTCATGGGAGCAATAATTAATAATATCCAGACGTGGGGCAACAAAGTAATGTTGCTCATGAATGAAGACAACATAGATGAACGCATGGGTATCTCCTCGCTATGGTGAGCACTCAGATAAGGTCACCATCTTGTAAAATTACTTGTGGTCACATTGACAGTGAGAGAACAATTCGTGGGGGGGTTGCTCTTCTCAAACTAGGGTTCACGCACTAAGGAACCATGAGACAAGTGAAGAAACCCAAGCCATTCTCCAGTTATATGGCTTTGATGTGTGATCTCTTATAGAAGGAGCCTACTTGCTTTGAAGAAGCCATTCAGAAGAAAGAACGGGCAGATGTCATGACAGAAGAATACCAATCCATCATAAAGAATGATGTATGGGAAATAGTTCCCAGACCGAATAGCAAGGATGTGCTATCTTCCAAATGGCTTTTCAAAATAAAACATGTTGTTGATGGAAGTATTGAGAAATATAAAGCAAGGTTTGTTCCTCATGGCTTTTCTCAAAAGGAAGGCATTCATTATGAAGAGACATTTGCTCATGTAGCCAAATACACTTCAATCAGAACCATCATATTCCTTGCAGCTAAGATAAAGTGGAAGTTACACTAGATGGACGTGAAAACAACTTTCTTGAATGGTGTCATTGAAGAAGAAGTGTATATAGAACAACCTCAAGGGTTTGAAGTTGAAGACAGGAAGACTCATGTCTGCAAGTTGAAGAAGGATCTGTACAGATTGAAGCAAGCTCCTAGAGCTTGGTATGGAAGGATTGACAGTTTCCTGACGAGCTTGGGCTTTACCAAGAGTAAAGTTGACTCTAACCCTTACTTCAAGGTTATGAATGATGAGCATGTTATATTGTTGTTGTATGCGGATGACTTATTCTTAATTGGAGAAGAAAATCTCATCATTGATTGTAAGAAGAAGCTCGTTGCAAAATTCGAGATGAAAGACCTTGACCTAATGCACTATTCCTTAGGTCTTGAGGTCTGGCAGAGCCCAAAGAAGATCTTCCTTAACCAAGGGAAGTATGCAGTTGAAATACTAAAGAGATTTGATATGTTGGAGTGAAAATCCATGAATACACCCACGGAAACAAAGTTGATGCTCCTGGTTGACACTTCGTCATAATTGATTGATGTTACATTATACAGACGAATCATTGGGTCGTTGATGTATCTGACGAACACCAGGCCAGATATATGTTTTGATGTGAACACCTTGAGTCAATTTCTGGTAGAGACCAAACGTGTTCACTTGGTTACTGTAAAACATGTGATGAGGTACCTTAAGGGTACATTAGATTGTGGTCTCAGTTATAATGGACATCATGACTTCAAACTGAGTGGTTATACCGATTTAGATTGGGCTGGAAGTATCTTTGATAGAAAGAGCACTTCAGGATGTTGTTTCAGTCTGGGGGTAGCCATGATCTCATGGCAGAGTAGTAAGCAATCAAGCATTGTTCTTAGCACGACAAAAGCAGAATACATTGTTGCATGTTCCGCTAGTTGTGAAGCCATATGGATTCAGAAGTTGTTGACAGGTCTGTTTGATCTGGAGATGGAAGCAACCGTGATCCTATGTGATAACCAGAGTTGCATAAAGATGACAAAGAACCATTTGTTCCATGACAAGTCAAAAAACATAGAGATTTGATATCATTACATACGTGATATGGTGTAGAGAGCATCCATAAAGCTCCAGCATGTTAGCACGAATGAACAGGTTGTTGATGTGTTGACCGAGGCTCTATCTCGTGTAAAGTTTGAGGAATTTTGAGATAAGCTTGGTGTAGTCCGAAAGGACCTCCCTCGAAAGGGGGAATAATGTTGTGATGCCATCCTCGTGTTGTGATGTGAGCCTAGTGCTGAAGATTTCCAACTTCGTGTTGATGTTGTTGTGATGCCAACCTAGTGCTGAAGATTTCTAGCTTCATGCTAATGTTGGAGAGATTCTAGCTTCGTGCTGAAGATTTCCAGCTTTGTGTTGATGTTGTTGAGATGTCAGCTTCGTGCTGAATATTTACAGCCTTGTGTTGATGTTGTTGAGATGTCAGCTTTGTGCTGAAGATTTCCAGCCTTGTGTTGATGTTGTTGAGATGCCAGCTTCGTGTTGAATATTTCCAGCCTAGTGTTGATGTTGATGATACTTCAGCCTTCATGCTGTGATGTTGTTGTTGATGATGATGATCCAGCCCTTGTGTTATGATATTGTTGGTGTTGATGTTGTATCAGCCTTGTGTTGTTATTGATGATGATGTATTAGTGTTATACTAATACAAGTTTATGCAAATGATGATGATGTCATTCCAGCTCCCTGTTGTGAATGATGATATTGATGATGAGAAAAACTTCCGATGATTTATAGATATGCCAGTCAATGTTCCAGATGTTGTTGATGTTGTTTCCCTCTCTCTCTCTCTTGATGATGTTGTAGAATACCCTTTTTGTTAAGGGGGAGTGTTGAAATATTGTAACTGCAAAGAGTATTTTATTTATTATTCATTAGATCAATCCTCTTTTGTGGATTGATCATGTCGGGCATTGTAATTGAACAAACCCCCTTTTGTGGATTGGTCAAACCCTAATTGTATTATGCAAATCAAGAAGTTAGCCCCCAGGCTAATTAAAGTGGTTTTAACCACTCAGAAAGACAAGTCGTCCCTGCCCAACGAAGAGACATTTTTTTAGCACCTGCCAGTTTGTATAAATAAAGGAAGCCAATGAATCATTTACTCGCTCACTCAGATCACTCATCTAGTTCACAAGTATTGAAGGAAGTTGCAGTTACCAGTTTCCGGAAGAAGGAAGAGAGAGAGGCGCATTGATTAGTAGAGGATATTCTCTAGTGTTTGGTTTATTGTCTCAGCATTGTATTGGCTATCTATATTAAGGAAGTTTTTGTTGGGTTTTCTTCCCCATGAGGGTTTCCTAGGATAAATGTTGTGTATCTTGTGATTGTGTTTCTCTCAGTGATCATATCTATGCTATGGTTATCTAGTAAATTGAAAAGAAACCTAATAATAGCTTAAACCTTAACACCAACATGCTACCATCACACAAAAACTCCTCAAGTGTGGTTGCATTCCTCTCCTAGGATCAATTGATTCCTAGCATGGAAACAACTCTCTTGTGCCTGCACATGCTTGCAAGGCACATAATGGAGTCCTCAAGAGCTCCTTTACATTCATTGACCTTCGTGCACCAATCTTCGACACAACTCCACGATGGGGTTCTTTAGATGAAATACTGGAAACAAGAATTGGGTTGTGACTGCTCTCGGAATAAACTTGTTTTCCTTCTTGTTTGGTTTGTTGCTCTCCTTTGTTTCTATATCTCCTTGGACATATTTTGTCACTTAGACTAGAGATGCAGGAAGCTATTCATCTTCTTCAATCTTCACTTTCCACACCCTTCTCATGGATGTGTGGTTTCTAGGGTGAAGCTCTAAGTGAATTCACCAACACTTTGCTTCCCAATAACCACTCAACTTGCAGTGGTGTAAAAATTTCATGTGGTTGCTACTAGGATTTATCATCATACTCCTCCTCTCTGCATGCCTCTGAGTGTGTTGTTGGATTGGAGAATCCTTCTTTCCATTCAATTTATGGACACTGTTACACATCAAAATCATTCACTTCAATGATGACCTATTGTCGTCGTTACAAGTGTCGCAAGTGTTGCATTTTGGCCGCAAGTGTCGCAAGCATCATACTGCCATCTCGCTTATGTTGTGTCTCTAACGACATCACAAGGACACTTGAGACACCCTGAAAGACTGGTTTAAGAAGGAGAAATCATCTGATGAAGAGTACAAAGCTTTTGTCATGGAAAGAACCACTCAAAAGTCATTTTTGAAGGCCAGTGCTCCCCTACCCACTATTAGAGAGTGCCAACACTCCCTACCCCTCTTTGGGGGAGCGTTCCAGCACTTTGTGCACCCTTCTGGCGGAGCGTTGGGATTTTTTATGGAAATTTTGGGCAGCGCTCCCCTACCCACTATTAGGGAGTGCCACTGCTCCCTACCCTTCTTTGGGGGAGCGTTGCAACACTCTGTGTCCCATTTTCAGGGAGCACTGTGTTGTTTGAGGGTATCTTTGACTGTTGAGGAAAATCAGGGAAAAATCCCCCTCATCTCTGGAGTTAGTTGGATTGGAATTTGAGGTCAAGGCTAGATCTTAGGGAGGATCCACAACTCATGGAGAAATATCCTCAACCTATCCCAAGAATCTCTAAGGTGGTTAGGCCTCTCCAAGCTTATATAAGAAGGCCTTCTCATGGTGAAAAACACATGGCAGTTTAGAGGCATAAAACTTATGATCTCATAAGGGAGATTTATCAGTGAAAGTTACAGTCATTCCAATCATGGAACTTTTGAGAAAGGGTCTGGACAAAGAGAGCTCGGTGAAGCTGTTGCATCTACATCTATGGTTGTAAGCACTTTTCTTTGTTTTCATTAATATATATATGTGCTTGGCATGTTTCCTTCAAATTTGTGTATGTTTCATGAATTTATTGTTTTTGGTAGATCTATTTCGAAGCTAATCATGGTAGGAATAGGAAGTATGTTTTGTCGTTGTTGCTCCTTCGATTGCAGGACCTTCTAAAGGACTTGGAGATCAAGATCAGCCTGGATCGAGCAAGGACAAACATTATTAAAGGTATTTATATTCCTTGAAAGTTTAGCTTCATTAGAAGGAATGTCAATGTTCAACATTTGCACCTTTCTATCTTGGTTATAGGGGTCTAATATCCAAGAGGAAATCCACTTGTCTGCAGGGGGATTCTCCTGTAACAGAAATTGGCGACTCCACTGGGGATTCATTTTTCGTGTATCCATGCAAGTCTGAAAAAGAGATAAAAGTTTACTCGATGCGTTCTTATGTTTTTCTAAGCGTGAGAATGAACTAAGACTATGTTCGTTACTCTACCCCCAACTTGAAAGCTAATGGCTTAACTCTAGAATGATCATCAAAGGCTGGAGACATAATCTACCATGTTGGGGGGAATTCCTCCTTCTCCTGTGAAACCCCCTCCAAGTAATGAGGCCATCCTTTTTTATTGGGGTGCGCTAATTGGACCTCGTCTTCCCTCTCACATTCCTTTCAAGCTTACAGTATAGGTTTATGGTCGAGACGTTCCTCATGTGTTGATAGATGAAGGTTTGTCCATTAGTATTTTTTACTCTATTGCTTGGAAATATTTTGGTTATCCTCAGCTTGTGTCGGTTACCCAGACTCTATTCGCTTTTAACAGAAGAACCAGTCACCCTTTAGGGATCCTTCCCCAGTTTCATGTAACTTTGGGAGGGAAAACTGTCTTTGTTGATGTTATGATAGTCCAGGACCCCTTGGATTTCGATTTACTCCTTGGGCGAGATTACGTCTATGCCATGAAAACTATTGTGTCCACTCTTTTTCGTGTGATATCTTTCCCGCACGATGGACGAATTGTGACTATTGATCAACTTTCATGTGTTGGTCCTGACTTGATTACCAACCCAATGATATCCCTAAATGGTTCTTATATGCAGTCGATATCACCCCTGCCACAAGTCAATTATGTGGCGTTGTATCCCATGACTTCAACTTCCGATGACTTAGATCTGGTAGTTGACGTGGTGATCTCTTCGGTAGGGCTATTGGAGCCTGATCTCCTTACCCCTGACGAGACCCTCGACATGTGTTCCTTCCAGAGCATTCTTCTTCCATCCAGTGAAGATCTCTTGGAAGCCATGACCGAGTTCTGTCCCTTGACATGGTGTCCTTCCAGAGCATTATCCTCTTGGAAGCCATGATCAAGAAGAAGTCACGAGCATAGTTTCTCTTCTCTGTGGCAAGCTCATTAAAAAATGAAACAAGATGCCATGAGCATAGTTTTTCTCTCTGTAGCAAGCTCGTTAAAAAATGAAATAGAAATCTGAGGACTGAACCTAGAGCCTTGAGCATAGTTCTTTTTCTGTGTCAAGTTCGTTAAAAAATGAAACAATCACCTCTCCCGTCAGGTCAAGTCTTTCTCTAGATCTCATAGATGTCGAGTCGAGTCTTTCGTTAGGTCTCGTATTTGAACCTTCATTTCATCCACCCTTATCATTTTTCTCCATCTAGTAGAGAAATTGGTGACAACCTCAAAATCGGTGAATGAATTGAAGCTTGGGGGACATGTCTCCAGCCTTTGATGATCATTCTGGAGTTAAGCCACTAGCTTTCAAGCTGGCGGCAGAGTAACGAGCATAGTCTTAGTTCGTTCTCACGCTCGGAAAACAATAAGAACACACTGAGTAAACTTTTATCTATTTTTCGGACTCGCATGGATACACGAAAAAGGAACCCCCTGGAGTCGTCTTTAAGCTCTTTTCAGGCTCTCTAAACTTGAAAATATTGTTGAGTGATCTTGCTTCCTTTCCCACTCGTTAAAAGGTTTGAAAAGGCGTCTTTAGAGTGATAATTTATCTCTTTTTCAGCCTCGCGAGACTAACATTACGAAAAAGGACAACATTGGAGTCGTCTTTAAGTCATTTTTAGACTCTCTAAATATGAAAAACCACCAAGTTTACCTTTTCTGGACTCGTTAAACAATCATACATTGAAGGGCCCATATGGGACCGAACCCTTACTTCTTCCAGTTCGTTAAATAAAGGAAGATGTACTTACCGAAGGTGAGTTATATCGAGAATGTGTTACCCTCCTCGAGCTCGTTAAATAAAAAAGAGGTACTCATCTATCTGGATGGGGGAAAAATTGAAGGAAGCAAGCCAAGAAGTTTTTTAAAACATTACAAGTAACTCTTATAGTCGCCCTTGAACACAGAATTTTGTCTTTGCACATATTTTAATCCGTTGAACCTCTGCATTGAACCAATCCTCTAAGTTTTCTTACTCCTTTGGGTCACCTAATGAAAGTCACAGTATCCACTGCATTAGCGTGTTTTGGTCCATGTCATGTTTATGATCTCGTGCATCAATGTTCAAGGGAAGTATCTGCCTCAAGAGTCAACCATCACAAATTTTTGTTTCAATACCCATGTTAGTCCATGTTCTTTTGATCTACCAATTACATATCTGTGTCAGTTTCGTTTCATTGATGGGGGATACATCAAGGCCCTCCTTCGACAAGTTTGTTCCTGTCGACTTCAACACATTATCTAGGAACTAGACTTAGAAACCAGTTAGTATCTTGGGACCTTCATGCCTCAATGGCAGGCCTCCTTGCATCCCACAGTGGGTTTACATCATTGACCTCTAATCGGATGATTCCACAGATGTTCGACTTCAGCTCATCCATTCACATTCGTTGGAATTTACTAGACTACCTTGGGAATCATTGACATCAATGGTGATTTCCCTCGTGCATGTTAATGGTTTACCTCATTGACCGGTAATCAAGTGGTTTGACATTAAGACATCTATTCACATGGTTAGATTCATACTACATCGGGATCAATAAGGGTTGAGTCATCACTCTTATATGTACTTTTCCCAAGTTGTGACAGAGTTTCTTTTGAACATTGACTAATATATTGTCACATAGATCCACTTTGTATTGGTTGTGGCTATGTCTTGTCGTCTCATAGATCCACTGTGTATTCTTCGTGGCTACGATCAGTTCAGGTCATATGAGTATAGATCCACATCGTATCTTTGGTGGCTATACCTTTTTGTTAATACAATTATGGATCCACAATGTATTGTATGGCGGCCATACCTTGCAAGTCTTTATCACCCAAGCATAGGTATGCATGCCTTAGGTTTAAAAAATTTCATAATATTTGTTTGATGGTTGTGTGCAACTTCTACCAGGTTCTCCGAGTCCATACCCTTGCTCGAAAAAATCTACAAAGTACTTCAGTCATCAGTTTCCATCTTCTAACTTCGTACTTTGGGGGGGAATCTGTTACACATCAAAATTACTCACTTCAATGATGACCTATTTTTGTCGTTACAAGTGTTGCAAGTGTCGCATTTTGGCCGTAAGTGTCGCAAACATCATTATGCCATATCGCTTATGTCGTGTCTCTAATGACATCACAAGGACACTTAAGACACCCTCAAAGACTGGTTTAAGAAGGAGAAATCATCTGATGAAGAGTACAAAGCTTTTTCCATGGAAATAACCACTCAAAAGTCATTTTTGAAGGCCTGTGCTCCCCTACCCACTATCAGAGAGTGTCAGTGCTCCCTAGCCCTCTTTGGGGGAGCGTTCCATCACTCTGTGCACCCTTCTAGGGGAGCGCTTGGATTTTTTAAGGAAATTTTGGGCAGTGCTCTCCTACCCACTGTCAGGGAGTGCCAACGCTCCCTACCCTTCTTTGGGGGAGTGTTGCAACACTTTGTGTCCCATTTTGAAGGAGTGTTGGGTTGTTTGATGGAATCTTTGTCTGTTGAGGAAAATCAGGGAAAAAATCCCCTCATCTCTGGAGTTAGTTGGATTTGAATCTGAGGTCGAGGTTGGATCTTATGGAGGATCCACAACTGATGGAGAAATATCCTCAACCTATCCCAAGAATCTCTAAGGTGGTTGGGCATCTCCAAGCTTATATAAGGAGGCCTTCTCATGGTGAAAAGCACATGGCAGTTTAGAGGCATCAAAATTATGATCTTATAAGGGAGATTTATCAGTGAAAGTTACAGTCATTCTGATCATGGAACTTTTGAGCAAGGGTTTGGAAAAAGAGAGCTCGGTGAAGCTGTTGCATCTACATCTATGGTTGTAAGCACTTTGCTTTGTTTTCATTAATATATATATATGCTTGGCTTGTTTCCTTCAAATTTGTGTATGTTTCTTGAATTTTTTCTTTTTGATAGATCTATTTCGAAGCTAATCATGGTAGGAATAGGAAGTATGTTTTGTCGTTGTTGCTCCTTCGATTGCAGGACCTTCTAAAGGAATTGGAGATCAAGATCATCTTGGATCAATCAAGGACACACGTTATTAAAGGTATTTATATTCCTTTCTTCTTATTCCTTGACTAGTTTAGCTTCATTAGAAGGAATGTCAGTGTCCAACATTTGCACCTTTCTGTCTTGGTTATAGGGGTCTAGTATCCAAGAGGAAATCCACTTGTCTGTAGGGGGATTCTCCTGTAACAGACACAATCATGCCTATGGAACATGTCTTCCTTCTTCCAACAAGCTACCTCAAAATGGACTTTCTTTCCATAATGTGAGCATGTATCTACATACCAACAAATGTCTATGGTATGGCCTCTCTTCTTGCAATAGTGACACACAAGAAATTTCTTGTTTGACTTGGACTCCTCTGTCTTCTTCTTCTTCTTCTTCTTTCTTTGGTTGATTGGTTTGTTTCTTTCTCTTAGTGCAGGTGTGGACTAAGTCTGCAAACTCTCCTCATCATTGTTCTCCTTTGATCTATCGGGAGATTGAGATGGTGGTGAGTTTACACCTTCACTCACTACTGTTGTTCCTTATCTCGTTAAGCAAGAAAACTTTGACATGTCTTTTGCCTTCACAAAAATGGTTTTCATGGTGATGGAATTCCACTTCTACCATCAAAGATTAGGCATTCATGCTTGGCCCAGGGGGTGACTATGATGGGGCTCAAGATGCATTGTCTCCTCTTTCCTATTCCCTGTCCATCATAACCCAGTTTCCTTAGGAGTTTAGAGCCAATACCCTTGGTATGCTTCTCCAATTCACCAAGATACTCTTGAGAGATCTCTTCGGAAGGTGAGCTTACCAAGATGGTCTCAATCATGGTGCTAGCATATTCTCTGTCAAATCTTGTTTCATATGCATCATCAATTGCCTGAACATATCCTCTTGCTAATTGTCCATCTGGATGACCTTCTCACCAAGGTACACAAGTTGCGCTATGTGCTTGTCCCAATCTATTTTGACTTCTATGAGGGAGTCTTGGCCATCTTTTAATTTCTTCTTGAGAAATGGCAACAATTTGGTATAGGTCTCCATGTGCTTCTCCATCCTCTGGTTAAACATCTTAATCTACACCTTCAAGCTCTCATTCTCCTCTCGAATCTCGACATTGTTGATGTTACAAGGGAAAAACTCTTTATGGCCAAGGGTAAAATAAACCACAAAAGACAGGTATGACTGTAGAAATCAACTCAATTCCATCATATGCTATATAAACTAATGTGCAATACAAGGAAGAGGCCTACCTCGATCCAATGTTTGATGATGTTCCACCGTTGAGCACTTTGACCCAAAGCTTTATACCTGCAAGAAGTTCTCAACAAACAAGCAGAGCAAGTACATAGTGATAATATAAAAGGGGTTAGCACATCAGATAGCATAATCCATTAATAAACATTACAAACACGTCCATGGATAATAATCATATATTTGCAAGATACCAATAAAACCAAAACCAAGAAACCAATTCAAGATGCCACAGTTCAAAACCAAGAAACCAAAACAAGATGCCACAGTTCAAAACCAAGAAACCAAAACAAGATGCCACAGTTCAAAACCAAGAAACCAATTTCCTTCCAATTGGGTCTCCACCACTTCAATCCTCCACCAAAGGCAAGCTCGCAGAAAAGAGGCAATGGGGTCCTCTCAACAATAGGGAAAGAGATTGGGGGCTGAACACTATGTTCAAACTTGAGGGACAAAGGGATGCAGACTCAATATGAAGTAATTTCTCTAGAGTAACTTTGCTCTCAAAGTTGAATGCTTTCTCTCCTTTTTTCCATAGCTCGAAATTGTGCTCTTATAGCCTTCAGAATGCAACTGAAGGGCCGAGTCGGAATGTTTCTAGTATATGGAAGGCCAAGGATAAGATATCTTCTGTTGTGGCATGGAAACCCGACCTCATTTTGTATTTTCTGACACAAGTCCCAATATACGCAAGCTGCAGTGGAGCAACAAGCGTATACGCATCTTGTATAACTGATAGGGAGTGTATATGTGGAAAAATGTATATTTTTAGCTCTGGATTCATCAAAAAGGGATGATAAGTCTAGATAGGGAAATGGAAAAAGGCCCTCTGTGCAAGATAGAAATGGTGAGGCAAATCTTGCTATAACAAATACCCCCTAATGTGTGAGATTAGAGGAGTATCTGCGATGGTCGAAATACATTATAAATAACCCAGAAGTGGAGTGGTAGAGAACTAGCTGGATGAACTCAATTGCTTATTACATTATGTACTGACTTTGCATACATGGCTTCCAAGAATACAATGCACATCCATGTGGAAAATATACCAAACAAGTGTTCATGGCCATGAATAGGCAAATACAAATGTTGTTATATGCCAAAAGTTGTCATAGTCACGAACAAGGCCCAATGAAACCAGTCTCAAAATCAATCTGAAGATATCTATATACCATGAAGTACAATCTAATCTCCCATGATCATCGAAGTCAAATAGGTACTGGTCCAATGAATGGGAAGTAACAACTTAGTAAAGCTGCGGCCACATAGTGATGTCTTCAAGTCTTCTACACTATCCACCAAAGGTGAAAGTCTGCATCATGTGAATAAAGGAGTTGATGTCGAACACGATGAGACATTGTTTGATTATCGGTCATTGAGGTATACCGTTAAAAAATGTGAGACAACCTACCAATAATGAAAGTAGGTATAAAGGCACCGAGTACATTCCTACAAGTGTGAAAAAGGAGTTGATGTCGAACACTTGAGAAATCCATGGATCAGGAGACGTTGATGTATTCCCATCTATCAATGGCGAGAGAGTCTGCCACTAATGACTGCAAGCCTCAAGGTACTCATAAAACTCTAGGTCCCATATCCAGAATAAATGAGCCGAAGTCGATGGAAAGAGACCCATTGAAAGGAGAGCATTGAGGCATCTCTCATCAGTTAGCATGAGGAACAAAGCAGGAGCTTCATGATTTGGTGGAGATCGGACGAAGAACGTGTTCACGAACCAACGACCCTGTGTGTCTTTTGCGTGTGTCAAATGCAAGCGGTACATGAAAAGGACCCTCTGAATAACATTCGATGATGAAAAAATATTGACAAAGGCAAGGAAACCACCAATAAGGCTAATGGCATCCAAGACACTACATGAATCCAAAAGTGTGAATAGATGTCTTGTCATCGAACACAAGGGAAACCACCCAGTCAATGACCAATGATGAAATGTCGATTTTTGGGTTCAAGGTGACCTACCAATGATGAAAGTAGGGCCAAGGTGCATGATAAGACCAAAGTATCATGTGATTCTGAGACAAACTGAGGGTATGGCTGACATGCAAAGTCAAGATTTCTGAGGAGTGGCTGACACAAGTTGATAGACTTCCTTTGAACAAGAGCATGAGACAGATGGTGGAATCTAACAGCATGGACTCAATGATGTGACAATTAGATGCAGGAGACATTAATAGCGTTCTCTATAGGGACTGGAAGAGTAACCAGTCGGTAGAGAAAACTTTTGTAACGAGATCAACTTCCTAAGGCCATGCTAAACCCAAAATTATGATGACACAAGGACTCAATAACTTTGTGCTATGTTCAAAGGCGACACGACTGCTGCCAATTACAATATAGTACTCCCTTCCCGCCCGTCTTTTTTTTGTTTTTTCATAACAAATGAATGTTACGATACAGAGGAGGGAACGAGTGTCGCAAGTAAGAAAAACTAGTTCCAACAGTGGAACGTACCTATGCTTAATGTAAGAAAATGCATGCGGGAGATGGACACTCGGGGTGATGTTCCCTCCAGGGTATAGGGTGTCAAATTGCAAAGGATATAAACAAGGCTCTTCTTGGTTGAGGATGCAAACTGCTTAAGTAATGGTTTATAGCGCAAAGTGAGAACCGGCTAAAGGCTCAATACTGCAAGCGAGGGCATGAGATGCAATCA
Organism: Picea sitchensis; assembly: GCA_010110895.2. Lineage (NCBI taxonomy): Eukaryota > Viridiplantae > Streptophyta > Pinopsida > Pinales > Pinaceae > Picea > Picea sitchensis. Next base: position 36,320 of record SNQJ01S0002998.1, read on the forward strand.
CAACTTAACGCGAAAAAATGTCCTTTTTTATGTCTTTTAGTCTTCTTGGTGTGAAAAAGGGGTAAACTTGTGCCAAATAGACATCTTTTCAAATCCAATTTACGAGTGTGAAAAAGACAAGTTCACTCGGCAAATTTTTCAATTTTTGGTAGGAAAAGAGCTTAACTAAGCCTCATGACCTTTCAAATCCAACTTTAACGAGCGTGAAAGGGACAAATCACTCAACGATCTTTTCAGTTTTTGGACGAGTCGGAAAAGAGCTTAACTGAGACTCGTTTTTGGGAGTCTGTGGGTAAAAAGGCCGCATGTGCATGAATGAGAAATGAGGCTCATCATACAGACATGTATTGAATTATAATGTACTCTCGGTCCTAAGGAAAAAACTCGGCTTGGGCACCAAATGACAAAGAGGTTCTAACTAGGGTACCCATGTTTGGTAAGTCTCTACCGTTTATTAACGACGTTATTAATAGCAGATGGGGGGTTATGCGTCGCAATAAATGGGTTTGTACCTAAGGCGTAAAAGCGGTAGTCGAAGGATAATGCAAAAATGCACGATTGAGTAGATACCTATCCTATATGCTAGGTTATGAATATACCTGCCCGAGGAGACGAACGGTCAACTATGACGTTGAAATCCGCAAGAAAATTGAGTCAAAACTACAAAAACCAGCTTAAAACCATTCTTGAATTAGTCCGTTAGGTGAAACAATAGTGTAAAATTATATCAAGTGGGTAAAAATAGCTTATAAATAGTAATAAAATACAAAATTACTGTATCATTTTCATTTTTACCCAAATAGTGCAATTTGGACTAAAAAACCTCCAAGATTCAAACGACGATTGCGGGAGTGATAGGAAACGAAATCACGAATCGTCTGGATCAGGTAACTGTTCATTCCATTCTCTTCAAATTCACTGGTTTAAATTTTTGAATTAGGTTATATTTTGTTAGTTTTTGGGGGCGCAATTTGGAGTTTTCGGTATATGCGGGTTTCTCTGAATAGGTTGCGCATATGACTAGATATACGCCCCTGTGTGAACCAAAGGGGGCATATACGACTAGATATACGCCCCTGTGTGAACCACAGGGGGTGTATATCAGGCCCTACCCATGGTTGTTTGTGGATAAACCGCGTATACATACGCAAATGGCAAAAAAGAAGTGTTTTTAACTCAAAAAATGATTTTTTTTTGCAAGATGGTATTGGAATGGAGAGAGCGAGAACATGAGGAGGTATATGCAGCAGTGGATCAAGATTTGGTGGCTCAAGCTGCTCTAAAAAGATGTGGTTTGTACAAGTTTTAGGCTCTCAAAGGAATGAGGGCCCAAGTGAGGTTGTTGGAGATGTTGGTGGGCTATTGAGATCCTGATAGCGAGAGATTTATCCTTGATGGACAACCATTAAGGATCGAAGTGGAGGACATCTACTTCTTGACCGGGCTTTCTCACTGAGGAGAGGTTATGGACCTCAAGTCACACGGGGCAAGGAGTGGGATGAAGGTCGAGGAGTATATCGATGCCCACTGTGGTGTAGGGACTCCCATGGTGGGAAGTCAAATCCCCATCCGGGCTATAGGTAACCTCAGCTTGAAGATTATTGTGCTCGTGCTTACCAGGATCATAGGATCAACCTCGCTGCATCAAGCATCGAGACCACTTATGTTTTATGCATTGGAGTGTGTGAGGCCCACTGTCTACGATTGGTGTACCTCACTGTTGACCAATATGAAAGGTTAGTTGACATAGTGCAAGCAGGGGGGTAAGAGAAACTTTGGGTTTGCCTCTATCCTTTGCAGCTTCTTTTTCGAGCGAGTCCCAGGTCTGGGACCTAGAGTGGAGATCCTTTCTAAGGGACCACGTGATCCAAATATGGCACGGTGGATCGAAGTCATGAAACGTCAGGGAGGAGGTAGGGTGTCGACACCCTACAATGATGATTTTTTCTTCTAGTGGCAGAGACAAATCATTTATCTAGATGACTATCCCTATGCGGGGATTGATTTCAGAGGATACCCAAATATGTCGCTTCCACCAGGGGCCGCTTATGGTGCCATAGGTAAAAAGTTTTTACATATTTCGTTTTTTGTATTTTTGTATTTAAGGAAACAAAATTATTTTTGGACGGTGTTTGAATATTAACTAGATACTTGTGTGATTTGCAGATGTGGGTCCGTAATGGCCAGAGGAATTCTTACGACATAGACAGTGGCATCGGGGAGATGAGGCAGTGGGAGGAGAAGCGGAGTGTCCTACAGAACGTGCAGGGCAACCTGTCTCGTCTGACATAGAGGATTCCTATGGTTCAGGTAGAGGATCTACCTGAAGCCATGCAACGATAGGTTGTTGGTGTACCTAGAGCATGGGTACGACTCTTCCGGTGTCTTGCAAACACCATGGTTTGCTATCATGATGCGCATCTGGTGCCACAGGCATAGATGTCATGGGATGTGCATATCGACTGTATATGTATTTTGAGGGTTTTAGCCCCAATTTTGTAATATAAACACCATATATTTTTGAAATATATAAAGAGGGATCTTCAGCTTTACTCATATCTTACAATGTGTATATTGATTTAATGATTTTCTTTACTTTATTAATGTGACAAATGCCAATCTAAAACATAATTAGCATAGGCATCGAATACATGATTAGAACTTCTAGGGATGTGAAAATATGTAATAAAATCAAATTGTCGTTCTAAAAGATGTGCTCCTAGGAATCAACGGAGTAATGTAGGATCACACATACAGTAACAGTCGTTCAACTGACATACTACTAACTGAGAATCTAGGCAAACCTCTAGAGAGTGAATACCATGTGAGATGGCATCGCGCAAAAGTTCTATGACGACTCTATATACGACCACATTGTTCATGGATGGCCCTAGGCATATGCCACTTGAAGACACCAGCGGACCCTCGGGTGAGTAAATCACCCAAGCGACGGAAGCCAAGTTTCATGTATGACAACTGGCTCCATCTACGAATCCTAGGTAGACCGAAGACTCCGTTGACATCTGCCAACCAAAAGGGAAAACTCGATAAGCAAGCCAAAGACAAAAAGAAAAGGTTAAAAAGATGTATATAGACCAAATTTACATTAGTATACAAAGGGTTTCGCCCAAGCCTATGGGTCAAGCGTAATACATTTTCAAGTAGAGCCCATTTCTGGGCTCGGCCAATTTATTCCCTTCATAATCTTCCAAATCGTAGGCTCCTTTTTCTAGAACACGTCGCACGATATAAGGACTGTGCCACATGGGTTTAAACTTGCCTGCACCTAGTGGTTCTTTGGCTTGGTCATACAAGAGGACCAAGTCACCCTCAGCATACAACCGGGGACAGACAGACTTGTCGTGCTGAATGTTGACATGTTTCTTGTTTGCTTTGATAGCCGTAAAGGCGTCTCGACGATGCTCGTCAAGACTCTCTAGGTGCACGAGGCGTCGCTCTAAATCTGAAGTGTCAGGTAGGAGCTCGACTGCCAAATTGAGAGAAGGGATTTCACATTAAATAGGAAGTATTGACTCCACACCGTGTACTAACTGAAAAGGGGAAAAACTGGTGGTAGTCTTGACCGAGGTTCGATATGCCCAAAGTGTGGGATATAGCATGATGTGGCAATCGGAATTACTCCGGCTAACAGTTTTTTGCAAAATGGTCTTGAGAGACTTGTTAACGACCTCTACTTGCCCATTTTCCTGGGGGTAATAAGGAGATGAGTGACCATGTCTAAACCCCATATTGGATGCTAGTTCTACCATCATTTCATTCTGAAAGTGACTGCCATGATCGGTGACAATCTCACTCGGGATACCGAACCAGGCAATAATTTGGTTGAACACGAAGAAGGTTGCAGTCTTCCCATCGAATTTTACTATAGGCATGGCTTCAACCCACCTGGTAAAGTAGTTGACAACCATGATAATGTGTTGATGCCCCCCAGCTGAAGTTGGGTTGAAATCGACGAAATCTACCCCCCACTTGGTGAAGGGACCGACGGTAATGACTGGGTGAAGGGGGGCTGGGTGAGAACGCATTTTTTGAGTGAACACCTGGTAGGGGTGACACTTCTTAATCGCTTCAATGCAATCTTTAAAGATGGTGGGCCAGAAATAACCGGCTCGCAGGATTTTTTGGGTTGTCGCAAGCCCGGATAGATGATCACCACAAGGCCCTTTGTGGCAATCATTTAGGACTGGCTCAGATTCCTCATGAGTTAAGCAACGACGTAATATACTATCTATTGCTCGGCGATACAAAGTGTCACCGACGATGGTATACTTTTTGGCTTGGTATCTAACACGTCGTTGATCATCTCGCGAGAGATGTTGAGTGAACTTCAAGGTTTGAAGATATAAAACAATGTCTCCATACCAGGGGTCAGACGACGAGACAAGAAAAATGTGTTCGTCTGCAAACGAATCAACATGGATAACGTCCTCATCTAATCGTGGAAAATCGGATATTAACTCTGCAAAAACTAGTGATTTTTTGGACTTGGCTGAAGCAAAGTCGAGATCAAATTCTTGCAACATGACAATCCATTTATTATATTTCCTGCCTATGATACGCTTAGCAAGGACGTATTGAAACATATTGACATTGACAACCACAATAGTCTTGCAAAGCAATATATAGTGTCGTAAATGTTGGACTACGTGAACGACAACCAAAGCTAGCTTTTCAACGTGAGAGTAATTACGCTCAGGTCCGACTAAATTCTGACTAAGATAGTAGATGACGTGCTCATGGAGCTCATCATCTTCCTGAACTAGAACCATACCAATCGTCTCTTCAGACGCGGAAATATACAACAAGTAATCTCTACTGTAATCAGGAGATTTCAATAAAGGGGCCGATACTAAGGCTTTCTTTAAAGCATCAAAAGACTCCTGGGCTTGCTCATCCCAGATAAAAGGAGTGTCTTTCTTCAATAGGCACATGAAACCCTTAGTGATATTGGCATAATTCACTATAAACTGATGCAGAAAGTTAGCTTTCCCCTGTAAAGCTTGAAGTTGTCTAATCACGCGCGGGGGAGGCAATTGAAGTATTGCCTCAACCTTAAGAGGATCTACCATGATCTTGGTCTCAGAAACTAGGAATCCTAAGAGACGGCCAAACTTAACACAAAAGATGCATTTGTGAGGGTTTAACCGAATTCTATAGTAACGACATCTTTCAAAAACTAGTTGAAGGTGTGTAACATGATCCACTCTCTTGTGAGAGTGAGCAGCAAGATCATTGAGGTAAGCTTCGACTATGTGCTTGAGATCGTGAAAAGCGAAAGTCATGGTGCATTGGAAGGTTGCTCTAGCGTTTTTCAGGCCGAAAGGCATTTTTTGGTATGCAAAAGTACCCCAAGGACATATAAATGTCGTCTTTTGTTGGTCCTCAGGTTTGATCTAGATTTGGTTATATCTTGAAAATCCATCCTTAAAGGAAAATATTTCTCTTCCCGCACACTCATAGAGAATATGATCAATGAATGGTGTGGGGAAGTTATCTTTAGGACAAGCCTTGTTCAGGTCGTGAAAGTCCATACACACACGGATGGTTCCTTGCTTTTTATTCACAGGAACGGGGTTGGATACCGATTCAATTAAGGGAACCGGGTAGATGAAGCCAACATTAAGTAGCTTCTCCACCTCTGCCTTAATAGCGGCGGCCTTCCTAGGATTAACAACTCTAAGACGTTGTCAAACATGTTTAGCATCCGGATAAGTCCTAATCTCATGTTCGACAATATGAGGGTCAATCCTTGGCATCTCTTCATATGACCAAGCAAATACATCTCAAAATTCTTTGAAGAGGTCGGTGTAGATCAGAATCTCTTCTGGCGAACAATCTGCACCTATATTTACATTCTCAATCTTGCCAGGGGTACGAGAGATATCGATCGGGACGGTAGGAGAAATACTCGCCATATTTCCTTCGGCATAAATGTTGTGCGTATCAAGTGGAACTACGACGTGACCGACTATCTCACTCAAGGTAGATAGAAAATCATCTTGATCGATTCTTTCAAGACTTGGGAGAAAATAAGATTGATGATGCATGTCATCCCAAGGTCTCTTGGAACCATTCATGGCTTCGTCTGAAGGCAAAGTCTCATCTAAGAAATCATGTGAACAAGATAACGAGGTGGCCTATACAAGCCTAAGAATGGGATCCTCTTTGTCCGTCTGCGAGGTAATAGGATCGAGATCGACAGAGGAGTCAAGAATGGCTTGATACGCAATCTCCGCTGCTGATAGTGGCATAGCCATGCCAGTGTGCAACTGTCCTTCACCTGATGAAGCCGGAGAAGGTAGGGTCCATGGATCACTAAAATAGGAAGTGCAGAAAGGTATGGACCTTCCGGTTGAAGAAGACCTACTAGTCATGGCGTAAACGTGATGAATCGGTGTCGAGAAGTCAAAAGTACCCATGAGGGAAGAATACATTCCGATGCTGATATTCTCAGTTGCCGGCTGAGAATTGTCGATCACAGGGATCGACGGTCCAACATATGCGTTAGGACTAGAGTACGCAAAGGATAATTGGTTGATCGTCACGATCTCCCCTTGATGAGGAAAACAAAGTACATGGGAAATAGACGATACGACAACGACCATAGCATAGGTCCAATTGTGACCTAGTAACAAGTTATAATCGAGAGGTGCATCAACTACCTCTACTTCCACCTCTACCATCTTCCCACCTAACTGGACCAGAAAGGCGGGGAGAATACCATGAGGGTGGAAGGAATGACCATCAAATGTAGTCAACATGTTCGACGACTTGGAAAGGGTCAAAGAACCGATAGCTTTCCAACAGACCAGAGACATCACGCAAGTGGTAGCTCCTTTATCAATGACCACTCGTTTGATAGTATACTTGGAATACTCCACGTGGATTTGAAAAGCCAAATGGTAGGGTAAGCAAGGCTTCACGTCCGTGACATCAAACTTGATAACTTTCGAGCCACTAGGTTCTAGAGCTCCTAAGGCAGCGAGTAAGGCANACAATAGAGTAGTTCTAGGCGGCTCTAGCATTAGGGTTGTGGGTAGAGCGCTTAAGTACTCCTTTCAGAATACGAGGTGGTGGCTCTGGTTTCTCGATCTGTAAGTTCATCTCCGGGGGTGGAGGAGGAGCTTCTAGGTTGGTACTAGCTTTTGAAGAGCTATGATCTCGAGAGCGGGTGGCTATATCAATTTTTGCGTCGACCATATTGATGCAAACACGATCGCCATCTTGCGACGATGGGTTTTGACTTCCATCGGACACATTTGCAGCGTTTGAAGAGCTCGAGGCTAAGTGTTGATTGTGTGGGAATGGATTTGTCAGCATGGCAGGCGGTAGATTTAAAAGCCTCGCAGCCTCTGCAAGTTTGGGGCATAAGTGTGTAAGGTAGTCATCGGTACAAAGTTTACAAGGAAACTTCACCTTACGTTTCTCTTTCTTTCCCTCTCCAGCATTATCATTCTTTTTCCCATTATTATCTTTGTCCTTGGATTTATTATTATTCTTCCCACCCTTACGATTATTTTAGCCTTTTCTTTTATTCCCATCTGGTTGTTGGTCACCATTTGGGTTCTTCGACGATTGCACAGAATGTACATCCGTCGATATGGTGGGTTTGGAGGATCCAAACGAAGTTGGCCCTCCAGCAAACTCCATTGTCGAGTCTGTGGATTTTACATTGGTGAACCCTACAATGCCATCGACATGAGGTCTGAGAGTTTTTCTAGAATTGTGATTTGTTTACGATGCAACTGGAAGAAGGTGGCATAACATCCCAGATTAAGCATATATCAAATTAAATTGTTGGGCTCTAAGGATAGCTTCTTCCTCGCTGAAGACCCCGGAAGTAGCAACGTCCTTTGAAATAGGAGTGTGTAAAGACTTTAGGAACGATTCTAGAAGAAAGGTCGGGGGTATAGGAGTCTTAACCAACCGCCTTCGCCTACGCCATTCCTGGATATGGTATGATATGTGAGTGTTGGTACCCTGGCATAAAGTCGACAAAAGTTCAAGGCCAACATCATAATGAATGGGCAGTTGAAAGTGGTTGAGAAAGGCTAGCACCAACTAATGAAAAGATCCATACATCCCCCTAGGTAGCTCAATGTACCATTGCGACGTGACTCTAATGAGAGTGCGTTGAAACAATCGTAATCTAATAGAATCATGATTCAAGGAATTTGATGAGCACCAAAGGTGAAAAGTAGTGATGTGGTCACTAGGGTCCTCACCCCCTCAAACTTTGGAATGCCTGACAAAAGTTTGGTAGGGACAGGGGGCCATGTGGGATCATGACTCATCGGGTCATTCATAAGTTTAGAAGAATCTGGCAAATTAAGCATGACTAGAAAGGGAATACGGGGTTGTGACACTTGGCCCCATCCTCCCATGAAAGATTGTGTGTTAGGAACTACATTCCATCCAAAATTCTGGTAAGAACCAAAACCTTGTATGGGGTTAAAAGACCCTCCTCCAGGCTGATTCATAAAAGATGGATTGGGCATCATTCCAACAAGAATTTTCTGATAAGGGTTATGAAAGTTTCCCCCAGTTGGATTAGATCCAAGCTGAAGGTTTTTAAATTTCCCCCAACTGGATTAGATCTAGGCTGGGGAGTGCCCAAAGTGTAAGATTGACCTCCTCCAGGTGGGAAACCGGAGGATTGAAGAGGATTTGTCATTCCAAAAGTATTGGTCGGAATCGACACCAAGGGGATAGGGATATAGGGAGAAACTGGTCCACCAGCTGGGTTGTTCCATCCAACCGTAGAAGGGTTAGATATGGGGTTATGAATAGGGACACCTTCCACATTAGGATTCACTTGGGGTATATGAGAACCACCAAACGGGAAAGGAGTGTGAGGAGGTGTAGTGCTCCCAAGTCCAAAGCTAGCAATAGGGCCAACATCTGGGATGGCAGTTGAAAACTACGAAGTGAAGTTAGGCATACCATAATAAAATGGACTAGAATCCATAGGGATGGTTTGAACATTGTAACTCGGCGAGTGACCGAAACCCCCAAAAGGTTTTGATGCAAGAGAGGAAGCATTAACTACCAGCCAAGCCATAGTATTGGTATAAGCCTTTGACATTGCAACTGTAGTGGTTGCAGGTGTCGAAGGGGTGCCATTAACTATAGTAGGATTGGGAGTCGAAGAACTCCCAGTGTTCTAAAGACTAGACTCGATACTCATCCTTGTGGAACCACAAGTCTGAAAAGTGGATGTGTGTGTACCACTCTCGATAACTCTACGCCTTTTAGAAGGCAATAACTCGAAAACCGGTGGTAACTGTAACAACTGACGGGACCTGTGAGGAAGCTGGTCTAACTCCACCATGACTTATGACTCTCCAACGAATAAAAATATATCCTAAGGCCAACTAGTAGTCAAAGAGCATACCAAAATGGTCAAACGGTCAATATGCATGCAAACGGGGTAAAGTGGCTGAGTGGCCTCCCTCTCTAAAGAAGGTATGTCTCATCCAAGAGTGAGGTGAGATTCCTTGCTAAAGTTTGGAGGTAACATAATTAGTTATAAGGGCCCTCGTAGGCTTAACAACCAGTCGGTCAGATCCCCCCGGAGAGGTAATCCTCCATAAAGGCTATGTGTTGTCTGACCCCTATCTAACTCAGGATACAAGCAGAATAAACCCTGCAAGTAACCTATGAGATACCTAAGTCAATAAACTAATAAACCACTGTAGAACCGATGCGCAGGCGAGCAGTCGTAAGTCCAGATCACCATATGGGAAGGGTAGCAAAGCCCGAAACCTTGAAAGCACCGCCTCTCACAGAGGTATGGGTACTAGCAAGATCCCCAAATACGAATAAATCCACAGAAATATCTCTAACGCTAGGTGAGTATCCAGGGGTTATCCCTTCAACTAACTTCGCGCGACCTCGTGATTAACTCTGATGTGAGCGGAGCCTCCTGATATTACCAATTATACAATGGACTTCTCAACTCCCTGTCTTAGACACATATGTTGATTTAATTACCTTGGAGAAGTTTACTCACAAGATCCTATTCCAAGGCAATAAATCCTAGGCTA
>SNQJ01S0002998.1:46431-63169 GCA_010110895.2 Picea sitchensis
ATGGTGTTATGACTCCGCAAGAAAATAAATAATGATATAATGCAAAGTCTATATTTAACTTTTCAATGAATGATATGCTAAATAAGAACAATGCAATCTCCAATTTCAACTCTGCAATTCAGAAGTAAAATACAACCTTTCACTAAATGTGCTAAGCTAATGATAAAGATTCCAAGACTAAAATGCCAACCAATGCAAAATGCCTATTTTTTTGTATTTTCAATATACTAAAAAGAAAATGCATGGACTGATGAGAAACCTGATATATAAATTCTATTGTGTATAAAAGAAATAACTCGAGCAGAACACCAAGCAGCCAAGCAAACAACCCAGGTAACAAGGACAAATAAAAAATGGAAAACAAAGAGAAAGACTCCGCCCAAAAATTCAACTCCAAATAGGTTTCATGTCATCCCAAATAATCTCAACAGGCACTACAGAGACCTAAGAAGGCTCAACAATTTTCAAATCTCACCCAACAGTCACTAAACCAAGCAAACCAAGCAAACGAGCAAGGGGAAGTGGTATACACGATTGTTCAGAAGAACATAGCGTATATACGCTTCTTGCAGTGAGACAACAAGTGTGTATACATGACTGCCAAGGAAAAAGGGGCGTATATGCTTTAAAACAAGGTCAGGCAAGGACAAAAGGCTGAAAACTAAGACTCGGAGTGAACATAATATGTCAATCAGTGATACAACAAGAAATACAAAGGAAAAAGAGCAATGTAAGAAGAAAAAGTACTTCAACCCTTAGAAGTAAGATCTATCCCCAGTGGAGTCACCATTTCTGTTACAAGGGAAAAACTCTCTATGGCCAAGGGTAAACCACAACAGATAGGTATGACTGCAGAAATCAACTTAATTGCAACATATGCTATATAAACTAATGCGCAATATGAGGAAGAGGCATACCTCGATCCAACGTTTGATGATGTTCCACCGTTGAGAACTTTGACCCAAAGCTTTATACTTGCAAGAAGTTCTCAACAAACAAGCAGAGCAAGTACATAGGGATAATATAAAAGGGTTTAGCACATCAGATAGCATAATCCATTAATAAACATTACAAACACGCCCATGGATGATAATCATATATTTTCAAGATACCAATAGGACGGGAAAGGAGTATTTCTATTAATAATTGATCAACAGAAGTGACAACATTACAGACTTCTGTGTCGGCACGGTTCGAAACCAAGAAACCAAGTTCCTTCCAACTGGGTCTCCACCACTTCAATCCTCCACCAAAGGCAAGCTCATAGAAAAGAGGCAATGGGGTCCTCTCAACAATAGGGAAAGAGCTTGGGGGCTGAAAACTGTGTTCAGACTTGTGGGACAAAGGGATGCAGACTCAATATGAAGTAATTTCTCCAGAGTAAATTTGCTCTCAAAGTTGAATGCTTTCTCTCATTTTTTCCATAGCTCAAAATTGTGCTCTTATAGCCTTAATAATGCAACCAAGTCAGAACGTTTCCAGTATATGGAAGGCCAAGGATCAGAGATCTTCTGTCGTGACATGGAAACCCAACCTCATTTTGTATTTTTTGGCACAAATCCTGATATACACGAGTTGTAGTGGAGCAACAAGCGTATACGCGTCTTGTATAACTGATAGGGAGCATATATGTGGAAAAATGTATATTTTTAGCTTTGGATTCATCAAAAATGGATGATAAGTCTGCATAGGGAAATGGAAAAAGGTCCTCTGTGCAAGATAGCAATGGTGAGGCAAATCTTGCTATAACAGTCGGCCCTTAAGTCTTCCAACTTTTCTTTATTTTCTTTGCCCATGTTGCGATCTGCAATATTTTGTTCACATTTCTAAAAGCATTGTATCGGTCGAGGATGTAAATGCTCTAATACCATATTATCCGTAATTGAGGGGCTCATATCCCACTAGATTCACCAACATAGATGCATGTGCGGAATTATCTTATTTTCTCTTGCATCAATTCGTCTCTGAGTTGTGCATATGGTTCTTAGTCTCTTGGAGGCTAACAAGCATCAGTCTTATGCCCTGCACCGAGATTTTTTCACTCCAATCTTCCTAGACTAGTCTTACAACCACTCTTCAATTAGGTGGCAATGGAATTGGGAACCTTGGTTTGGCTCTTGGACATCCCTTTCAACAACTAATTGTGTCTTTCATCCAATACACTATGGTACTTTGACTGGTCTACACACTACTCTAGAGACATAAGTTCGAACTAGCGTTGTCCTTTTATTTAATTCCCATCACACGGTGCACCATGCCCATTAGAATGGGTGCGCTCAAGGTGTTATCACCTTTTAACTATTTAATCCATAACAACATAACTTTCAATATAGCCAACACATAAAGTGATCTATTAGATGGCCTCATCCCAAGCTCCTCTCCATACATGTGGTGGTTGGTGCAATCAAATCACCACATAGTCCAAAACACTTCCTAGAAGTGGTACATGGCTCTCGAAGCTTATGAGGGTGGACAACACAAAAAAATAAATGCAAGACGTTTTGCTTGTTGCAATAGATTTCATTGATGATCTCAGTTTACAAACGTCAATCAACGTAGATTCTATTGTAATGTATATGATGCCAAGCCCAAACATATGTCTAGCACATAATCAATGGAATCTCTCGGGTTGATAGTGGCTATTTCTTGAAAGGGTTCAACATCCCAAAATGGTCATGGAAGGTGTGTCTAGAGAGGGAATTCTCCAACGTTGAAGGTGGGTGCTCAATGCCAAGTCTGGTGAGTGAATGAGGAAATCAAGGTTTTTTTTCCATCATGTGTTCTTTCCTGTCGTTGGGGGATAGCAAGCAGATGAGTAGCCAAATGGGTGGATTGTGGTATGGTTTCTCCAAGCACTATAGATGGTGGGAAAACCCACAATGGATACTACAATGAATGTGGGTCTCCCCACACACTATGGATTACATCCACACTTATAACCAACAAACAAAATGCTATGTGGATGGTAGTGATCACTAGGGTTTGTCATGGAATTTGTGAAAGAAAAAAAATAAGACGTGGGCACATTGTTGACAAAAAGAACAAGTCATGGGAGCATTAATTAATAATATCCAGACGTGGGGCAACAAAGTAACGTTTCTCAAGATTGAAGACAACTTCAAAGAACGCATGGGTATCTCCTCACTACGGTGAGTGATCAGAAAAGGTCGCCATATTGCAAAACAACTTGTGGTCACATTGACATTGAGAGAACAATTTGTGGGGAGGGGTCTCTCTTCTCAAACTAGGGTTCACGCATTACATTTTGGACAACAATAACAATTGGTTGGGGTCTCTCCTCATGAATATGGTTCATGGTCAACATTCTAGAAACAAACAACAATGCATGAATGAATTTAAACAAGTCATTTTCTCAACACGCGCATCAACAAAAAAAACTCAGTGAGACATGATTTTTAACCCTAAAACCCAACTCGGGAAAACCAGTCAAATGGTGCTCAATATTCTTCTTTTGCAAGTCTTCCAGTTTTTACAATGTTCCTTTCCTCCTTGGCCAAAATCCCTTTGAGTTCTAGTGGGAGTGAAGAAGTAGGGAGAGCTAGGGGTAAGGGAAGGCCAACAACAATGGCTCTTCACTTCTCATTCCTTAGCCTTCTATCATATCTCTTTCGTTGTCATTTTAATTATTATTCTTTAACTTTTCTCTTAGATGCTCACTAACTTATTCCACATCAACTTGCATTGTTTTACATTGTTTTACATGGATTACATAACACATTATGATTGCCAATCTGTGTTGCAAGTATTGAGTCTTATCCACTCTTAAGTCTGAATCTATTTTGGATTAGCCTCCCACAAGTTGACTTACCTTGTTGACCATTATGGTACGAGTGCATGCCATGTGAGCCCAATTACTCATGCATATGGGGCTAGACATGTGTGGATTTTAAAGAAAATTGTAAAAGTTCCAAAACCTTATCGTCAATTGAGGGTTGAGGATGCAAAAACCCTAAGCCTGGAAAATTATCGAGTTATGTTAAACATCGGGTCATTAGGAATAAAATGGGCTCCAATAATTAGCATTGTACTTGTTCCATAGTTGAGTAAAACATGTAGGAGTCGTATTTTGAGAGGAAAACAAAGGAGGTAGGAGATTCTATAGAAACCATTCAAGTTGTAACATCCCCCGTCTTGACTAAGGAACATTACTCAGTGGAATACACATAAAAATAAAATTTATGCTAACATGTACTATACTAGCTACTAATTATACACAGACTTGACAATTTTTAATACCCATAACTATATGCAGCTACAACATACTAAAATGACATGAATGCAACTAATAAACTCATTTACAACATCATATAAATCATTATCAATCACAAAGCTAATGCACATCAATTAAAACTCGTAATGCAACATATAAAACAAATTAAACACTTCTTTTCTTTAAATGGTTATGCAACCAATTGCTTGGGACGAACATTCCACCCAATCATAGACTTGTTGTTCCAAATATGAACAACAATTCACCCCCAAGTTGGGGCTAGGAATCCACAAAAGAGGGTGTCTCTCATTGTCCACTCACAACTCAAATAATCCCACAAGCCAAACTGACATTCTCCTACAACTATCTCGATTTCCACCAGCTTTCTCCCTCTTGACATGCCCAAACCAAGGAATGTACCCCTTCACTTCTTTCGGTCCATTAGGAATCCCATTCGTTTATCAGGGTCTCTCTGGCACATGTAACCAAGAATCTCACTACTGGGAACTCAAGGGAACTCATTGCTAGGAAAACTACCAGTAAAACAACATCAATCAATTGTTATAGTGCAACTTGCACATAAGTTCACTTTTTAGGCCTAACAACCTAGTTCTTCTCCAAGCTTGAAAACTTGCTTATTCAATCTTCAACAACTCCAAAATTCCTCCAGAATTCTCCCTCCATTGTTGCTCCATCTCCAATGCCTTTCTTTCATGTTCTCTTCTTGTTGTTCATGCAAAACATGATTGTTTAAAACTATTTGTTCTCCCATATAAATTTCCTCCATTTTTTCTTGTTTTCTTTACTCACACTCTTCCCTAAGATGATTGTACTTCATCCCCATACTTGCAATAACTATGGGATATGACTCCTCACACCCACCCTCTTACATGCATTCAATGATTGGGTTCTCGTACACTGAAACCTGAAATTACAAGGTTGTCCCCAATGATAATAAAATTCAGGAAAGTGGGTTTGAATTAATATCCATAAATAATTTCCCCTTTAGACCCCTTCTTAGACACTCCTAGACATTCCCCTCTCTTGTGGATTAATCAACCCCCATATCTATCCATGTCCCTCAACAACTGGCATCACATTTTATTTATTAAAATTTAGAAATAAAATTCACATATACATCACTTGGCCACAACCATACATTATATCTATGTTAAACATTAATTAAATTAGGGATTATAGTGGGACATTACATTCCCCCTCCCCTACGATTGTGCATCGTCCTCGATGCACAACACTATATCGAAATACATATATATATTTACATCACAATACTTAGAAAAATAAAATTATGCAATTTCACAACTCCAATAGTAGTTCCAACCATAATCTTGTGTTCCTCTTAACCTACTAACCCAACGATTATACCCCACTTCACTATTCTCAGTTTATCGAGTTGTGCCATTCTTTTATTAGGGATCTAGAGCAAGTTGGCTAGGAAAACTCTGAGATGTGATTATGTGTAACAACCCCGTCATTATGACTACGAACAATGCAAGCAAGAGGAATTTTTTTTATTATTTTTTTTAGGCAGGGAGGCAATGATGACAACAGTTAAATCACACAACTTGACGATGAACGCAACACATGTAGATCAAGAAACATACAACAACGACTCAACATCCTAGCACATCATGCAACTGGGCGAATCATGTGATAAACAAAATACAAATAAAAATGACTACCCACCCGACACAAGCAAGACAACGCCTACAAGCTAAGGGACAACCTCAACAACCCGACACAGTGGCTGGGACGGCCAGGACTAGGAACCTCTACATCGCGCAAATTCCAACACCTTAAGGATTTACAACCCAGTACCAATAACAATTACAACGATAAACGTCCACCTCGAAAAGCACAGACTCCGACCATGTTATCATTCACCTCTATCTATCAGGGCACGCAATGATCCCCTCGTCAGGAATCATGTCGTCACAAGGCGATAGGTGTGACAATAACCCTCGCGCAACCACATATCTAGAAAAACAACCCAAGACAAATCCAACACGCTAGGAGACCGAATTAACTGACAACACACATGAAGACTATACCCACGCACTCAAGCAACCAGTCGACAAGACGCAAGGTGACATCACTCAATTAAATTGCGCAAGCTATTAAACGACTTGCCATAAAACCATAAACCATCATCTGTTAAGCAAGGTGTCTAAGCACAAAGGAGTGAACTATTATAAAAGTTACTATTATCATAAATGTGACCATAAAAGTGAACTAGTAGAGATGTTATCGCTGTCCCAAAATAATAATTCGGTCCATTGATATTCGTTGTCATATCCAAAATATAATTGTTGTCTAAATTAATGCTCTATATATTCGCTATCTATACAAAAAGAGCTAATAAATATATTAACACTAAGGATATATATAATAAAGATATTGCCGTAAAAAATGGTGCTATCCCTTAATGATATATAATAATGATATATGTTATACTATCATTGTCGTATAATACTGTAATGATATATAACACAACCATATCGCTGTAATTATATGTATAGCAGTAATAATACAACAATAATAACACAATAATACTAATACAGCCATATCGTTGTAATATCACATTAACACACGATCTCTATACGTTAACACACTTTAATTCGTTGTTGTCTACATTTTTATGGGAAAACGCTATCTATGATGATTATAAAGATATCCACTAAAAGAATTAACCATGCAAAGGTAATGACAAGGATTAACACTACGATTCTCTGTCTAAAAAAAGGAGTTAATCATATATAAATATATCTGGCATAGAGCATTGCAAATTGTGCTGTGTATATCATTGTCAACACTATTGATACACAGTCATATATATTGAAACACAGGCCTAAAAAAGTATTAAAACACATGCATATATATATGTGTGTGTGTGTGTGTGTGTGTGTGTTGCATATATATTAAAAATCGCAACCATATCATTAAATGAATGCAAATCTATCAAAAACAAACACAGGCATGCATAACCTTGCTATAAAAAATTAGGCCTAAATATATAAATGGGATGAGGACGCAGTCAACACAACTGTAAATCACCACGCTGTCATTCCAATGTATATTTTTTAAATTCGTAGTATAGATATGTATCTTTGTGTATAATTAAATTCGCTATCACTAAAAATGCTAGAATTATGCGTTTGTCACACATTTAAATAAAACACTGTCAAATATCTAACAATCAAATGGGGATTCGCTGCCACATGAACATATAAATTGTTGTCCATAGTTGTATTTTGGTCATGCCTTAGATACTAAATCTCTATCACACCCACATTATATATATAAATCGCTATCTTTGAATACAAGAGATAAAAACAATGTCTATAATATAACAATTTTGTTGTCTAAGAAATAATGAATTTTGTTGTCTATATATATAATAATTTCGTTGTCTAAGAAATAATGAATCTTGTTGTCTATATATTTAATAATTTCGTTGTCTATAATATTATTTCGCAGTCACACTGTATGTGTCAAAATGTTGACAATAAATATTACCTTCACAGTCATATTGTATGTATCAATTTGTTGTCAATAAATATCATTTTCGCAGTCACACTATATGTAGAGAATTGTTGCCAATAAATATTATTTTCGCAGTCACAGTGTATGTATCAATTGTTTTCAGTAAATATCATTTTCGCACTCACACTATATGTATCAAGTTGTTGTAAATAAATATTATGTTCGGTGCCCATTCATAAGTTTAATGAATATTAAAAATCGCTTCTTTGGACACTAATTTGTTTCTCTAATATTAAAATCATAGAGAGTATACCAATCAAATGCTGGGTAAATCGTGGAGTAAAGGCTGGGATTTATCCCAATAAACACGTGGATGCATACTATGTAAAATGCCAATAAAAACGTGGATGCATTCTGTGTAAAATGCCAATAAAAACGTTTTGAATGCTGGGTAGAATGCCAATAAAAACGTGGATGCATACTGTGTAAAATGCCAATAAAAACATTTTTGAATGCTAGGTAGAATGCCAATAAAAATGTGGATGCAAACTGTGTAAAATGCCAATAAAAACGTTTTTTAATGCTGGGTAGAATGCCAATAAAAACGTGGATGCATTCTGTGTAAAATGTCAATAAAAACGTTTTGAATGTTGGGTAGAATGCCAATAAAAACGTGGATGCATGCTGTGTAAAATGGCAATAAAAACGTTTTTGAATGTTGGGTAGAATGCAAATAAAAACGTGGATGCATTATGTGTAAAATGTCAATAAAAACATTTTGAATGCTGGGTAGAATGCCAATAAAAATGTGGATGCATACTGTGTAAAATGCCAATAAAAATGTTTTTGAATGCTAGGTAGAATGCTAATAAAAACGTGGATGCAAACTGTGTAAAATGCCAATAAAAACGTTTTCGAATGTTGGGTAAAATTCCAATAAAAACGTGGAGATACTCAACACAAGAGGATGCAAGGATTAGAGATTAATCAAGGAGAAAAACGTAGAGATAAGAAGGAATAGATAGCTGGGCAAAAATTATCCTTCACTCGTCATCCATGCACAGAAAATGAGGGCATTTGAATCTATGGGTCTTTAAACACCAAAGTGATGACCGTCGATTTGGCTCCTATCCGACTACTCAGGAACAAACTGATGACTAAATGCATAAGGGACTGAAGGAAAAAAACACAATCTCTTCATAAAAATCAAGAAAACTCACACAGAGAAGTCCTTGCAATCAGAAGTTGGGTTCACCAAGGGAAATCAATTCAGAATGCAGTGAGCGTGAGGTTGGAATGGATTAAGTTCATTGATTATAAAATGTTAAGTAAAACATAATCTTTACACAATAGAAGTACATTAATGAAATCGCAGGAACAATATGAATCTACCATTAAAAAATAAACGCTTGCTTATCGTAGCCAAATGTGACAGCTCTGAGTCCTTGTCCTGCGCGCACTCCGTCCAGCTCTCGCTTGCCAACCAATGTGACCTCATCGGTACCTCCTAGCCAACGCTAGGGGTACTCTTCTTCCCCCCGAGCCCCCCGAGACACAAAAGGGCCACGCACACAATACCAGAGAACCCCTAGCACCCAGCTTGTCTCACAAGGTCGAGCTACCACTCGTTACCCGAGCTGGGTATCCCAACTCCCACAAGATAAGTTCAGTCAAGACAAAAATTCAACAGCATAATGTTACGCATAAAGATCAGATCCATACTCCTCCTCCTCCATCCTTTTCATAGAGTTTTTAAGTGATTTCTTTCCCAAATTCCCATTTATTTATTTTTTCATTAATTTAATCCCAAAAAAACCTCCACCGTACACATGTCACGCATCCCCTAATTGCACCAGAACATTAATTTAATTAATTATTTAATTATTCCTATTTCCCTCACCCACCTAAAAACATTCCTAAAAATGCTCCTTTGGGTCCCAATATTCCCTTACAAATCTTAAATGGCTTACGCCTTACTAAATTCCTAGTTGAGTTCAAAAATAGCAAGTTCCCAAGGCAAGATTCCTTACTAAGTTAGACATTAGATTTTTCTTTACATTTCCCATTTTTCCTTTAGTTTCCTATTTCTTTTAAGTTTCCCTATTTTCCCCTTTTAACTAAAAATCAATTTAGCAAGTGTAGAAAAACAACCAATTACCCATTTTTCTTTTTATCTAAAATCAAATTAGCAAAAATAGATAAAACAACCATGTCCCTTTTTAAATTTATAGTTCTTCAAGAAAATTTGACTTAATTAATTTAATTTGAATTTCTTACCCCCTTCTTGTTACATGTTTATTTATTATTAATTTTTGACCACATGTTCTACTTAGACCTAGGTTTTAATTTCGCTAGGTTAGGCAACATTTTCATTAGGGAAAAATGTTTTTAAATCTTACTTATCACATCATTCATTTTAAGGTCGTTTAGGTTTATTCACTTACCAGTTAAAATCGTGACGTGCCCTTCAGGATGCACTAGGTTATCCAAGGGTGCCACTCGCCTCTTTCCTTTTTCCTTGCGCGACATGCCCTTCAAGACGCACTACATGCTCCAAGGGTGCCACTCGCCTCTTTCTGTTTTCCTTGCATGACGTGCCCTTCAGGATGCACTATGTGCTCCAAGTGTGCCACTCGCCTCTTGACTGACTTGATAGATGTCAAAAATCCCTGGAGTCAATACTCCGCTAGGTGATCTTATGGGAAACTAAGGGCCTCTAAGGAATAAGGCCCCTTCCTTATTGCGCGCCCCTTAGAATCATCATGAGTGATTGTCGCAGTTTTCCCTCACAACATCGTGGGTCCTCTTGAACTAGGTAATCATTAACCTACAATTCGAGCCACGACGAGAGTGCTAGTAGGCTGTGGCATGGTTGTTTTCCACACCTCTATCTCAAGTCTCTCGTTGTCCTACGTGACCCCTCTACTCCACATGTGAGTCTGGTCAGAAAGCTATCGTCAGCTTGCATCCAACGACAAATCATGTTAGCAACAATAATCAATCATCATAACATCTAATCATATGTACATGTGTCACATTAATAACATTCAAACCCAACAGTCCTCTCCCTGACTCGATCCAGAGTCCAAAGGGTTTCATCAATGCCTCTACATCCTCAATGTCCAAATTTCTGCACACTCAGGAGAGCCCAGTCAATAACACATGTCTATGTGAATACAACAAAATAACATATCGTCAATCCATAATGTCTCATAATCATAATCGAACGACTGATAGTATAATAATCTGGGTCACTTGCAAGCAAGTGTCCTCAAGGATAAATTCGCTCAGTGCACGCAAGAGTGGTATGTTACATACACCCCCTCTTAGTTTGAACTTTGTCCCGAAGTTTCATAGTATATAAATGCCGAAATAAAGTGTATCACAGTATCATAAGTCTATCTATCAAACAAAAATGGGAATTGTTGGCACATATCATATGTGTCCTCCTAGGTCGGCGAGTGCGGACTTATAGTTGTCCCACTGGACCTTGAACTGATCTACTATTCGACATCGTAGTTGTCGAATGCAATGGTACAAAATATGGATCGGCTCTGTCGTGAATTCACCTTCTTCCGATACCTCCAAGGTACTCAAGTCAAACATGTGTAGGATCACTAATATAATGTCTCAAAACAGATACATGAAAAACATCGAGCATCCACCTCAAAGAATCAAGCAAGTCTAGTCAACTAGGCCACAGGCCCTCTCTTTTCCACGATCTCTCACGATTCCTTGAACCTAGGATATAGTTTAGCACCATTTTCAAACTTGATCGAACTCTTACGTGGTTTCACCTACTAGAATACTCAATCGCCAACATCGTAACTACGGTCGAAACGATGCATATCGACATAACTCTTCTGTCAATCCTACGCTTCCTTGATCCTTTGTCTTATAGTTTGCATTTGATCTTCCATTTCTTGGATCGCTTTCGGTCCCACCAAGATCCTATCCTCAAGCCGATTCCAACTCAATGCATCTGACACGGTCGCCCGTAAAAAAACTCGAAAGGCACCATATTAATGGTGCTTTGACAACTGTCATTATCGCAAATTCTACCAGTGGAAAGAATCCCTCCCAACGCTTATGTTGGTCCATCACGTACATGAGCAACATGTCCTCCAAGATTTGGTTTTTTCATTCGGTCTGCCCATCTATCTCCAGGTGATACACAGTACTAAAGTTAAGTCAGGTTCCCAAGGCCTCTTGGAAACTAGTCCAAAATCGTCCAGTAAACATCAATCCTTGATCAGATATAATCCTCTTAGGCACACCATGTAGCCTCACAATCTCACTGATGAAAACTCTAGCTATGTCAGGTGCCTGATACGTCGTATGCACATGAATAAGATGAGCACTCTTCATCAGAGTGTCGGCTACCACAAAAATCGAGTCATGTTTCCTTGCCGTCAGTGACAATCCAACAATGAAATCCATTGAATGCCCTCCCATTTCGATTAAGGAATAGTGTGGTTGTAGTAATCATGTCGGATGTCTATGTTCAGCCTTCAGTTACTAATATTCTGGAAATTTTTCCACGTAGTTGACTATGTCTGCCTTCATTCCTTTCCAGAAGGATAAGGGTTTAAGGTTTGCCCTCATCTTCGTGACTCCGGGGTGAGCCATGCACACTACTCTATGAGCCTCGTTTAGGATCAAACTTCTCAACCCATCGTTGGGTGGTATGTAAATTCGACCTTTAAATCTCAATGATCCATCGTTTTCCATAGTAAATCCTTCAAATGTTGGTACCATAATTGTGTTTTGTCCGATAAAATCCTTGACCTCCTTGTACCAATCATCCTCGCGTTGTAAGGTTACAATATTTTAACGTAGATTCATCTGAAGAGGCATCCCTGAAAAGAAGCATGGTCTCCGACTCAATGCATCCCCACTCTGTTCATTATTCCCTTTATGTAAGTAATCTCGAAATCATACTCGTTAAGCAATTCAGACCAACACGGTTGTCATGCGTTCAAGTCGCTTTGCGTAAAGATGTGTTGTAGTCCACAGTGGTCCGTTTTTAGCTCAATTTCCATCCAATAACATAGTTTCTCCAAACTCTCAAGGCATAAACAATGGCTAACAACTCCAAATTATGCGTCGCATAGTTCTCCTCATGCCTTCTCAACTTTCTCGAGATGTAAGCAATCACTAGACCATCTTGCATCAAGACTCCTCCTAAGCCTTCTTTGGATGCATCAATGCATACTAAGAAGTCTACATCCATGTCAGGGACCTTTAGTATCGATGCCGTCATCAACAACTTCTTGAGCCTCCGAAATGCTTCCGCGCATTTCTCGATCCAAACTAACTTCTTGTTCTTCTTCTACAATTCCGTAATCGGATTTGCTATCCCTAAGAAACCCTCGATGAACCGTCAATACTATCCCACTAAACCCATGAAGCTACGCACTTCAGGGACATTCATCGGTGTTGGCCATTCCATAATGGCCTCGACCTTGGCGGGATCCACGACGATACCCTTGTCGGATATGACATGCCCTAAGTAGTGAATCTTCAATTGATAAAAACGCGCATTTAGACAATTTCCCAAACAAATTGTTCTCTCGAAGACATTGTAGTACCAAGCGCAAGTGATGATCATGCTCCTCCATTGTCTAAGAGTAAATCAAAATGTCGTCAATGAGTACTTGGATGAACTTGTCCAAGTAGTCGTAGAACACCCCGTTCATCAAACTCATAAATACCCCAGGGGCATTTATCAGTCCCAAAAGGTAAAACAGTAAACTCGTAATGTCCAAACCTCATCTTAAAGGCGGTCTTAGGGACGTCATCCTCCTTGATCTATAACTGGTGATACCTTGTTCTCAAGTCAATCTTTGACAACACCGTTGCGCCTTTCATCTGATCAAACAGATCATCAATCCCTGGCAATGGATACTGATTCTTGATTGTTGCCTTGCTCAAAAGACGATAGTCAATGCAGAGTCTCCATGACCCATCCTTATTTCGAATGACAATAACAGGCGCACCCCACGATGACACACTGGGACGTATGAGTCCTAGGTCCAACCACTCCTTCAGTTGCATTTTCAACTCCTGTAACTCTGAAGTCGACATCCGATAAGGCGTTCTTACTATCGGTTCAGTCCTTGGTTTTAGGCCTATGGTAATTTTCAATTCCCTCTCCAGAGGCATCCCAGGTAACTCCTCAAGGAAGGCGTTCGCAAACTCACTTACCACCGAAAGGTGTTCTAGACTTTCCGCTAATCCCTTATCGTTTAACGCAAGGATTGCATAAAGATTACATCACTTGTGCATGCTCTTCCGTAGCTGTAAGGAAGAGATGAACCTCATGGAAACTCCCTAGTTCCAACCTACAATCACGCGTATTTGTCCCTTAATCGACCAAGCTCAACCATTTCGTCGTACAATTGGGTATTGCCTCATGCGATTCCAACCAGTCCCTACTGATTATGACATCATAATATCCTAAGATCGTGACGTACAGGTTGGCCCTAGTGACTAATTCTCCCAGGTTAAGGCTACAACCCGTAACCTTCCCTCTAACCTTTTGATTGGCTCTCGAAGCCATTTATACGAAGCAAAACTCACCATGTTCGACTGTCTTTACCTTAATTCTTTTTAGCGCTGCACCAGAAATGAAACTCTCTGCAGCACCGAAATATATCAAAATATTAAGGGTCTGTTCAATGATGGTACCTGACGTCTCGAGCACAGTCGACTGGTGCTCTTCCTGACGGTTACTCACCGTTGCATGAATCCGATGGGCCTTGCCCAAAACTCCCACGGTAGTGGGTCTGGATAATACAGATGCTCCAGTCCTCTCCACTGGGAAGTCATGCTTGTAATGTGGCTCCCCACATTCCAACACACTTTCTTCGGTCCAGTATTCTTGGTACCTGAAGTAGAACTTGGATCCTAACACCGAGGCCAACCCAAACTTGTTGCCCTTAAGTTTCTTGATAAAAGGTGCGGAGCATACCGAAGCAGCTCCAAAAATGGGCCTCGTACTGGGGCACCGTACGGTCACCCTATCGCAAGGCGTTGAACTCGTTGAGCTGATGCTCAACGAATTTCTCAGAAGGATACCTCTCCTGGAACCATTCCTTAAACAGTTCCCATGACATGTCTTCAAAGACAATTTTCAAATGTGGCAGGAGCGTCTTCCACAATAGAAGAGCGTTCCCCTTCAGTTGAAATACCGCCATGCAAACCTTTGTGTTGGAGGTATATTCGCGAAGCACAAATCACATCGCCATATTCTCCCACCATGCCTTGGCGGTTGCGCCGTCTGGGGCACCAAAGAACTCGAGAAATTTGACCTTCTCGAGTTCGCGGTGAATACTAACAGTATTGGTTGGGCGTGCGTGGACCCTCAGGGGTATAGGCGTCCCGACCTCATCTCATTATAGATGGTGAATCAAGGCCTCTAACAATATCTAGAAGGACCTTGTCAGACCATCATCATCCCTTACAACAAACAAATCCATCAAAAGGACTTGTTCTTCCCCTTGGGGTTTAGACTCCGAGGGTGCGAGCACCTCTAGAGGCATCGCACCTCCTTCCATGACACCCGTTGCGAACCTTTGTGGCATCCTCTCATTGAGATCACCGCATGGGTGCATTAAAGTTTTACTTAGCTCTAGGTTATTACTCAAGGGTTTACTGCAGTGGAAAGCCTGGCGATCCATGACGTAGGGTTGAACCCACTATGATACCATATGTAACGACCCCGTCATTATGAATACGAGCGATGCAAGCAAGAGCATTTTTTTTTTTAGGCAGGGAGGCAACAACGACAATAGTTAAATCACACAACTTGACAACGAACACAACACACGCAAATCAAGCAACAAACAACAACGACTCAACATCCTAGCACATCATGCAACTGGGCGAATCATGCGATAATCACAATATAGATAAAAATGACTACCTGCCTGACACAAGCAAGACAATGCCTACAAGATAAGGGACAACCTCAACAACCCGACATAGTGGCTATGACGACCAAGACTAGGAACCTCTATGTCGCACAAAGCCCAATGCCTTAAGGCGTTACAACCCAGTACCAACAACAATTACAACGATCAACACCCACCTCAGAAAGCACAGACTCCGGCCAGGTTATCATTCGCCTCTATCTATCAGGGCACATGATGATCCCCTCATCAGGAATCATGTCATCACAAGGTGATAGGTGTGATAGTAACCCTCGGGAAACCACATATCTAGACAAACAACCCAAGACAAATCCAACGAGCTAGGAGACCGAATTAATTGACAACAAACATGAAGACTATACCCATGCACTCAAACAATTGATCGACAAGACACAAGGTGACATCACTTAATTAAATTGTGCAAGCTATTAAACGACCTGCCATCAAACCATAAACCATTATCTGTTAAGCAAGATGTCTAAGCGCAAAGGAGTGAACTATTATAAAAGTTACTATTATCATAATTGTGACCATAAAAGTGAACTAGTAGAGATGTTATCGTTGTCCCAAAATAATAATTCGGTCCATTAATATTCGTTGTCATATCCAAAATATAATTGTTGTCTAAATTAATGCTCTATATATTCGCTATCTATACAAAAAGAGTTAATAAATATGTTAACACTAAGGATATATATAATAAAGATATTGTCGTAAAAAATGGTGCTATCCCTTAATGATATATAATAATGATATATGTTATACTATCGTTGTCGTATAATATAATAATAATACTATAATGATATAATGATATATAACAAAGTAATATCGTTGTAATTATATGTACAACAGTAATAATACAACAATAATAACACAACAATACTAATACAGTCATATCGTTGTAATAACACATTAACACACGATCTCTATACGTTAACACACTTTAATTTGTTGTTGTCTATGCTTTTATGGGAAAACACTATCCATAATGATTATAAAGATATCCACTAAAAGAATTAACCATGCAAAGGGAACGACAAGGATTAACACTATGATTCTCTATTTTAAA
>SNQJ01S0002998.1:67859-109309 GCA_010110895.2 Picea sitchensis
CAATATACATATAGGAGCCAGCGGCATCCAAAACCCTAACCCAATGACCTGGATTAGTCCAAAACCCTAATTCCTTAACCGGA
Organism: Picea sitchensis; assembly: GCA_010110895.2. Taxonomy (NCBI): domain Eukaryota; kingdom Viridiplantae; phylum Streptophyta; class Pinopsida; order Pinales; family Pinaceae; genus Picea; species Picea sitchensis. The sequence continues at coordinate 67,943 of SNQJ01S0002998.1, forward strand.
AATAGAAAACCATCGGCAAAAAACCATGTGCCGAAAAACCACATAATATCATGTGGTCCCAGAAATATGTCGTCCCGGTAATATGTCGTCCCGAAAATATGTCGTCCCGGAAATATGTCATCCCGAAAAACAATATAACACATACCCAACACAACTTTCATTGTTAAACCGACCAACTTGGAAGGTTGGTCGCTAGAGCGACCAACATTTGGACCCCGAAAAAAAAAAGTATATTTAGTCCAAAAAAAGAAAAACAAATATGACGAAATTTTAAACCGTCATAATATTTCGTCGTAATTTGCACCCAATGTAGTAGTGATCCCAACTCTAGTTGTTAGTGGTTTTGACAGGAGTTTGAAGCAATTTTGGGAAGCTTTTTGTCATCCATGTCATTTATATTGTTCTTTTACATTAAGTACCTAATAATATTCATGCTCTCAATGGGGTAAATACCTGCTTCTATGAGGAGGATAGGATAGGGTGTCTTACTTTTAATTTTGAGATTATCAGATGTAAATTTCTTTTCAATTTTCTTTATATTTCTCAAGGATTTTCTAGAGATACTACATCCCTCGAATTAACATCCATATAAAATGATAAGTGTGATGAAACTCTCAAAGAGTATTTTTTTCTTATGCCATAGCCAAAGGTATACTAGTTTACAATTATTTTCAAGCCCATAATAAAATTCCCACCCGCCATTTATCCTTTTTGCAATGCTATAGTTCCAATTGAGCTTGTGATGAATATTGCTTCTATGGCATTTGTATGAAGGAACATTCTCAAAGCTATTGTTTTCATGTACAAAATTATCATAGGTGATATTTCTAGAGTTAATTATCATAACTTTATTTTTTCTAGTGTTCACAACCATACTAAGACCAGAGAAAAAGTCCCTGAGGATTCTTGGTTTCTTACCAAATTTATAACGACTCCTCTTAAGAAGAATATCATCGGCATAAAGAAGAAGGATTATGACTAACCAATGAGAGTCGAGCCAACACAACCTACATCTTCCATATATTCTTCTAACTTGTCTATGTATATGCCAAAAATAGTAGGGGACAAGGGACAACCTTGTTTGAATCTTATATTACAGTTTATTTTTTCTAACCAACCCTTAGTGTTCCTAAACCTAGAAAAAACATTCACATACAACCTTACCACAAAAAATCTCAACTTGAAAGAAATTTTTAACTCTTCTATCCTATTCCAAACTTTAGTTTATGGTACTATGTAAAAAGGTTTTCTAAAAGCAATGAAACAATCAAGGAAATTGGTTTTATTATTTTGACACTTGTCTCCATTGGTCATAAGCATAACAAGGTGGTCCAAAGTTGAAGGATGGCCTATGAACCTTGCCTGGCCTTTAGCTCATTTTATTTGTATTTATAGACATCTGATGATCTTCTTTTCCAAAATACTTTCATACAACTTGCCTAAAATTTGTCTAATCATAATGGTCCTATAATTAGAGGAATTGTTTTTATCTCCACTTTTTTAAATAGGTAAAATGAGGCTTTGAGTCTGGGTTTTAGGAAATCCATGCTTGAGTGCTAAATTGAAGAGATTATGTATATGGGGGATGATAGTAGGCCCTCCATTTTTTAAGATCTATCCTTCATAACCTTTTATGTCCTTAGCTTCCCCTTTTGCAAGTCGCTCAACCCAAAAATTTATATCTTCTACAGAAACGCTTCATCATGTGTAAAAACATTTGAAATGTTGTCCATGAAAATACATGATAATTTTTAAGGTTATATTCCCTCAAGGGAATCATATTATTGTTTTTAGTTTTATGGGTTAGAATTTTCCTCTAGAATTTCTTAGGATCTAGCTAAGATATGTGAAAAAGTTTTTCTTTCTTTCTATTTATGTAGTGCATCTTTTCCATTTTAATTAAGGCTTTGTATCTTATTTTAAAAACTCATTAGAAGCATTCATGGTGACTTTTCTAACAATTTTACACTTTCATAACAATGGTTGGTTGTACCATTTCGCTTTTTACATAACACATGGATAGAGAAGAAAAATGTTAATGCATATTTTATTTATGTAATTTACTATTAAATGTTTTGTTTTTAAATGCTAGTGTATACATATAGAAAGGGATGATAGATTAAAGAGTTAGTTGTTAGTTCAAAGAGTTTGTCTAATTAATTTTTTTCAATATGATTGAATATTTGGCTAATTTAATGCAAAGGAGTATAGAAAATTTTACTCATTTATCATATAGGAATTCAAAAAGTGAGTTTTAATTATTTCTAATTTTTTATGTATTTTTTAATCGGTACATTTTATAAAACATTTTCTAATAAACTAAAGAAAAAAATTAATAGAGCTAATGGTTTCCAACAAAGAGTCATTTCTTGGATTTTTCTTTTCACCATGTATTTATTAATTTTTTTTAATTATATTGTAATTGAAATATAATATTTTTTAATTTTAGTTTAGTAGTGTTGAGGGCTTCTTTTTCATTGGAATTTGATTGAAAATTGTAAAACAAATAGCTTTAAGGTGAAATACTTATACATCATCTTCTCCACTATAGCATTATCAATGTTATGTTATTTAAGATCTTAGATTTTTTCCATCAACATTATGTTTATATATATGAACATCATATATATTGGTTAGTGATATTATAAAAGCTTTTTCTAATGTTATGGTAAAAGGTTTGTCAATATGGCACCTAGTTTTGATATGTTTATATATATGAACATCATATATATTGGTTAGTGATATTATAAAAGCTTTTTCTAATGCTATGGTAAAAGGTTTGTCAATATGGCACCTAGTTTTGATGTGTGAATCTTTGAATATCTATTTGCTTCATTATTCCCTGTAATTCTCACTATTAATCTACATAATGTGTGTTTGATTTTGGAAAAATAACTTTCACATAATTCATATGATATTAAACATTTTTTACAACTTCGTTGTATTTATTGTTTTTTTTTAATAAAATCTTTGAATTTCCATTATAAATTATACCCAACTTAAATATAATCTTATGAGACTAAGTACTTTACACAAGTATCTTTATTTTTTATTTTATTTTATAAAACAAATTGATTGATCTCACTGAACTTGCATTTTAAGAAAAACTTGTATAATAAAAATATATTATCAACCCAATACAACCAAATAAGATGGTTATTAAAGATTGTTATTAAATCTAACCAGCATAGTTTTCTTAATCCCAGCCAAAACTAAATGAGATAATTAGAGTTTAACGTCGTCGGGAGTATTCTCCAAAGCAACACCAAACAATACATCTGATAGTGAATTGTGTACAGTACTTAAGCAATTAGTGTGCTTTAAAACGTGTGAAAGTATACTTACATATTTTTTTGGTTGCAACTGTGGCAGAATCAGTGATGCCAAACGCATAGCGTTTATTATTTGACATTTGTACGGAAGTAAGGGAATATATGTTTGGTGCCGCGCACCATTTCTATGACCACGAACAGGCAACACATACCATTTCTATGACCACGACCAGCCAAAACATTCTCTGACTTACCATACCAATTTCATGACCCCCATGGAGCCAACTCGTACTCTCATTTATACAAAGACTGAGTGGTGCTCCTGAGTTTCAAAGCTCTCTTCAGTGAATGGATGTACTTTATAACGACGAAGTTAGTCTGAAGATCCTTTGTTTTGATTGTTTTGATGCCTGCAACAATAGTCTAAATGTTAAGATTTGGATTTGGATTGAATTTGGAGACTGTTTAAAGCAACCAGTGATGGAATGGTATGAGAACCTTGTTTATGGATCATCACTCCAGGCATTACAATGGGTGAGAATCTTGTAATTGTAATCTTTTGTTGTAACGTCGTAGTTGTGTTGGACATTGAAATGGGTAGGATTAGAAAAAAATGGATTCCATTAAAGTTTTCTCTTTGTTATCACCATAACAATTTTCAAACAAGATCCGAGTCTTAGGAATTTACCAAGAGCTACATTCTCGCGGAAGCCTAATAGTGGAGAATTGATAATTTAGAGGACCGGGACATATCTAGTGGCGTATGGACGAATATAGCGGAGCCGCAAAAGGTATAACTTGACAGGCTGTCGATTATTAAACGACCCAGATCAATGGCTAGAGCCCATATCGGGTGGTGAATTTGCACAGGACTTAACCATGTAAAGGCAGACTGGGGAAAACCATTGTGGTTTTTAAAATGGACGTGCGACGCCTCCAGAGATACATTGGGGCGAAAGGCAGGTTGCCTGAAACCACTTTCGCAAAAGCCTCGATGTCACATGTTTCAATATGTAAAATCAACCAATCATGGGGCAAGCGAGGACTGGTCATAATCAACCCATTTCACTCGTTTGGTACTTCACAACCATATGATGTGAGGTGAACGCCGCCATATAATGAACTCGAAGGCTAATCATTTGAAATGGATTTGCCAAACATGGTAAACCAACGTACCTATAAGTGAATCTATCAGTGATTCATGCTTGGAACTTTATAACTACCGATTTTGAAGTATGGAGGCATCATCTCATCCATAAAATAAGTAATCTCCAATTTGCTCGACTCTCTAATTTTTGTAGGAACATTTCCATGTCCACGAAAATGGGATACATGGACAAAGCTCTATTCAGTGAAACCGGTCATTCAGGCAACATTGTAGATTTACCTACAAGTAAGAATAAAAATGGTATTTGCACGTATATTAGCGACTAAATTCCACATAGAACCTCCTATAGACTCAGGATTGGAAGTCAGGATAAATCCCATTATGATGGATCTAGTCATCAACAGGTGAGCTGTAAAAAAGAAACTAAGAAAATGACAGAAGAAAGAAACCATAGATGAAATGGCTGAAAGTGTTGGAGAGAATCAACTGACCTAGTTGGATACTCTAAAGGAGCAGATCGCTAAGACAAAATTAACTCTCAGGTGGAGATAAGTACATCCCAACAAGTTTTGGATAGATGGTGCCTAGATATGATGAACCTGTTCCTAACGGTCCCTCTAAAATAGGGTAACAATTATTATAAATCATTACTCCTTGTAACTTATCTCTAATTTTAGAACGATGAGAAGTATGAACATTTTTAATTCCACGAAGAAACCTTCTCCATATATATATTATCTTGAGGGTATAGAAAGCATGGAGAAAAGAGGAGCATGCCCTCTGTGCAAGAAAAACTTTTGTAAATTTTGGGGCTAGAATGAATATAGAAATGCAGAGGCAGATTTTGGATTGTTTATGAAAATATTATAACTCACAGTGATATGAGTCTTGTTTTCCTCTCATAGTATGTATTTCCTGTAAGCATACAATTCATTTACACTTCTTTCTATCTAAATTGTAGATTTAGAGGCCCATAATTCATTATTTGATGCTCTCGACTTAGCAACTTAGATTGTTTTTTCTTTCTTCTTAACTTATTCAGAATTCATTTTTGTAATGCTCTGATGTAGTTATTTGTTTCTTTTCCCTCTGATGTCATGCAAAATTTTTAGATATAAACTCAGACTTATTGTCTGATTTAGCCTTTTCCTCTTAATAGTCTCAGGTTTGATGATGTATTCTATCTATTCTAGACCCCATAGCCCAAATGTCATCGTCATTTCTCCAGTTATTTTATTAAAAATCCCCAACACAAACCAAATCTAGCCACTGATTGCCATAGATATATCAAGTGACATGAGAGAGTCCTCTCTGAGTTGAGTAGGCTAGTGCCTCATCTCTAAAGCTAGTTGAAACAATTACCTTTGTCGTTTGTCTATTCAGTTGGACAAAATTTACAGAGTCCTAACATTTTGGCGTCATTGCCAGGGACGAAATTGAAAAATTTTCTCTGGGAAAGAACGAAATGGTTGAGTTCTAAGGTCTGAGAGTAGTAGACACTTACGCATATATTGGTTGTATTCTTTCTTTGACAACTCCACATATCAAAAAAATAGTTTGAAGGTGATTTCACAAGTAGAAGAATTCAGAAATTCAAATTTTCACTGGCAACTCCACTCTCAATGCAGAATCCATCTTCCAAAACATTATTGGCAACTCTACTCAAGATTCAAATGTAATTTAAAGACTCCATTGTAAAATGAGATCCCTTAACAGAGGTATGAAAAGAGAATATGGAATAAAACAAGTACTTAAAATTGGATTTTTTCCAAGGCATTTTATTATTTGTTGTAAGTTGCCTCTACCTTTTTCCTTGAACATGCCAAAAAAAATTTTATTTACTTGATCCATTCTAATGATGATCATGAAGATTTTGCAATTATATATCCTCCTTTTAAAATTGTGAATGCATGTCCTCACTGTATCACTAATGTTGATAAAAATTTCTCATCTAGGCCATGTGATGACCACAACCAAGTTGATAAGTCTAATGAAACCAGGATTGATATTTCATCCCTTGCACTTGACCCAACACCCTTCAAGATTCAACGTAGATACAAACCCTTAAATCTACCCTGCATCCTTCATGATTTTCCTCCAAATAACTATGAGTACCTTCCTATGTTTGATGGGGAACCTGATACCATTTAAGCTGAAAAACACATCCAAGCATTTGAGCATTTTATAGATTTGTTTGAGATTGACCATGACAATGTTTGTATGATGACCTTCTCTCAATCCTTGAAAGGAGACACAAAATATTGGTTTAAACGTTTTCATCCAGACACAATTAGCTCATGGGAGGAGTTGAAGGATGTCTTTTTAATGTTTTGGGGCAGGAAGAAATATTTGGATCTACAACTTATAGAGTTATATTCCTTAAAAAAGAAGAGCAATCAAACTATTTATATACTCAGTAGGAGGTTTTTCCAGTGTCTATTACAATTTTTCCAAAGGAATTCAACCCACTGAAGATACTTCCATGCTCCATTAAGCAAATACTCTTCATCCAGACTTATCTTTCCTCCTGATGGAAAGAAAACCTAAGTCCTTACAAAAAATGTTTGATTATGCTCAGGATATTCAACACAACATCCAAGCATGTAAACAGATCCAAAATGAGGAGTTAGATGCTAAAGAAAATAAAAGAGAATATGAGCAAAAAATGGTTGATTGGAACCTTTAGCATATAGTTGACCATGTCATAGGCCCTCTTGAATCTCCCAATACCAAGGATGTTGCAAAAAATTATGTCCCACTTGTTGAAAGAGAAGGTGTTGGTTTAGCTTATGATCCATCCCATGATAAGCAAGGAGTTGATTATTTCATGTATTCATTTACAGATAATCAAGAGGATGAGTGTACAAATCAGTTTGTTGAATAACAGGTTGATGTTCCATGTTTGTTCTTGTTAGATGGCCTTGCATATGTCAGTGATCTGCATGTATATGACAAGTGTGAAGACGATCGTGATATTGAAGAATTTCTTTTTCATCAGTAAAGTGAGGAGCAAAGTATTAGACCAACTGAAAGGAATTCTCTACCCTTGTTCTTTACTACATTCAAATTGTTGAAAGAGAATTCTCAGATTATTGTTGAGGCAAATGAATTTATGTTGATGCAGAGTCACACCAAACCAATGAAACAAGTTGACAAGATATTGGAGTACTCTTCTCATGCATTTGATGACCCTATTCTTTGTTTTGAGGAAGACCTTGTAAATTAAGAAATACAGTTGTTGGTCGAAGACAAAGTGGAAGGTGAGCATGTCCAAAAACACAAAAAGATGGAAGAATGTATGTATGATGATACTAGAAAAAATGAAGAAGGTTGTGAGTCAGGTCATAAAACCTTGCCATTGTGATTTTCTTCATTCGAATTGTTGAAACAAAATAGCATTTCAAATCAGAAAATATCCAAGCATGAAGTCAAAGGTGAAGAAATCAGTTGGCTTATAGATAAAAACCATTTCCCCTTATGTTTTTCATCCTTTGAATGGTTAAGAGAAAATCTTGAAATTTCAGAAAAAAAAAAGGGACTTATGACTATATTCACAGTAGCATTGTTTTACATGAAAAGGTTGTCATCATTAAAGAACACCAACTACACTCGCATGCAATGCACGATCATTACTTGGAAGGGTATTTCAATTCAAAATTCCAATCTGTGCTTAGTCATCATATTAAAGAAGAAGATGATCAATAAATTTTTATCAAAGTTCTTTTCCTTCAAAACTAATGCAGATGTTCAACAATATTACCAGCAAGATAAGGTATTTCAAGGTTTCTTTTATTCCCTTGAGAATGACGTATTGGTCCAATTTCTAAACAACATAGAAAATACATCCATGAGGACTCTAGAATGTGAATTAGTTCATGATGTCATCTTTTCACATTTGCAAGAATGTTATGAGCAAGAACTTATTTCTATTAATTTATTTGAAAGTCAAAATGGAAACCCTCAAACAAATTTCCAAAAGTTTATTGAAACCAAATCAAAATTGTTTGATGAATAAAAGGATAGCCTTGATCCACATAATATGGCTGTCATATTGGAAGAATGTACGAATGTTTTTCTTGAGGTGCATGGAGAAGTAGAAAAACCCATTGCTGACATTACATTTGAAAATGTTCTCAAAACATAAGAAATAAAGAAAGAACAACAAACACTTACGATCGAGTCTTTCATTTTTGTTTTTGATCACCAAGAAGAAATGTTTTTTCATAGTTTTCAAGATCTGGTGGCCATCCTATTACAATCATCAGTGAAGGAGGAGTTTGTTTCATTCAAAAACTCAGATTTTGGATTCAAATTTTGTTTTCAGCTACCATCTTCTACATTTTTCTGCCTTCTTAAAAAATATGTGAGCGAAGAAAAATCAGGAAGCCAATTGCTTGATTGGTTTCAATGGAACTTTAGCATCACTTGATTGAGTGTTCATGTCATCATTTTAGGGTAGGTAGGAATGTATGAATAAGATTTCGATACAAGAATTCTTTAGTTTATATTTCAAGTAATATGTGCAGTCAGCTTCAACAGTATATTCAGTTTTCAATATCCAGTTGAGAACGACGTGCAAAGTTTGGAATTCAGCAACCACTAGTGATATGGTAGGAGCAGGGTACATGCACATGTTTTGGGATCAACCCAATGGATCATCCACCAGGTCTACAAGTTCTTTTCTATCTCATAGGGAGGATAGCATCCCCATTTGAAGCCTATGTTATGAACATAACAATTTTCAAACAAGATCTGAGTCTCAGGAATTTAGCAAGAGATACATCGTCGTGGAAGCTTGATAGTGGATAATTGATAATTTAGAGGACCGAGAAATATATGGCAGCATATGGACGAATATAGAGGAGGCACAAAAGGTATAACTCAATAGACCATCGATTATAAAACGACCCAGATCAATGGATAGATCCCATATCGGGCAATGAACTTGCATGAGACTTAAACATGTAAAGGAGGACCAGGGAAAACCATTGTGTATTTTAAATGGATGCGCGGTGCCTCCAGAGATACATCGGGGCAAAAGGTGGGTTGCCTGAAACAACTTTCACTAAAGCCCCGATGTCACATGTTTCAATATGTCAAATCAACTAGTCGTGGGGTGGGCGACGGCTGGTCAGAATCACCCTGTTTCACTCGTTCATTACTTCACAACTGTATGATGTCAGGTGAACGCCACCATATAACGAACTCAAAAACTAATCATTTGAAATGGATTAGACAAGTGTGGTAAACCAATGTATCTACAAGTGAATCTGTGAGTGATTCATGATTGGAACTCTATAACTATCGATTGTCAAGTATGGAGGCATCATCTCATCCATAAACTTAGTAATCTCCAATTTGCTGGACTCTTTGTTTTCTGTAGGAACATTTCGGTGTCCATGAAATTGGGATACATGGACAAAGCTATATCAAGTGAAACTAGTCATTCAGGCAAAATGACAAATTTACCTACGAGTAAGAAGGAAAGGGTAGTTGCACGTATATTAGCGACTAAATTCCACACAGAACTTGCTATAGAATCAGGATTGGAAGTTAGGATAAATCTCATTATGAGGGATCTAGTCATCAATAGGTGAGTTGTAAAAAAAAAACAAAGCAAACGACAAAAGAAAAAAACCATAGCTGAAACGACTGAAAGTGTTGGAAAGAATCAACTGACCTGGTTGGATACTCTAAAGGAGGAGATCACTAAGATAAAATGAACCTTCAGGTGGAGATAAGTACATTCCAACAATTTTTGGACATATGGAGCCTAGATATGATGAACGTGTTCCTAATGATCCCTCTAAAATAGGGTAATGATTATTATAAATCATTCCTCCTTATAACTTATCTCTAGTTTTAGAATGATGAGAAGCCTGAACGTTTTGAATTCCACGAAGAAACCTTCTCCATATTTATATTATCTCGAGGATATATAAAGGATGGAGAAAAGAGGAGCCTGCCCTCTGTGCATAATTTTTTTTTGTAAATTTTGGGGCTAGAATGAATATATAAACGCAGAGACATATTTTGGATTGTTTATGAAAAGATTCTAACTGATAGTGACATGATTCTTGTTTTCCTCTCATAGTATGTATTTCTTGTAAGCATACATTTCATTTACACTTCTTTCTATCTAAATTGGAGATTTAGAGGCCCAAAATTCATTATTTGATGCTCTCGGCTTAGCAACTTAGACTGTGTTTTCTTTCTTCTTAACTTATTCAGAATTCATCTATGTAATGCTCTGATGTAGTTATGTGTTTCTTTTTCCTCTCATGTCACACGAAAATTTCAGATATAAACTCAAACTTACTGCCTGATTTAGACTTTTCCTCTGAATAGTCTCAGGTTTGATGATGTATTCTATTTATTCCAGACCCGATAGCCCAAATGTCATCTTCATTTCTCTAGTTATTTTATTAAAAACCCCCAACACAAACGAAATCTAGTCACTGATTGCCATGGATATATCAAGTGACATGAGAGAGCCCTCTCTGAGTTGAGTAGGCTAGTGCCTCAACTCTAAATCTGGTTGAAACAGTTACCTCTGTCATTTGTCTATTCAGTTGGACAAAATTTACAGAGTTCTAACACTCTCATTTAAATTCATTATGATAGAAGAGGTTCGACTTTCATTAACACCCCTCTTTCCATGGGGAAACCCACCGTTACACATCTTATCCAATTTTAGAGTTCTGAAGCCCTTCACAATGGTCGGTTGAGAAATCCACAAAAGAAGTTGGACTCAGGTGGGGTGGAAAATTATATTATGTAATATATAGTGTGGAAAAAGATATTATGTAAAACATAGTATGGTATAGGGTATAAAAAATTGATGTGCACTATCTTCACAATCTTCACAATGGTTGGTTGAGCAATCCATTGGAAAAAGATATTATGTAAAACAATGTATGGTAAAGTGAGAAAGATATTATGTAAAACATTGTATGGTAAAGTGATATGTACTCTAATTACATTTTTTATGATGGATTTTTTTTTAAAACTATTCTTCTCTTGACATTTTATTTTTATTTTTGTAGGTCATTTAAATATTATGTGTCATATGTGTTTTCGTTCATTTTTATTGTAAATAAAGAGGCATTCCATGCAAAATATAAAATTATTATGAAAATGCATTTAACTCAACATCATTTAACTTCTTCAAGTGGAATACAACACCATTAAAAACATAAATATAAAATCTTAACTTGTTACCTTGATATAGCAGCTTGCACATAGTTTCAATTTTGAAAAGCACCAAATAAGAGGTTTCAAATGCTTTCTATGTCTCAATTATGCTTATATGTAATCAATGTACACAAGCAATCGACCAAACACTAAGTCATATGTATGCAATGATGCCAAGATAGCTACAACCTATAGGAAAAGGCAAAAAGTAGTTCACATGTAGATTGAACTCACTGCTCAAGAATCACTACTAGTGAGATGGGTAGAATTTACAATATTTAAAAGACTATTAACAGTAAAGTCAGATTCATTGGGAACAAATAAATATAAAACTTGTAGTATTTTAATTATTAATAAGATTTTTACTATTTCAAAAAATCACTTTTATTGACACATATTGAAATAGTTAAAATTTATAGAATTTTTTAATGCAAATGCAAATACTTCTTCTGTTATGTTTTGACCTTGAATTGCTAATATATACACAACAATAAGAATATCATATTTGGGTTATTTGGTGTATGTGAAAGTATTATTTAGTAAATGGAATGTGAAGTGCTCGGTCTATTTGAATAAGTACGATATATACACAAAAATTGTAAGATAAGAATCATTGAATGTTTTGTTTTACCTTCATTGAATGTTTTGTTTTAACTTTGTTTGTCAACTTTTTGCTTTAATCTTTAGTATTTATTACGTCGAAAGGCATACACCTATTGACAATGGACACATTTAATAGGTTTTTAGTGCTTAATCAGTTGTGTATGGACAATATTAAATATTGATGGAATATTCTTAGTCGTCCAAATTAATCAATGGTTGTGATTTCAATCACTAACTTCCTCACTATTATAAAGGCAACCGTTTACATGTTTATTTTTTTACTTTTAATTAATCATATTTAAAATTTATTATGATGGCTAGTTGATTGACACGTCTGAGTGATTAACAAAAAATAAGATTTTGTTACAGAGTGGAGAGATGTGAATCTGTGTTTCATTTTTCGGTCTAACCGAAAGGTTTTTTGGGCCAGCCGAAACCTTTCAACGTTCACCAGCCACGAGTTTGCGACTATGCTATTTACTTTATTATATATAATGTTATATATAATGTTAGATGTTTGTTTTTCTACTTATTTTAACAATAAAATGAAATAAAGAAGCTTAATATAAGAATCATTGAATGGTTTGTTTTACCTTCGTTTGTGAACTTTTTGGTTTAGTCTTTATTACTTTATTAGTTATGATGTTCGATGTTTGTTTTTCTACTTGGTTCTAACAATAAAATGAAGAAGTTGAATATGTTTCAACATAATATTACAAAATTATGTTTTCTGATGTTATGATTGGTTAGAATTTGTTCTTTTAGACGATGGATGTTAGAGATAGAATTGGTTCTTACTTTTTTCATATTAAATTATGGATTTTAGAAAATCTCTAAAATGGTGAAAAAACCCAATACTTCATCAAATGGTCCAAATTTGGGAAAGTTCGCCATTAAATCTCTCTCATAAGTGTTTTTTTTCTAATAAACCGTTTAAGAAAACGAAGAAAAATTTTAAAGCCATTTTTACAAAATCAGTGGTGCATCATTTTGTCTTCACATTATAATGGCTTTCCCTGGGGTTCTTTCATTTATTGTTTCATCGTCGATTTTTTGTCACTATTTTAATATGCATAATTGAGCCGTATTATCAACAACCTTTACTAGGAATTAGATGTTCATATTTTCATCCAATTCATTGTACTAACTAGGAAATCTGAAATCTTGAAAATTCAAGATGAATTTTAGCAAAAGTACATAAAAACGAGAAATTATTACAAATTATAGGAAATCTCAAATCTTGTAGATCCATTGAGGGTAAGGTATTGTATGACAAGTACATAGGAAGTGCAAATTATTACAAATTACAGGAAATCTGGAGATCCAGTAACAACAAGGTGAGTTGTACCACAGGTACATCTTAAAGTATCTTTGAGAGGTTGATAATAATTGAGTAAATAATGAAATTCCATTAAAATATTTAAATTAAAATATTCTCTAAAATTAAAATTATAGAGAATCTTGAATTGAAAAAAATCATAGTCGAAATTCCACTAAAATATTTAAACAAAATTATATAAAATTTGAATCGGAAAAAAACACAGATTATTGTCCTTGTCCTTTTTAATGTATTGAAGCTCTAGTCATAACAAAACTAATGTATTGAAACTCTCCAAAGAACAAAATTATATATAAATTTGAGTTAATAAAATCACAGATCATTGTTCTTAAATCTTGTAATGTATTGAAACTCTCCTCATAACATGTTTTAGAGCACGCGTTTCCCAAGGCTAGTTGTGGGGCCAAGAAATTAACCTATATAACAGATCATTTAATAATAACCAAATTCTTTACAAACACAACAACCATAAGTGGACGTTTTTCATACTTCAGTCCCGATGCAATGGTGTGCAAAATCTTGCCCTAATGGTCACCTATATATAAATAAAAGGTCTGAATTATTTGCAAATCTTTAGGGGTTTAAACCGTCAAAGTTGGAATGTCTTTTTTATTGGAATGTCTAAACTTTTTTAAGATGTAATTTTTTTTTTAATATTTGAGTTTTAAAAATGTTGTTATTGTTGTTGTTGTTGTTGTTGTTGTTGTTGTTGTTGTTGTTACATTGAAATATAAAACCAGTCTTATAAGTATTTAATAATTATAAATTTTATTTTTATTTTATTATTATTTTTTAAATATACAATTTATTATAAATATATTTTTCTAAATTATGTTTAAAGTCAAGATTTGGTATACAGTGTATATCATGGTGTATATATAGAGTTATCATTATTTATTGTCTTTTATAATTATATGACTAAAGAATCCATTAAAACCTATAGTGCGTTAAAATGTTTTATGTTAAAATTATTGGCATAAGTGAATGTTTTACCTCCTCATTCTAGAGATATGTTGTTGTAAAAGAATGTGGAGGATATTGCATTAATGAAAATATTGTACATCTAGGGAAATGTGTACATGTTTTCAAACCACTTAATGGGAAGCATCAATCTAGCTAAAATAATCATTTTGAGATTTGAATGACATGTAAGATAGCATTAGTTTTATCATTAACACTAGGAAGGCTCACATATAGAACCTGGATATAATATACATTTATTTGCATAATATTTAATAACTAATGATAGATTGCAAAATTGACTCCAAGGATGGAGATTCAAATCCAAATGGAACATAAGCTATGAGAATACAGGAAGGGTGATCATGTGTAAGAAAACATATTCAAGAAAGGATAGTAACATAGTAATTGGAGATTAATCTAGGACTACAATAGAGTCTTGAGTCAAGTGAGCATGTCTGGGGTCAAAATGCTCAGGTTATCCATCTGAGATAACTAGAAGGGAAAACTAAGTTGGGAAGTTATGATGTTGGCTATTAAAAGGAACATTTGATCTATTATCTCTTTTCATTATTGATTTTATCATTTGAACCCATCACCTGATAATTAATTCTAAATAAATCACTTATTGAATGGAAGAACTATTGAATAATCAACTAAACATGTAGTGAAAGCATAAACAAGGAAACCAAAAAGAAACTCACACATAAACACCAATATTTTTGGGTAGATACCCTTGGAAAAACCCCAGAGGGAAAAGGAGTGTTGAGAATGATTTTATTAAGCTAAAATTAGGGCTCCCATACTAGGGATAATGGCCCCCGAGAGAAATACAACTGCATATAAATTGAAAAAGTGTGGTCTATTATACAACCCAAAACTACATGTTTTTCAAGGTGTCTGTAACATCCGCAACCACCAACAGGTTAGGAAATGCCACTATTCAGACACTTTAATTAGCTCTGATACCAAATTGTAACATCCCCAGCCACCAACAGGTCGAGAAACGTCACTCCTACAGCTCTGTTGCACTACTCTGATCTGTGACAGCTCCATCCTTAACTACTGGCTATGACACACAAAGATACTTGCGAAAAAACATACACATCCATATGAACATAGAATGTCTATTCTATATATATAAAATATTAATGTGGAAGTAACAGTAAGCCTACACATCCAGCATATACAACATACACAGGAAATACTCATCAATTACAACATATGTACCATTACACAGCATGTAAATGAACCTAAAAGAAATCTACTTATCTTTTATTAGAATACCACCAATTGCGTGTAGACCTTCCACGAACCTCCCAGCCTTAGACCACATTTCACATCACGCTTAGCAGTGGGTCACCCCCGAGATGGGACTAAGATCCACCCAGAGAAAGGGAATCCTAGACTAGGCTGAGGTTACAAGAACACTATACAATGCAACTGGAAGGATTCTCTCTAGGATCCTTCTTACATCCACTACTCACGAACTCTCATTCTCCACATGCCTGTTCCACCCAGGAGTATACACCTTCACTGTCACATAGTCCATCGACTGCTTCACCTCTCTCTCAGGGTCTCGACAACAGATCAGATCAGGAATTCGCAGAGCTTTGTAGTTGGTGTTGGAATCTCTCTAGGAGAAAACCACTTCCCAACAAACTCTCTTACTCGGAGAGAGTTGCTCAGAGGCCTGACAACCTGCCTCTTCTGCCATGGGCCTGACAACAACAGTAACTGGTCAAAACAACTCAGGAAAATAGAAGGCAGTGACCCAAATGATCCAGGTACGAACTCAACTCTACAAGAGAAGATATGTTGGGTTCAAGGACTCACACAGGTTGACTTCACAGTTATGGTTTTCAGAGGTATGTGGTTATACAGAGGTCAAAACGCAAAGGCCAGACAAAATTCAAGGGAATCGGGAATGGAAAGAGAACTCAGGAGGAGGATGAAAGAATGACCAATGAACCCCCCCCCCAAGGAGAATGGCTAGCCGACCCCCACCCCCCAAGGAGAATGGCTAGCCGACCCCCAACATGAGCTTTCTTAACTTCTTAGTTTAACTCCAGATAAAGTCTGTCCAGATCGACACCTGTCTTCCTGGATCTGCATGCATTCCACTTAGCATACGTTCCTTTCTCCAGGAACTTAGGACAACACTAATCAATTGTCCACCTTAGCCTTTAGGAAATAATAATAAATTATTATCCCCTTTAGAGGTAAGCCCATAGATTAGCCCCTAGGTCGACACACTTATCCTCCTCCCTTACCCAACCTTGTGGAAGCTTATTCCCCCATCACTCTTTCTTCATGGTCGGTATACACATAGTGATGTTTATATTTTTATTAATGATTTTGCATAATTACATATACAAAATAGGCTCCTGGCCTTAGTATCCTAGGCTCTCTGGCCTAATAAAGACATAATCCCACCAACTTATATAGACTTGGCTCACCATCCTATAATCATAATTAAAATTCATAATATAACTGGCACACATCCTTGGGGTATTACAATCCCCTCCCCTTTTTTTTTCATTGTCCTCAGTGCAACTCTTTACACAACATCATCAAGATTTCCCAAAATATTAAAAAAGATGCAGGTATTATGCCCGCATAGCATCTTCATGCTTCCATGTCGCGTCCTCAGGGTCATACCTAGTCCATTGAACATTTACAATCCCTATGGCTCGATTCCAGAGATATTTTCTCTTTCGGGTCCAATATGCCTAGAGGATGCACTTGAAAGATGCCTTCTTGCTCCACCTAACTCACATTCCAATCAATAACATGATTAGCATTAGGCATAAATTTCTTAAGTAATGAAACATGAAACACATTATGTACATTCATGGATGCAGGTAATGAAAGCATATATGAAATGTATATATATGTATATACAGGAAATTCTAATAACATTATAACTTGTATACAAGATACACAACTTACAATAAATAGAGAAATGATACATATCTTTTGATTGAGAATACCTTCCACATCAACATGGTCTAGACCAAGGTACCAAACCTCAGCAGCACTCCAACCAACAGTCTATCCTTCCCCACATGCTTGTCCCACCCCAGGAGTGTACACCTTCATTGTCACACAGTCCATCGGCTGATACACCTCCCTTTCCTTGGTATTTACCAACAGGCCAACTCAGGAAGTCTCAGAGCATCATGGCTCCTAGAGTTCCTACTTCCCTTAGATATTTTCAATCAACATTTTCCCTGAGATACTCTTTGTAGTCAACATTCTAAATTTAATCAACACCATCTCATCTACATCACCCACATGCAGTTATCATGATAAAACATATAAGAATTCGTTTAGGAAATCCAACTTAGTTCAAAAAGGAATTCAACTTTTTCCCCAAAACATGAAATTCCATTTCATAATTCTTCTTGGTTGTTGCGATATTAAGATTGCAACCTTCCTTTTGGTTTTCCACAAGCACCAAACTGCATACCATTTTCCTGGAAGGCTTCATCTTGCATACTACCAACAATTGTCAGTATTTCTTGTACATCATAATTCAATTGCATTGTGTACACAACCATATGCAGTGAATTTAGAATTGTCTACACCTATAAATTCAATCACAATTACCCAACAATTAATAAACTAGAACGACTCGTCACTCTATGCATATGCATGTTCATAGTAGTATCTGTAATTTCATTACTTTCTTTTCTGAACATGAACATTTCCTGTAGTCAATGCTCATGTAACTACTTGACCTACAAATTTCCTGTTGCATTGTCTAACACCTCCCTGAAATGTCCTCAACTTCATGAGTTAACAACATTTCATCTGTTAGTAACAATTATTTCCATGCAATAATAAAACATATTCAACCATTACATTTAGTCTACAATTCTATCACTTACTATGCATGAGTGCAATTATCAATGCATAGTTATTCCGTGCACCTTGCATTGAATTACATAATGTTCTTTATCTCAGTCATGTATCTCACCATCAATAATTTGGAATTATGGTCAATGTGTTGACACATTCTCCACACACTTCCTATTGTCTTCCCAATTAATTGGATTCCTTCCTTTTCGAACCGAACACTACACCAAGAATATAATTTTGTGGTGTTCATTAGTGTTAGAAAAAAGGTTGCAGTCCAAGTTTTATTTAAAGGTAGGAATCTTTTAGTACCTGTGTGGCTCATAGCCTTTCCATATCCATACCTTGTCATATCCAACCATGTCCTAGTCTCATACATGACTATCTTACTGGCCTTCCTTCCTATAACAAGTTCTTATCTTTTAATTCTTTGGTTATTACCCCATAACCAAATTAACATGACATTCTAATATGTCAGTGCATGCATTCAGAAGCTAAAAATCTTCGAATTAATACAATCCTCCATATTTTACCACATCCAGTGGTATGCACTAAATAATATAATCATGTGATTTTATAAAATAACTATGGCTGAGGAAATTCTTACCTAAATTTTGTTTCAGCAATTATGCAAAAAGAGTAATAAAAACTCATACCTGCATGACTGCCATTAATAAATTTTATACTACTTGAATGTCTGATGGCATTATAAGGTTTCATGCTTCGTTTATCAAACTTATAACCAACACTTTGGCTCTTTGTTGCGTCCCTCCTTATGCAACAACATCACCAACTACACTTGCAAACATGCAAGAATTATTTCCTCTCGCTAACCCAACAAGGCATAACATAATTGCTGCCACATAAATTGCAACAACTTCTTTCCCATGTGCAACTTTTCCTTGTTGATCCCAGAAGTCTTCAATTCTTCCCGAATTCTTGGATCTTCTTGTTCTCTCATTGTAGTCACTGTACATGACTATTTTTGTCTTGAGAACTTTCTATCCAACTCACTCTTGGCTTCCTTTGCATTTATATTCCCAAACTAAGCTGATATTAACCTTCAACTTTCGCTAATTTCTTGTGTCCAACTATCCCAATCTCGTACTTGGATTAATCAAATTCCACACCAAGCTATTTTATAGACTCTCAATTCTTCAATATCCAGTTACTCTTTAGGACTGAACTTCTTTAGCCCTTTCCCGACATAATACTTTAGTACTTGAGGTTTTCTTGTACTCTTCACTTCTCTTTTGCTAGTTGCATAGAATTACCTGAAAGTCCTTATTTTACCTTACCATCATAGATTCAAGTGATACCTGCAACCCCTTGGGTTGTCACTCATGGCTCTATGTCACTTAAGATGGATTATTGTCAGGCACCATCTCCTCTGCATTCAAAACCATGCATAGAACTGTTTTCTTCTTCCTGGTTCCTTATTGATTTCACTTTAGAAGTCACTTCACTTTTAAAATATTCTTGACTTTATATCTCCATGCTCTTATGGAAATACCTTCACACCCTTGGAGTGCATAAAAAATCCTCTACTATTCTATCTTTCCTTCCTGGAGTGTTGACATGCATTCCTATTAGCTTGATATCTATCTCATGATTTCCTCTTCCATTATCTTAGGATATTCATGGACTTGACTCCATCCAGGAGTTTTTCCTTGTCTACTTTGCATATTTTTCGTAACATATTATGTTGATATTAATTTTCAGCATTCCATTACTATTTTGATTCATCTAATTCATCTCATGCATATTCAAATTCTGTCATGCCATATTTGATGAATTCACTCCATGCTTCCACTGAGAATTCCGATAACAATAATGGCACTGCTACCTCTAATCTGTAGGGATGACCCTTGGAGATGTCACATCTTATCTCCAAACTCATTAATATTCCATAAAACTTTCCTTCATTATTCACATTCTTTTCTTCTCCATACGAACTTATGGTTCATGCATTATCATGTATTGTAGATGGATTTATCCACCTAGCATTCACATTTGATTTGCAAATATTGTCACTTGAACTGTCTTCTCCAAACAAAAATTCCATTTGGGTTTTCCATGTTGCTTATCAAACCCAACATCTGATCCAATGACTTCTGAAAAATCTCAGATGTAGAATAAATAATTTTATCTGACCTTCTTCCTTCTTTATTCTATATGAATACATATCTAGCATTTTTTTTGTTTTAATGTAACCATTACATCTGGAATCCTCTTTCCAATACATTTCCAATCACAGCTTCCTTGCTCAATTCAGACCCTTGAGCAGAAAGATATAATCATTTAAAACTTGTGCTTCCTCTTTGATGCACTTCTTGTGCAACAATCTCTTTTCTCTGAGCTAATGGCTCTTAGATATTTGTTGGACCCTATCATAAAGTTCCCAGGTCTTTAGTACCTCCCTGATGTAGGTCCAAATGAGATGAAACCCATGGGCTTCCCTCCTAACCCCTTTTTCCCTTCTTTAACACAATTTTTCAGGCACTAGTCCCTTTCTCTAAGTCCCGAACCCACGCGACCATGGGTCGTGACCAAGTGATAGATTAATAGGTTCTTACTCGAGCCTTAAAGATTTGGCTTCAGAATATTTACAAGCATCACACAACAATCTCTTAGAGTTCATATTACCAGACTCGTGAAGTAGGGTGGATCAACAGTCCACAACTACCCAACGTCCAATGGTTCACACCCACTGTGGAACTTCAAGCATGTGAGCTCCGGGACTTTGGAGCTTCAAATATTTGGGACTTCGGAGGATTTTACATCCGCACACCCCCAATACCCTGAACCGTGAATTTCTGAACACTTCCATGTCACCTTTGGTGACATTATTATGTCTCATCACCTCAGCATTATGAAACTTTTGAAACTTCTTTCTTTTGTTCCCTTAAGAACCAATCTTTCACAGTGTCAAGTCTCTGGAATTAACAACTAGTTCCATGCATCCATTGGGACCCATGGTTTCACACATCACTTAGCGCCCTTCAAATTGTGGGGGCATGCATCTGTGGTTTGGAGTATCCCTCCTTTTGTCCCACAATTCCTATGGTGTTGACACATAACACCCGAGAAAATCGTGGTTTGGATTGTGGGACCGCCTTGAGAAATTAATTCCCATGCAAATTGGGTGCCCGCAATTCCTCTTGGTCGTCGATCTGGGTGTATCATGATCAACGTCAGTGTGTGCTCACTGACCTTTAACTATGTTATTCAACCTCAGGGCCCACATGTACAACTGTAAACATTCTGGGTGGGCGCACGTGGAAGGTATAGGAAAGGTCCACATCACCTCCAAGTGACATCATCATGACTCACCACTTTGACTCTTTAGGCTTCAGAGCTTCGAACTTCGATATTTTCAACTCCTCTACACTCTCTTTTTCTCAAATCACTTTCACCTAGAGTTCACGATCTACCAATGCATGTCCTCCTTCACGATCAAGGGCTATCAGTGACTTTGGCACATTCGGAGTTTCAAACTGACTCCACACTTGAAATATTCTGAAGTGACTTTCCCTGATGTCTAATAAATTTTGTCACTTACCCCTCTGGTGACAAAAGAACATGATCTACATCGATGATTTCATGTTTATCCTTAATCACAGAACTTCCTAAGTACTCTCACTCTGAAGTTATGGATCTTACACCACCTGTCAACCGGGATCGAACGACTCTCGATCCTTTGCACTCAGATATGATGGATTGGGATCTCTATTTCCTCCTCAGCGCTCTCCTTTTATTTCATGGACATGGATCTAATACTCCCAACTCCTTCCCACAATAGATATGTCGACTGATGTTGCTCCTCCTCCTGAGCTTCTTTTCTCGAACCCCTTTCTCCTTAGAGGGTTTCTTCGACACTTAATCAACTTTTGAATCTGTTCACTCCTTGCAATAGAGCTTCATGTCCCTTCACGAGAAAAATCAATCTATTTCTCCTGAGCTTTTTGAGTCAAAGACTCTGTCGAAGCACTCCTTGCACCCAAGGACACTCTAAACCTAGATTTTTTTTCCTTTTGACAACAATTCACTATAAAATGTTTATGTTGTTAACCACTAGCATGGCCCATCTAGGCTCATTGTCAAAACCATGTCTCTGATACCAAATTGTGACATCCCCAGCCACCAACAGGCTAGGAAATGCCACTACTCAAACTCTTTACGTAGCTCTGATGCTAAATTGTAATGTCTCCAGCGAAGAACAGGCTGGGAAACGTCACTCCTGCATCTTTGTTGCACTACTCTAATCTGTGACAGCTCCAACCTTAACTACTGGCTATGCCACATAGAGATACTTATGGAAAAACATACACATCCATCTAAACATAGAATCTCTATTCTACACACACACACACACACACACACATATATAACATATTAACGCAGAAGTAACAATAAGCCTACACATGCAGCAGATACAACATACACAGGCAATACTCATCAATTACAACATATGTACCATTACACGGCATGTAAACAAACATAAAAGATGTAATTATATTTTATTAGAAGACCACCAACTGAGTTGCAAACCTTCCATGAACCTCCCATCCTTATACCACACTCCTCATCATGGTCAGTAGTGGGTCACCCCCGAGATGGGACTAACCTCCACCCAGGGAAAGGAAATCCTAGACTAGGCTAAGGTTACAAGAACACTGCAGAAAGCAACCGAAAGAATTCTCTCCAGGATCCTTCTTACGCCGAATACTCATGGACTCTCATGCCACACATGTTTGTTCCACCCAGGAGTATACACCTTCACTATCAAACAGTCCATCGACTGCTTCACCTCCCTCTCAAGGTCTCGAAAATAGGCCAGATCAAGAATTCTCATAGCTCTGTAGCTGGTGCTACACCCTCTCTGGGAGAAAACCACTTCCCAACAAACTCTCTCACCTAGAGAGAGATGCTCACAAGCCTGGAAACCTGCCTCTTCTACCACGGGCCTAACAACCCACTTCTTTAGCCACTTTCGACTCAGTTCCAACAAGGTATGGGTGATAGCAACGCCAACTAATCAAAACAACTCAGGAAAATCGAAGGAAGCAACCCAAACTGTCTAGGTATGATCTTGACTCTGTAAGAGAGGATATGATGGGTTCAAGGATTCACACACATCGGCTTCACAGTTCTGGTTTTCGGAGGTGCGTGGTTATGTAGAGGTCAAAACGTAGAGGCTAGACAAAATTCATGAGAATCGGGAATGACAAGAGAACTTAGGAGGAGGATGCAAGAATGACTAGCGAACCCCCCCACAGAGAATGGCTAGTGAAGCCCCAACACGAGATGACTCTTCATATTTAACTGCATGAGACCAGGTCGACACATGTCTTCCTGGAGCTGCATGCATTCAACTTAGCATACATTCCTTTTTATAGGAACTTAGGACAACACTGATCAATTGTCCACCTTATTCTTTAGTAAATAATAATAGATTAGTATCCCCTTTAGAGGTAATTCCCCTAGCTTATCCCCTAAGCCCACACACTTAACCTCCTCCCTTACCCAACCTTGTGGAATCTTAGTCCCCCATCACTCTTTATTCATGGTTGGTCTACATGCAGTGATGTTTATATTTTTATTAAGGATTTTGCATAATTACATATACAAAATAGGCTCTTGGCCTTAGCATCCTAGGATCTATGGCCTAATAAACGCATAAGCCCACCATCTTATATAGACTTGGCTCACCATCCTATAAACATAATTAAAATTTATAATATAACTAGTGCACGTCCTTGGGGTATTACAATGGCCACGACTTGTATTCACCTGCTTATGTATTCAATTGTCTCTACGTAAACCCACATACATGTATAGAAATATTGTATGACAAGCTCCATATGATGTGACACGCTCCTATGAATTTCTCTGATTGAAACCCACCTACACTGCCTATGTTGTCTCTTCTCCTTGACACCATCTCTAGATTGAAGTCCTTCTCCACCTATCCAGGATATTGAATCACATTCCTTCATGATCCAATCCTCTCAAAAGTAAATTCTCTACTCTCAAGAATCTCAAGTATAAATTGTCTTCCTCCTTCACCCTACCCTTACTTTTATAATCGTAATATATATATATCTCTAAAGTGGTTGCATGTTCAGATTACTTCTCACACTCGAGTTTTAGAAACATGCTAATTTCTTTTAGCACTTTCCTTAAATAAACCAATTAACTAATTACATAATTAATTCATAAAAGTAATTGACTTTAATCATTCCCTTAGCTAAATTAAATTCAAGAGTAGAAGGATTTGGACAATTTCCACACATTTAGACACATAGACTTGTGTAGAAATAGTTGTCTGATTCAATCACTAGCATGAACACTACCTCCTAGAAAGGAAGGTGTTCTACAACACTCAAAGTCTATCTCTAAAGAACACAAACTTCCCTTTATCCAAAGGACTGGTTAGAATAAATGAAACCTATTGATCTATGGAAATATACTGAAGCTTCATTGCTCCCAACTAGATCTTATATTGAATGAAATGGTATGTGATCTATATATGCTTGGACCTGTCATGGAATATTGGATTATGTGAGAATTTGATACAACTCTAATAATCATATTATATCACCATACGTCAATCTTTGTACAACAAGCTCTGTACGACATGACAAGATCCATACGACATGGCACTCTCATGTGACTTTCTTTGATTGAAACCCACCTACATAGCCTCTATTCTCTCTTCCCCTTGACATGATATATAGATTGAAGTTCTTCTCCACCTATCCAAGATTTTTAATCACATTCCTTTGTGATCCAATCCTCTCAAAATTAAATTCTCTACTCTCAATAATATCAAGTATCAAGTGTCTTCCTCCTTCGCCCTACCCTTGCTTTTGTAATAGTGATTTTAAATAATTACATAATTAATTAGTAAAAGTAATTTACATTAATAACCCTTTAACTAAATTAAATTCAAGAGTAGAAGGCTTTGGATGATTTCCGCACATCTAGACACATAGACTTGTGTGGAAATACCTATATGATGCTATCACTAGAATCGACACTCCCTCCTAGCAAGGAAGGTATTCTTCACCACTCCAAGTATGTCTCTAAAGAACACATAATTCCCCTTCTCCAAAGGCTTGGTTAGAATATATGCAACATGTTGATATGTGGAAATATGTTTAAGATTCATTGCTCTGATCTGAATATTATCTCGAATGAAATGGTATTTGATCTCTATATACTTGGACCTACCATGGAATACTGTATTCTCCAAGACTTTGATATAACTATGTTGATCACAATATATCACTATAGGCTCTGGGTCCTATTCAAATAAACTTGTAAGCAATTTGTGAATCCAAGTTCCTTCAAAACTAGCCATACTCATTGCCATATACTCTACCTCTATTGAAATGAGTGATGCAAAAGTTTGCTTCCTACTGAACCAAGTAATCATTGTTGATCATGTTATCTCCTAAAATAAACATGTCTTTTTGTTCGATTTTTAGCCCATAGCATAGTCATGAATGAGTGTATTTTTTAATTTTTTGTGGTTTATGGTCTCTAAGCATAGAGAATAAGTTGTAAAGTCCAAATAAGTCGATTTTACATTGATTGTTTTTAAAAAAAATAAAAGAAAAGCTTTTTGGCGACTAAATTTTGTTTTGAAGATTAAGATGAGACGCCAAAAGTTCATGCTTTCGGCGGAAAAGAGACATTTCAAAGGAAAGAGGAGATGGTGAAAGTGAAGGAAAGGTTTTTAGTCAGTGCATCAAGTGAGCCTAAATGTTAATTGAAGGACACATGTCATCAAGACATAATGGAAACTTAAGTGGTCTTTTTGCATTATCCCACATTCTCTTCCACCATTTATGTAAATGATTATTCAGATCATGTGAGGGTTCAATTTCTCATCACCTCAGAAGATTGTTCATCCATCGTCATGCTTGTTTCAAATGTTCTCGGATCTAGTTGACACCAACAATCATTCAAATTTAAACACCACACATGGGGAGAGTTATAAAGGGCGCTCTTTCACCATTTTAACAACACATAAGTTTTTCACATTCGCCTGCAAGCTCCTGCCTATTGGTAAGAAACATTTTTTTCAAGGTTTTCAGACTAATTCGTGGTTGTTGCAGATAGGGGAAAAGCGGGGAGGTGCACCTCTCAGAAAGGAGCTAGATAGTATGCAATATTTGTAGTCTCACCCAGGGATTCATCAACTATTTTTAGTGGTAGGTTGTCTCACTTATGTTGAAAGATTACAGGAAGGATACCACCAGGGTATCACAAAAGCCTTTTCTAAATCATATGATAGGGACAAGGCCACAGTTGGATCTTTGGAGATACTAGTAGATGAAGTTGTCGTAGCCTTTGCTACATGCATTCCAAGGACATGGAAGAACTGGTTCAAAACTATAGTCACAAAAGACCTAGAATTTAGACCATAATTGAAACCAGAATTTCAAGATATAATCCAGAAAAGGACATTCCTAGTTCCTACTTGGAGAAGAAATGCCAAACTCTTCTCAAAGCCATACAATTATACATAACTACAGAAG
The DNA here is from genome assembly GCA_010110895.2 of Picea sitchensis. Taxonomy (NCBI): domain Eukaryota; kingdom Viridiplantae; phylum Streptophyta; class Pinopsida; order Pinales; family Pinaceae; genus Picea; species Picea sitchensis. The sequence goes on from SNQJ01S0002998.1 coordinate 94,829, forward strand.
GAAGGTATGGCAGGGTCATGCTATATCATTTCAGGCTAATGGATCACTTTACAGGGAAGCCACCATTGAATCTACCATTTTATTTCCATAAAAGCCTCATTAAGATGTGCAACAGAGTTTGGGCTGAACCAATCAACATTCATAATACCCTATTTCATTTTTGTTTAATAAAGATGATCATTATGGAAGAATTAAAGAGGAAAGAAAGGACATGGGACCACTTTGTTTTGTGGGAAGGTTTTGGGTTACAATATCAACCTGAGAAAGGTAAGAGGAAAGGAGGTAAGAAATCTTTGACTCCTCAAAGCAGTTTGAAGAGGAGGAGAGATATTACTCCTGAACCATCAGTAGAACTAGGATCTAGTTCAAAATCCCAAAAAGAAAAGAAGAAGTTGGATTTTGATGAAGACACAGAGCAGGTTGCACCCAAGAAGACAAACTATCTGAATTTTTCATATTCAGATTCAGATGAAGAACTAGAAAAAGAAGAAATCCATGTTGATGAAAACATAGAATTTTCCATGGAGCAAGAACCAGAGACTGAGATTCTCACAAGTATTGAAAAGGGTGAAGCATCTAGCAGCAAAAAGAAACATAATAGATCAATGGAGATCAAGAAACTTAAGGAGAAAATAGTACAACAGGAAGTACTAGAAAGGGTGATAAAGGCCAGATATGAGACCCTATCAAAGAATTTCACAGAAACCAGTGCAGCCTTAGAAATATTTGCACTTGAAAGTATAAACGAAAAGAAGAAGAGGATCACAAAATACTATAATAGTTTATGGTGGCTGGCCAAGCGTTTGAAGAGAAAAATCAAAAGGTTAAAGGCTAAAATTGATACACACCCAGATCTGCATGTCCTAGCACAGGCTGCTGTAAATTTGAAATAAAATCAACCCAAGTGATCGAGGTGAAGACTCATTTTTTAGGCTTTTATCTTTATAGCCAACTTAGGATTTTTGGCATCATAATAGACATAACAACACATAGTTAGCCGCCGAAATCACTGATTATCGGTGGCCAACTTACATTCTTCAGGGTGAAGGATTCGCTGAAACAGCAGAAAGTTATTGCTAAATATCTGGAACTTGAAGTAAGGTAATTCTGGTGATCAAAAGGAATAATAAGGTTTCAAACAAACCCCCACATATATTTTGGTGACTCCCTTCAGATTTTTGAGGCATTTATATTTTGGGCCAACTCAGGATTTTTGGCGGCTTAATCAACATAGAACAAACAGTTAGCCACCAAAAATCAGGGATTTCAGCGGCTAAATTGCATTCTTCAAGGTGAACAAGCTGCCGAAACCACATAAATTTATTTTTGAAGAGATGGAGCTTGAAGTAAGGTGTTGAAGTTCCCTTACAACTATTGAGATCATCCAGCTGTCAAAGACAGAGGTCAACCTAGATTTACACATCAGAGACTTGCATACAGTTGTCAAAGACTTGAGGATTTGAAGACAACTCGAGTTTTAGAAGTAGACTAGATCCATTTTTGTTTGAAAGATTTTGTAACAGTTTTTCTATTATTAGTCTTTTCATATATGATTTCTCAGGATCTGAAACTAATTGTAAAGGCTATAAAGCCTAACGATTGTATAGATTAGAGGTTAGAGTCTGGAGGGATTGATACTACACCATTTCTATAATATACTTTTTCTTATAATACAATACAGATCACAAGTTCCTCTCATTTATCAATGTCAGATTTCCATTTCTCTTTTTCCATGTACTTGAATGGTTGTTATTGATCTATGTTTATCTTAATTTCTTTTCAATTCATAAACTGTGATTTAATAAATAATCATCACTATCTTATTTAACCCATCACATGTGTGTTCTGGTTAATAAACATGGCCTTTTTCACCCACCAGCAAGTTATCCATCTAATCATTGATTCTTGAGAGCATTGTTTCATATGGTTGTACACATTTGACAATCTTGACACAAATCCAGTAGGTCATTATTTCCCATTTGTTCCAAACACAAAACACCAAATCATTCACACTTTAAGTTACTAGGCTTCTTCAAGATACAACCTGAGAAGGACTCATGGAGAGCTAACAAATTGGCACCATTGTCGGGGATCGAGATTGAAGCTCAATTTTCCTGGGAGATGACACATAGTTGATCCTTGATGATAGACAAGGATTAGAAATTACATTAGTTGTAATCATCTATCTGACGACTCCACAAGTTCATCCTATCTCCAAATAAGATCAATACTAGGGCAAATCCACAAGAATCACCTGTCACACCAGTACCCAATCTAGAACTGATTCTCAGAAGAGGAAGACCATTTCAAGATCAGAGTTCAAAATCAGGTACTAAAAGTAATCCTCTTTCTGAATCTAAGAAATCAATCTTAGAAAATGATAATGGTTCTTCCTCTAAATTTTTCAATGAAAGATCAATTGTAACAGATGTAGAAGAACAAATTGTTTCTTATCAAGAGGAAAATATATTTGTAGAATAATTCCTCGGCTCTAATCTAGTTGAAGAACTATCTGGGACCTTAGAAAGAAGTCATAGCTCCTCATCACTTGAGTCTTTTCACTCACAACAAGAGGAAGACCATATAAATATTCACACTAGCCTCCTTGTTGTAGAGAACATCCTTTGATAACTCTCTGCTAAAGGTGAACAAAACTTGGTCGAACAACTCACACATTTATATATATCCTCATATCAAACTCCTTTCTGATTAGAAAGTTCCTCCCTTTTTTAGTTAAATTCCCCCAGTGCTAAACATTCTGAGAAAATTTTATCACCTCACTCACCAATAGTCATTATGGTTGCACCTACCCCATTGACCAAAATGCAACGAATTCTAGATTCTAGATATGCCCCTCTTGTGCTGCCAAATGCACCTGCAACTATGCCCACTGGTCACTACCAGAAGTATATACCAAAATTCACAGGAGAGGGAGATGTAACTACAGAGGAACATATAGAAGCCTTCTATAGCTATGCTGAAAACTTAAACATAGAAGATGTTGATGTCTGGACCAGATTCTTTGTCCAGATCTTGGATGGTCATGCTAGGAAGTGGTTCAATGAACTTCTTGCTAGTTCTATAGATGGAATAGAAGAGTTGGATGATGTCTTTTTAAAAAACTGGGGAGAGAGGCGAGAATTTTTGTACTATATCACAGAGTTTGGAAACCTTAGGGAAGAAAATGGTGAATCTGTATCTAATTTCACCAATAGGTTCAACATAATGTATAGTAAAATACCTGCATAAATCAAACCTACAGAGACTTCTTCCCCAATCACCTATGCTAACTCATTCGACTCTTAATTATGTTTTCTACTAAGAGAGAGAAGTTATACCACACTTTCCTTGATGCAATATGTTTCCCTTGAAGTTGAATCAAATAGATTGGTTTCTCATAAGTTAAAATGAAATTTTGATAGAAGAAAGTAGAAGGAAGAAGCCCCTTCCTCTTCAATTCCAAATTCTAAGATAGACAAATTATCTAAGATGATAGAGTCATTAAACTTAGAAATGTCTAAGCTAAATATTGAAAATAAGAAGCCTGCATAGGGAATAGGTTCCTATGAATACCCTCACAAGAATCCAAATCAAAATCCTAACACTTTCAGGAGAAATAATCAACAGTTTCAGATCTTGAAGAAAGAGAGAAATCCCACAGAAGATCAAAGGGTAAAATCTCCTCTCCAAAATACCGTGATGGATGAAGATGAAGACGGTTTTCAAGAAGAGGAAGAAGACAATATTCATTGTGTTGGAGATGATGCAAAGAAATCTTATCTGACACAGAAGGATTATGAAGAGGCATTAATGATTGAACAGATAAAGGAAAATTATGTTTATAATGGGGTTTTTCAAACTGATGATGGAAACAACTACAATTTAAGGTCCAAATCCAACGCTGCAAAACATAATACATCAGCTCCTCCCAAGAATACTGCTGCACCTACCAAGAAACAAACACAAAAATATTAGATCCCTAATGATTAGTAGAGTTCTTTGAAAGCTCCTTCAAATGAAGTAAAATTTTCTGACAAAACCTCCTATTCTTTCAATTTTGAAGCTGAGATACAGAAAATCAAAATCCCCATTCCTTTGGTTGAGCTAATGAAAAATGAATCGTTTAAGAAATATATCCTCAAGACTCTTGATCCCAAATCCATATCTCCCTTTGTTTATATTCTTAATTTATATGATGACAAGCCTACCATTGTCTTAGGTAAAATGATAGAGGATAACATTTTTATATCTCTCTGAACATTCATGACAAAATGTTACATAACTACTTGCTAGACTCTAGAGCCTCCTACAATCTAATGCCAAAGGAAGTTATGGATGAGCTGGGATTAGAAGTCATCGAAAATTACCATTATCTTTTCTCATTTGACTCTAGGAAAGTTAAATGTCTAGGGTTGATCAAAGATTTTCCAGTAAATTTAACTCAAGCATCTATGAAAAACATGATCATGGATGTAGTTGTAGCAGACATTCCACCCAAATTCGGATTTTTTTGTCAAGATCATGGATGAAGAGGTTAGGAGGAACTCTTCAAATGGACCTCTCATACGCTATTATCCCTATTTTTGGAGGAGTAAACAAGAGACTGTACAGAGAGTCACAACTTGCATACGTTATCAGTGACGAATAAAATCCAGCCAACCATCCTATTTACTCAGTTGACACAGGTATGGGGTCTTGCATCTTATAGTTTGATGATTCACTGTCAAATTCATTGTTGCTTAAAAATCCTGCAGTTCAGTCCACAGAGGTAGCATAAGATGATCTATGGAGTATTTTTTTTGATGGGTCGTGTACTAAAGAAACTACTGGAGCAAGAGTCGTATTGATTTCACCATCTAAACAAACTACACAGTTATCTTTCAAACTTTATTTCCAAGTTACAAATAATATTGAAAAATACGGGGCTTTGCTCTTGGGTTTAAATGTTGAAAAAGAGTTGAAGATTAAGAGGTTGCAATCATATGGGGATGTTGATCTAATCATTCAACAGGTAAATAAGTCTTTCCAATCCAAGCATGTGATATTGAAAGCTTACAGAGATGAGGTTCTCAATGTGATTTCTTCATTTATTGAATTCAATATCTCATATATCCCTAGGGCCATGAATCAGTTGGCTGATTCATTCACCGTTTCAGCTAGCACTTTCATAAACCCTTTTCCCCCAAGGTTGAATTATGAAATTCAGGTAAAGTATCGGCCTTCTTTACCTAATAATGTAAAATTCTGGAAATTATTTGAGGATGATGCAGAGCTGGGCAGGTTCTTAAGGGTGATATATTAGTTTTCAGATTTACAAATTGATCAAGACAATGAGAATAATGAATAAATACAAAGACTTAAATTCAGGAATAAAATTGGAGCTCATGAAATTGTCCAGCTCTCTACCAACCGCATCCCCAAAGGTTTGGTCCCTTTAGAGAGACGTTTTGATCATAATGATGTTGCCATCAAACTAGAAAAGAAGGAGTAATATTTTGATGTGTCTCAGTTTAATGTAGCAAATGAAGAAAACCCCAAGTATGTTAGTCTAGCTTCTCATTTAACTAAGAAACAAAAATCTGAATATGGTGAATTGTTAAAAGAATTTTCTGATATATTTGCATGGAATTATAGTGACCTGAAGACATACAATACATACATCATACAACACAAAATTCCTTTGAACAAATACACCAAACCATTCAGACAAAAACTCAGATCATTCAGTCCAATATTGTTTCCTTTTATGGAGAAGGAAATCAAAAAAATGTTGGAGGCCAAGATCATCATCCCTCTCAGATACTCTGAATGGATTGCCAATATTGTTCCCATTAGAAATAAAAATGGTGAGATTAGAATCTATGTAGACTTCAGGAATTTAAACAAATGTTATAGAAAAGATAATTACCCATTGCCTAAGATGGAACATATTCTGTAAAAAAAATCTGGATCTAGTGTCATGTCATTCATTGATGGCTTCTTAGGGTATAATCAAATTGAATTCCATCCATATGATAAACAAAAAACAACCTTTACCACACCATGGGGTGCTTTCATGTACGAAAAAATTCCATTTGGATTGATGAACGCGGGAGCCACATTCCAGAGGGCAATGGACATTGCATTCATGGGGGAAAAGGACAAGTTTGTTTTGATCTACCTTGATGACATCACAGTTTTTTCATACAGCCATGAAGATCACTTGCAACATCTAAGAAATACTTTCCTGAAATGTAGAAAATATGGCATTTCCTTAAACCCAAAGAAGTCTCATTTTTCACTCAGATAAGTTAAGTTGCCTGGGCATATTGTATATGCAGATGGAGTGAAGATCAACCCAACAAGAATAGAGACAATTCAGAAAGTGTCTCTCCCAATATCCAAGAAAGATATCCAATCTTTCCTTGGAACCATAAATTTCATCAGGCGCTTTATTGCAAATTTTGTAGAGCTTACCAAATATATCACATGCATATTGAGGAAGGATTTTGATGTGAAATGGACAGAGGAAGCCAGGAAATATATTGAATCTATCAAAAAATCTATTATGACAGCCCCTGTCTTAATTAGCCCAAATTTTGATAAAGATTTTTATATTTTCTCATTTTCCTCTAATGATACAATTGCAACAGTGTTGTTACAAAAGAATGAAGATGGGCATGAGCAACCAGTAGCATTTTACAACAAGGTTTTGAGAGATGGTGAAATCAAATATGACCCAATTGAAAAACAATCCTATGCACTAATCAAATCACTTAAAGCTTTCAGGATCTATATACTACAGATCAAGGTAATAACATATGTCCCTTCCAGTTTCATGAAAGACGTCCTAGTTCAGCTTGACATTGACGGGAAGAGAAGCAAGTGGATTGAAAAAATGATTGAATTTGATATGATATCAAGCCAGTCAAACTTTTTAAAGGCCAAGGGCTTGCCAAAATCCTTGCAAATGAAAATTGTAAAACGCTAGGGATAAATTTTGTTGGGGTAGATCCAAAAAGCATGTAGTCTCAGATCTCAAAAGAGAAACTCACTTATGATTTGCAGGTATCTTCTCACTTGGTTGACTACAAATGGTACAGTCACATTGTATATTTTTTGCAGAATCTTACAACTCATCCAGACATGAGAAAAACATAGGTGAGAGATTTAAAACTTAAGGCCATTAAATTTTGTATTAGTCACAATATCTTATTTTGGAAAGATACTTTAGGAGTATTGTTGAGATGCATTAAAAAGGATGAATCAATAAAGATCATGAAAAAAATTCATAGCAGTGAGTGTGGCAGACACCATTATTGAAAAACCACTACTCATAAGATTTTGAGAGCTGGTTATTATTGGCCTTCTTTATTTTCTGATGTATGCGCATTTTTCAAATCATGTGATACATTCCAGAGGCTTTCATGTATGTAGTAGTTGAAATCTTTTCCCCTTAAACCTCTTGTGGTTACAGGTCCTTTCCAACAATGGGGGATGGATTTCATTGGAGAAATACATCCACCTTCTAGCAATCAACACAGATGGATTCTTGTTTCTACTGATTACTTCATGAAATGGATTGAATCCATTCCCACCAGGAATGCTAATCATACAGTAATCATTAACTTTCGATATGATCATATTTTTTCTAGGTTTGGCTATCCAAAAAGACTTGTTACAGACAATGCAACAACATTCAATGATAAAGCCTTGGTAAATTTGTGTGAGGACATGGGAATCTAGTTAGTTCATTCTACAACCTATTATCCCCAAGGCAATGGCCTTGCTGAGTCTTCAAATAAGAGTCTGGTAAGAATTGTTAAGAAATTACTAGAAGAAAATCAAAGGAGTTGGGACTCTAAATTAAAGTTCTCTTTATGGGCTGATAGAGTCACAAATAAAAAATCTATTAATACATATTCTTTCAAGCTGGTTTATGGCACAAAAATTATTTTTCCAGTCCATCTTGCATTACTAGTGGCCATATTTCTTGAGGAGGCTGATTCTGAGCAAAATGATCTTCCTAGGAGGATTTTTTGTAACAACCCTAGTTGAATATATGATTAGGGATTATTAAGTAAAAATTAATTAGGTAATTAATTGTCCTAACATGGTTTTAACTAAACAAAGATTGGCATAATAATATTAATTAAATATTAATTAATTAATTGATTGTTATAATTTTGATTAATTAATTAATTACCTATTACATTCAATGACATGGGTAATAAATTTAAGAGGGTTAATAAATTTAATTGTTTAATTAAATATAAGGATAAGAAACATTAAATAATAGGATAAGACATTAACTAAGAGGATAAGATGATGAATGTATGGATAAGGAAATTAATGAGGAGGAAAGGGTCGATGAAGGAGGGATATGACGGGAGGAGTCTTATGGGAAGAGGGCACTATTTTTGGGAGGAGGAAGAATTATTTTGGGGGGGAAAAGACTGTATGTTGGAGGTGATTATTTTTCTTGTGTAAGGAGTTTGTTTGGCGGGCTTTTGGTAAACCAGAGGCAGGGGGCACCAGTTTGCTGGGGGTTTTGGGCAGGGGGCCAGGATAGCCTTACGATATCTTGGAGCTAGGAAGATGGATAGGCTACTCCTAGCTGGCAGGGAGGAAACATGGTTTGGGCAAAGTTGTTCAGCGCATCAGGCAACAACAAAGCAGCAGGCTAGACAACTAGGTCAATGGAGAAATTAGCATCAGAAGCAGGTAATTTGTTATGAAATTGCTAAGTTCCTTTTTTTATGTTGTAGCTAAATGTTAATCTCTGTTGAAAATTTGCTTATATGTTGGTGATTGAATTATTTGTGTAATTTAAAGGAATTATATCAAATTTTGTATTTACGGTTACTACACATGGTATCAGAGCCTCGTTCACAATATGGAGCCTTAAGGGCCAGGCTCCAGCTCTATCTAAGCTCCACTTAACCTGTAAGCCAAGCGCATAAATGTTTAACACAAATATATATATATATATATGACATACATATTGAAAATGTAAAGGAAGCAGAGGTCTTATAATTGCCAGTAGAGCTTTTGAATGCACTGCTATGATCCCAGTAGCACCAGTTTGTTAAATTTTTCCATGAGTATGAATGAAATTGTGTACAAGAACAAGTTTATAGGACTCTTTGGTACTGAATACTAGAGTTTAAATTATGCTTCCTGTATACCCAAACATAAGTTAATAGTTGTCAAAAAAATTAATGGCACATACATGTCATAGATGTGTCCATCTTACCTAAACAGAGAAACCTGTACCAGATTGGAAGGCCACCACATATGTGTTGGTTGTACTAGATATTTGCGTAGCAGACCTGCACAACCAAATAAACAAGCATTTAACTCATCTTAAAAATAATTTACTGTCTGCTGACAGTTGTTGTATGGGGCATCGAATTTCATGTTAAAAACGTTACTGTAAAAAAAAAACCTAGAAAGTACCATTTGCATTCAATTTTCTGAACGATTATTCAACGATACATTGGACCATCGGTACACTAGTGAAGCTGAAGATTGCTGAGCCATCCACCATATTTCCATTTCTGTTGTGGTCCGCACAACCCTTATGGCATGAATGCCAAAGGGATGAGAGGTAGGTTACAAGTCCCAGGAGATTTTGGTGGATTAGCTACACGTCAAACATGCAACCTCATACGAAGGAAGTTCGCTCTTTAATATGTAGCAACCCCTTGACATACTTATATTTATGCATACATGCATATAGATAGAAAAACAAATAAACCAATACACACAACTGGAGTGAAAAATAAACCATCAAAATAGACAAAAACTAAAAATAATTAGTTGAAAACCAACCTCCATAGCATGGCTCTCTCTCTTGTACTTAATTAGGTCCTTAATGATCCGGTTCAGTTCCCATTGAGTGGTGTTCCTGCCTTCATTCAACCACCCTTCCAGCATTGTGACTACACTGTCGTGGAAATCTGATGAGGAGCATAAATCCATGTACAAAGTGAAAGGCCGTGGCTTTGGCAAGGGTTCCTCAATCATTTCCTCGTACGAGGGTTTTTCAGCCGCACATACCTGCATTTGAATTGCTCTGAAAATCCTTGTTTTCGAAACCCTAAAGTGGTCAGATGAATAATTGAGCCTATAAAACTTCCCATTCGTATAATAGGTTTCACGAAACCCTGATCCGTGAAGTTGTTGGTTAAGTAGGAATTTTAGAGAACTAGGGCACAAAGGCGCCATGCATTTCTCACTGAATCATATAGACGAACCAGAGTTTGAAGAATGGACAAGCCATTTGGAAATGGCTGAGAAAACAAGTGACCTCATCGCTATGAGCTTGAAAATCTATGAGAATAGGAATCAATATAATGGGCATCCTTGCAAACCAGTGCCAAACACGTATGGAAATGACTATGCCACGAACAAACTAGCACAAATCCACGTCGAGGAGCCCCGAGCTGCACAACATAAAAATTTTTTTTTTTATTAATAAATAAAAAAATATATATATGCAAGACAAACACCCAAGCGCCTCAGCCAGAGAGTTGCTAAGCTCAACATACCAGCCAACACTCAGATAAAATTAAGTGGAGGGTAGCTCATGAGGAGCATTGTGTTTACACCGCGCCTCAACCACATAGCTACCAAATTCAACATACAACCCAAGCACAATCGCCGAACACCAGTGCACAAACCATTCACCAAGAAACAATACAAGCCAATGACTAACTCCAGAAACCAAATACCTGACAAATGAGGAGGAGAAGCCATGAGAAGAGGCCCTGGTGACCGACCGGGTAACCAAAGACCTCGCAAGAGAAACAACGAGGAAAAATGGAGTTAGGGTTACGAAGAAAAAGGTTAGGGTTAAGATGGGGGGGGGCGTTGGAGGAAGCAAGGCGGGCACGTGGAATCCATGCGTGCCCGCACTTGTTTTTAAAATTATTTCAATTTTCTTAAATTTTAAGTTTATTTTTATAAATTGTGTGTGTGTTCGTTTAAATTTTGTTTTATTATTTTAGTATAATGATAATTAACTTTAAATTAATTTAAAGATAATTTAGGTTAATTTAATTAAATTAAATTAAAGTCAATTAAGTGGTTACACTAAATTATAATTTAGGTTAATTTAGGGTAAATTAATTTAAAGCCAATTTATGATAATTTAGTATAAAGTAAATTTAAAATATATATATATATATATATATAATTAAATTAATTGTATATTTAGCGTAAAGTAAACTACATTAAATTTAACTAAAATGTTAGAGGGTCAATGGGTTTTGAACCCAAGACCACCCACCAAGTGAAGCGCCTTAAGAAGAGCACTAACACCAACGTGCCCTCATAAGTCTCTACAAATAAATTCTTATACTTAATTAGATTAATGGTAACATTGTAGGGATTAGAGTGGTATTATTATTATGAAGATACAGTATGAAGATTAAGATTAACTAGCTTATTACCTAACCTATTGATCCGGAGCCAGCTAACCGAGTTGAATCATAATTAGTGAATGCATCGGAAATCAAGGTAAAGGCTTATTTAGCGCTGCTAATGTTTGTATCCTGAAGTATAAACTCTGATTGTCCAAGTGTCATGCTCACGAGACCATACACACAACTCGTCGAGCCANACCAGTCAAAGTCAACGCTAAATCTCAATGCAACATTCGACAACACCAACACTAGGCGCCAAGGAAAAGCTCACGAGTCAAGCATCGAAGGATATTTAGTTGTAAGTGCAAACTTAAAAGGACTTAGACTAGGACAAGTGGGAAGGAGGTGACATACGCACTAGGAGAGTAAGAAAGAGGAATTGGCGAGTATGGCGCAGCGCTAGTGTAGATACAGGGCAAGGGAACCAATAGTTTTTTTTTAGGGCGAAGAAATAAAGCTTAGACGCTTAATCCTAATCCTAAACTAGCCAATCCCTTAAAGAGAGTAATGTTTGTTTACAGACAAGTAAAGAAAACTTACACCTAACCTTATTTCTAGTTTGAGTAGCACCAATTTGAAACGTCCTTGAACTCACCCTCACAACTTTGGTTGATGCAGGTTAAAGCATACAGGATGGTCAGGACTCGAGGGAATCGAGGTAGAGGAGCATCATCGCAAGCACCGCCAACACCACCAGTGCCACCACCACCATCACTCAAACTAGGTCTCATACTACGCTCGTTGGAGGCCATTAATGAGACTTTAAAGGGGCGATAACTAGCAGGGACCGAAGTGGAACCCCCACCATCTGGAATGGGTAATCCAGAAGCGTCAAGGGATTCAAGGGGAGGACCTCCACCCGAAGACATCACGTGAGAATTGCAGAAGATCAAACTTCTGGAGTTTGTCGGGGGTCACACCAGTGAACGCGCGAAAGCATGGTTGGAAGGCATGAAAAGGTAATTTTCCTTAAGGGACTATGCGTCCAACTCAAAGGCAGAGATTGCAATTTTTCAGTTAAGAGACAACGCCTTGAACTGGTGGGGCAACTTGGAAAGACAACTGCACCTTACCCCAAACACGGTATCTTGGGAACTTTTTTATGAAAGGTTCTGAAGGAAATATCTGCCAGCGTACTACGAGGAACAACAAGGAGGGGCATTTCATGCCTTAGTACAAGGAAACAAAACTGTAGAAGAATATGAGATCAGATTTATGGAATTGGTCAAATATGTTTCGTATATGGATAATGACAAACGCCAGGCAGAGCACTTTGTCTATGGGTTGAACCCTAATATAAGAGCTATGGTGAGGATGTGGAAACCGTCTTCAGTAGTGGAAGCAGTGGAAAATGCACATTATGCGGAGGAACACATGAAATTAACCGGGGGTACAAGACTAACATTTCTGCATCGTCCCAGATTCGTAGGGAAGGCCTTGAGGACATTTCCCAAAGGAGGGGGCTCAAGGCCACCGCCATATGGTAACAGATTCACTCCAAGGACAATAGCCGCAGGGATTTCAATGGCAGTGAGTGCAGCATCTCGTTCATCGCCAATGACGCAGACAGGTCCACGACCATCTCAGGGAACAACTAGCAGGGGCAAGGGTTCCAGGGGAAGGAACTCATTTAAAAGATAGTCACATAACAGTGCACAGGTTCAATCTTGTGTTACCTGTTAGGGGTACAGAGGACCCCATCACTAGCGTGACTGCCCAGAGTTACAATCAAGGTTCGTGCATAGAGAAGGAAAGGCACCGATGGGGAGAGCAAGTAGTAGCCACCAGATTTATGCAACGGTTAATAATCGCGAGGCCGAACATCAATTCACGGTGGTGGAGTCATCAGGTATGCTAAATCATATCAATGTTAAGATTTTATTTGATTATGGTGCTACAGATAGTTTCATTTCACCATCTTCATTAGAAAAGAGTGGGTTGGTAGCCTATGAGCACGATGACTTTAAACAAGTCGAGATGGCTTCGGGAGAAAAACAAGCAGTAGGACCTAGTGTTGATAATTGTATAGTAGACCTGGGAGTGTGTACTACCAGGTTGAAGGTATATGTCACTACTCTCGAGGCATATGACCTAATCATTGGAATGGATTGGTTAGCAGCTCACCGAGCCTTGGTAGGTTGTTTCACAAAGAGGGTGCTTTGTGTCGACGATGAAGGAAGATCAGTAGAGATCCAGGGTGTACGGAGAAAAGTGTCGTTACGCTTTATATCAACCATGAAGGTTAAGTGATGCTTGAGTCAAGGGTGTCGACTTTATGTAGTGGAAGCAGTGAATGAAAGGAAGGGACCCTCATTGGATCAGTACCCAGTATTGTCAGAATTTAAGGATGTTTTTCTGAACGAGTTACCAGGATTACCTCCTGAGAGGGAGATTGATTTTACTATTGAGCTAAAACCTAGTGTAGAACCAATCTCCAAGACTCCGTATCAGATGACAACACTAGAACTTTGTGAATTTCAAATGCAGTTGAAAGAGTTACTGGACTTAGGGATAATAAGGCCCAGTCTCTCACCTTGGGGTGCACCAATAATTTTTGTAAAGAAGAAGGATGGATCCGTATGACTGTGTATAGACTACAGGGACTTGACCCATGCTACAGTGAAAAATAGGTACCCAATGCCGTGAATAGATGACCTCTTCAATCAAATGAAAGGAGCAACGGTATTCTCAAAGATCTATTTGCAATCAGGGTATCATCAGTTAAGGATTAGGGAAGGCGATATCCCAAAAATTGCCTTTCGAACTCGGTTTGGACATTACAAGTTTGTCGTAGTACCTTTCGGATTGACCAATGTGCCAACAGTATTCATGAGCCTCATTAACGGCATATTCCAGAAGTACTTAGATCATTTTGTATAAGTCTTTCTAGATGACATCCTCATATATTCCAAGAATGAACGAGAACATGAGGAACACTTATGAGTATTTTTGTCCTGCCTTAGAGAGAACAAATTGTATGGGAAGTTGTCGAAGTGTTCCTTCTTCCAGAAAGAGATTCACTATTTAGGTCATATCATTTTCGGCGAAGGAATCTCTGTGGACCCAGAAAAGG
>SNQJ01S0002998.1:119451-170660 GCA_010110895.2 Picea sitchensis
TCAATGTAAGGAGGACTATGTCCACTATAGTATTAAATAAGGCCCACTATGGTAGTTAGATATAATAAATGTAATAAGACTTCTTAGAAGGTTCTGCCTCTGGAAGGTTATTCCTCTAGAATGTTCTTAGGTGGTTCGTAGAACTATATAGAGGGGCTCGTGCAATGTAATGAGTATGAAGAGAAGTATTTCATTTGGAGATGAATCTCATTAGGATGTTTCCCCCTTGAAGAGGAAATTGAATAGGAGAGGATCCCTTCCATAATAGGATCCATTGTATGGTGTTTCCCTACCTCAGGGGTTTTCATATAATAAAGAGTGGGTTTTCTATATTGTTCCATTTATCTTGTGTGGTTAATATATTCAGAGATATTTGGTACTTTTGTGATGCAAGAGAATCTCTCCATGCAACCAGCCAGCTAGCCAGCCACATTAGCGTGCATGCATTTTGAAGAGAGGCACAACCTCATTTTAAATTTGAAATGAATGTAATTTAATGTGTTTAGGTTGTTGAGCCATAGAAGCCATGCCTTTGTGCAGGCGTTAGGTAGATCATATTTAATGCTAGATCGGTCGAGATCTAGATCCAACTGCTAGACTAGACAACCATTTATTGTAATTGAATAGGGTAGGTGAATCTAGAGGGAAGCGCTCTAAGGGCCCCCTCAGGTAAAAGAGATTTTTAGATCTCATTTTGAGGAAGTCAAGGCAAGAGAAGAGAGAAGAGCCAGAGAGATCTTGAGAACACTTTGTAAATATAGGCATTTGCCATTTTAATATAATCAAAAGAAGTTTTTCCTGCATTATTATGAGTTATGTGGATGTATGTGTGTGTTCTTTTATATGCTGTAGATGTATGTTAGGCATTTGCAGGGAGTTTGTGTGATTTCAGGATTGAGAGGTCTTTGAGGTTTCATGTCAAGAGGACATGACAGAGTGTTGCGGTCTCTGAATACTAGTGCACAGAGGATGCACTACTGAACTCTGCGGAGTCAGACAAAGACGTGCTATGGCACAGAAGCTGAAATCATCAACTCAGGAGAAGACCTAAAGGGTGTTGAATACCTTGGAGGGAAGGTTGTGTATAAGAGACACAGTTGCAGATAGAATTCTGCTATGAATTCTGTAGAGATCTGCCAAGTGGGCATTGAGTGTATGCGCTGCGGGTGAATTTGAGGAAGGAACTCTGCTGGGAGTTCAAAGGAAACAAAATCACTGAGGATTATGGGAAGCTCTGCCAGGAGGGAATTGAGCCAGTGCAAGGAGTTCACAGAGGAGAAGAAATATGTTGTGAGTTCGTAAGAGAACAGAATCATCGAGGATTTTGAGAAGCTCTGCCAGGTGGGCATTGAGCGGGTGCATAGGTACACATGAGAAGAAGACATAACTGTTGGAAGTTATGAGAAGATACTCTGCCAGGTGGGCATAGAGACAGTGTGAATAAAGACTCAGTAAGAGGTTTCTTGAGGTAGAAGGATAGCTAGGAGGGAGTCCATATTCTCCATCTGAGGGAGAAGAGAGATAAAATCCTTTAGGGGTCTGAGTGGCTGCGAAGCTCAGAAGGGACAGTTCCTTCACACACGAGGTCATAACTACAAGGAGTGCAGAGACTGAAAAACTATTTGGAGGAGTTCAGAGTACCCAAAGCTCAGGAGGGTCAGCGTTTTATTCGCGCAGCAAAGCCCAAGTTGAAGGAGTTCCCAGAGAAGAAAAATCACAAAGGTCGAAGCCTTTGAGAATGTGAAATTCTTCCAAGTCCGGGAAGAAGAAAGTGCAAAATCTCAGGAGGAGCAGTAGCAACCGTCAGATAGGTTGGAGGAGAAAATATGGACCATTGGTTTCTACGTCTAGGAGGAGCTCAGGAGGAGCCCACAGAAGGAGGAGATCGACAGCCATTAGATCTCGCTCAGAAATCCCGTCAGTTGTTGGATTGAATAGAAGGTGTACGATGTTTACCTTTGTGGACAAGAGATCGGGGAAATCCAGGTTGAAAACCCCAGCATAATCCGAGCCATCCATTCAGGGGGGCAGGTGTCAGAGATCCGGAGCGAGTCGGGATATTGGCCATCGGGAAATCGGAGTTCCTGAGGTCGAAAGAGCTGGGACATCACAAGTCTCGAAACACTGAAGTGATCTCGACCGTCCGTTGGTGGCGACACGTGGCGAAAATCGAGCGATCGTCGGCATAGTGGGTCATCGGGAAATCAGAATTCCCGAGGACAAGAAAGTTGGGACATCAAAAGTCTCGAAATCCTGGAGGAATCGAGACCATCCATCTGAAAAGGACGCGTGGAGGAGATCAGCGTCATTGGGAAAGGGCCGATAAGGAAGTCGTCCATCGGTGTTTGGCCCATCGGGATATCGGGAATCCCGTGGACGTGGTGTTTATGCCTTTTGAAATTGTGAATCGCGAAACCCCGATCAGTGGGGAACAGCTGCCAGCACATCAGGGCTGAGGAAAACGTCATAGTGCAAGCCAGCTGTCAGTGCAGTGGAGGATCGGGATTCGAGAAGTTGAGAATCCCGTGGGTGTATTCATTTAGGCATAAGAAACCCTGAAACCCCGACGGGGGTAAGACTGAGGTCATGGGGAAAGAGGTCATATGGGTCAGGAGCTAGCCAGGAGGGCTAACGCGTAGGGAGCGTGTCGGGAATCGGAGGATCATGGATCCAGGGGGAGATTGCATTTTGACATCAAAAACCCTGAAACCCTGACAGAAGTATATGGTTGCGGTCATATAGTAGGAGGTCACGTGGGCCAGGAACTTAGCCTACAGGGCTAACAGGAAAAGGAAAGCATCAGGAAATTTAAGTCCAAAACCCCCGATGGAAAGATATAAGGCTGCGGTCTTGTGAGCACAGTCATGTGGACCAAAGGGCATAGCTCAGAGTACATGAACTCTTGATATCAAAAATCTCGAAACCCTGATAACTTGAAATTAAGTCAGGGAGAGGTCACGGTTAGGTGCAGAGGCCGTGACAGGGAATTAAAGGACCTGTGGATCGGGTTTGCAGTAGTTGTTCCTGAGGGAATCCAAGGAGCCGCTTAGGCTCAGCTGAAAGGGGATTTTGATTGATCCTCTGAGCAGGAGAGTGCGACAAGGTGGAGGTAGTGTGGTCGCGATTCTTCTCTACTGCATCAAGTGGTATCAGAGCCTGAATCTTTCTTGTATATTTCAGGCAGGAAGAGGCAGGAATAGGTAAGGATCACTCTAATACACATCAAGTGGTATCAGAGCCTGAATCTTGCTTGTATATTTCAGGCAGGAAGAGGTAAGGAGCACTCTGATACACATCAAGTGGTATTAGAGCAGGAAATTCATCTGTATATTTTAGGTGAAGGAAGACAGAGTTGTTGAGGACTCTGTAAGGATTTGTTTGCAGGGAGGAAATAGTCCAGACGACAGTCAGGGAGACTGTAGGAGGATGAAGCTAATAGAACTCCTAATGCAGAGTGACAGCAGCAGGTTTGCTAGGAAGGCAGACAGGAACAACATCATGGATACTAAAGGCCATAGGTCTGTTGAACGGAAGAAGCCAGAGCTAATGAGCCCAGCTGAAAGATTCAAAGAACTTGCCGATACCAAGGCAAAGATGGAGGAGTTGGAACTGCGGATGCGGCAGAATAAAAAGCCGAGATGGGTGTATGAGTGGCCCATGAAGAAGGCAAAAGCGAGATGGCTAGTCAAGGAGCTGGTGGTCAGGAGACAGTGTAGTATGTTGAGAGGGTGGTTGAGGTACGCTAAAAACCTCAAAACCACAGAGGAAAAGGTGATTTGTGTCTGTAAACCAGAGACTGGGAGAGGTCTCGATGATGAAGAGGATGAATTGGGATCAACTGAGGATCTCAAGGAATGCCAGGAGGGCAGAGAAGAAATTCCAGATTGCCAGGAGGACAATGAATTGAGATCACTGCGGGGTATCATAGACTGTTAGGAGGACATCCAAGGCATTTCAATTTTCCAGGAGGGCAATGATAAGAGGTCACTACGGGATCTTGAAGACTGCCAGGAGGGCAGCAGAAGCATCTCATATTTCCAGGTGGGCAGAGATGAGAATGTGGGACTAGGTGAAAGTCTCATGGACTCGGAGGTGAGTTCAATTCAGCAAGGAGTGCTGATGAAGATGNCCAGGAGGGCAGTAGAGACATCCCATATTTCCAGGTGGGCAGGGATGAGCAGGTGAATTTTGATCAGCCCGAGGAGCTGACAGAGAAGATGAGGCTATCAGAGGGTCTCATAAATTCAGAGATGGGTTTAGATCAGCATGTGCAGCTAACAGAGGAGTAAGATCAGGATGGTATTCTGATGATTGGGGGAATTGGAATATTCCTACCATTTTCCCAGGAGCAGGCAGAAGTCTGTGTTGCAGATGATGCAACAACAATAGAGGAACAATCAGCTGAGACTGTCAAAGAGGAATTGGAGCAGGTGTTTGAGACTGCCCAAGCACAAGCAGGTGAAGAAGATGAGCATTCTGAGGAATGGCTCAATGACTTCAGCCAAGAAGCTGAGGAAGCTGTAGCATTGGAGCTGACAACAAAGGAAGCAGAAGAATATGATGAGCATTCTGAGGAATGGCTCAACATTTTTAGCCAAAGGACTGCAACAGGGGATTTTGCAGCAGAAGAAGAAGGGCAGACAACATTTGTTTTGCTGATCTGTGGGAGAAGATTGAATCCCTGTAAGAGAGGGTAAAGGTGCAGGGAATGCACATCCAACAAGTGAAGTTGGAAGCAGATGAAGGAGGCATGGGAGATCATGATGACCTGCTCATGTGCCAAAAAACTTTGCAGCTGAGGAGACTGCATGAGCAGAGCCAGCCATGGGAGCAGCTGGATGCGATGATCGAGGAGATCATGGAGATGATGTTGAGGTTAGCAGAGACTGCCAGCAGGGAGTAGCTGAGCAAAAGGAATGAAGTAGCAGCAGCAGTGCAGCAGAAGCAGCAACAGCAGCAAGATGGAGCAGATGGAAAGCTCCAGATATTTGTTTGGGATCCAGGAGGATTTCCAACCTCTTAGAGGGGAAGCGCATGAGAAGGAGATCATGATTTTGCAGCTGAGGAGTATGATGCAGGAGCATCTCTCCACGCAGCCAGCCAACCAGCCAGCCACGTCAGCGTGCATGCATTCAAAGGCTGAAGAGAGGCGCAGCCTCATTTTAAATTTGAAATGAATGTAATCTAATTTTTTTAGGCTGTTGAGCCATAGAAGCCATGCTTTTCTGTAGGCGTTAGGTAGATCAACTTTAATGCTATATCGGCCGAGATCTAGATCCAGCTGCTGGACTAGACAACCATTTATTGTAATTGAATAGGGTAGGTGAATCTGGAGGGAAGCGCTCTAAGATCCCCCTCAGGTAAAAGAGATTTTTAGATCTCATTTTGAGGAATTCAAGGCAAGAGAAGAGAGAAGAGCCAGAGAGAGCTCGAGAACACTTTGTAAATACAAGAATTTTCCATTTTAATATAATCAGAAGCAGTTTTTCCTGCATTATTCTGTGTTATGTGGATGTTTATGTGTGTTTTTTTATATGTTGTAGATGTATGTTAGGCATTTGCAGGGAGTTTGTGTGATTTCAGGCATGAGAGGTCTTTGAGGTTTCATGTAAGGAGGACATGACAGAGTGTTGCGGTCTCTGAATACCAGTGCACAGAGGATGCACTTCTGAACTCTGCGGAGTCAGACAAAGACGTGCTGCAGCAAAGAAGCTGAAATCATCAACTCAGGAGAAGACCTCAAGGGTGTTGAATACCTTGGAGGTGAGGTTGTTTATGAGAGACACAGTTGCAGACAGAATTCTACTGTGAATTCTGTAGAGCTCTGCCAAGTGGGCATTGAGTGTATGTGCTGCGGGTGCATTTGAGGAAGGAACTCTGCTGGGAGTTCAAAGGAAATAGAATCACTGAGGATTCTGGGAAGATTTGCTAGGAGGGCATTGAGCCAGTGCAAGGAGTGCACAGAGGAGAAGAACTCTGCTATGATTTCTTAAGAGAACAGAATCATCAAGGATTCTGAGAAGCTCTGCGAGGTGGGCATTGAGCAGGTGCATAGGTACACAGGAGAAGAAGACATAACTGCTGGAAGTTCTGAGAAGATACTATGCTAGGTGGGCATAGAGACAGTGTGCAGAAAGACTCATCAAGAGGTTGCTTGAGGCAGAAGGATAGCGAGGAGGGCATCCATATTCTCCATTTGAGGGAGAATAGAGATAAAATCCTTCAAGGGTCTGAGTGGCTGAGAAGCTCAGAAGGGACAGTGCCTTCATGCACGAGGTCGTAACTGCAAGGAGTGCAGAGACTGAAGAACTCTTTGGAGGAGTTCAGAGTACCCAAATCTCAAGAGGGTCAGTGTTTTATACGCACAACAAAGCTCAAGGTGAAGGAGTTCGCAGAGAAGAAAAAGCACAAAGGTCAAAGCCTTTGAGAACGTGAAATTCTTCCAAGTTCGGGAAGAAGAAAGTGCAGAAGCTCAGGAGGAGCAGTAGCAACCGTCAGATAGGCTGGAGGAGAAAATCTGCACCGTTGGTTTCTACATCCAGGAGGATCTCAGGAGGAGCCCATAGAAGGAGGAGATTGGCAGCCGTTAGATCTCACTCAAAAATCCTGTCATCCATTGGATTGAATAGAAGGCGTACGAGGTTTACCTTCGTGGACAAGAGATCGGGGAAATCCAGGTTGAAAACCCCGGCATAATCTGAGCCGTCCGTTCAGGGGGACAAGTGTCAAAGATCCGGAGTGAGTCGGGATATTGGCCATCGGGAAATCAGAGTTCCTGAGGTCGAAAGAGTTGGGACATCACAAGTCTCGAAACACTGGAGTGATCTGGACCGTCCGTTGGTGGCGACACGTGGTGGAAATCGAGTGATCGTCGGCATATTGGGTCATCGGGAAATCAAAGTTCCTGAGGACAAGAAAGTTGGGACATCAAAAGTCTCAAAATCCCGGAGGAATCGAGACCGTGCATCTGAAAAAGACGTGTGGAGGAGATCGACGTCATCGGGAAAGGGCTGATAAGGAAGTCGTCCATCGGTGTTTGGCCCATCGGGATATCGGGAATCTCGTGGACGTGGTGTTTATGCCTTTTGAAATCATGAATTGCGAAACCCCGATCAGTGGGGAACAACTGTCAGCACATCAGGGCTGAGGAAAAAGTCATAGTGGAAGCCAGTTGTCAGTGCAGCGGAGGATCGGAATTCGAGAAGTCGAGAATCCCATGGGTGTATGCATTTAGGCATAAGAAACCCCGAAACCCCGACAGGGGTAAGACTGAGGTCATGGGGAAAGAGGTCATATGGGTCAAGAGCTAGCCAGGAGGGCTAACGTGTAGGGAGCGCATCAGGAATCAGAGGATCGTGGATCCAGGGGGTGATTGCATTTTGACATCGAAAACCCTGAAACCCCGACAGAAGTATATGGCTGCGGTCATATAGGAGGAGGTCACGTGGGCCAGGAACTTAGCCTAGAGGGATAACTGGAAAAGGAAAGCATCGGGAAATTTAAGTCCAAAACCCCTGATGGAAAGATATAAGGCTACGATCTTTTGAGCACGGTCGTGTGGACCAAAGGGCATAGCTCAGAGGGGCTAAGGCGAAAAAGGATCTCATTGGTGATCGGGGATTCAAGAGTACATGAACTCTTGATATCAAAAATCTCGAAACCCCGATAACCTGAAATTAAGTCAGGGAGAGGTCACGGTTAGGTGCAGAGGCCGTGACATAGAATTAAAGGACCTGTGGATCGGGTTTGTAGTAGTGATTTCCGAGGGAATCCAAGGAGCCTCTTAGGCTCAGTTGAAAGGGGATTTTGATCGATCCTGTGAGCAGGAGATCGCGACAAGGTGGAGGTAGTGTGGTCGCGATTCTTCTCTACTGCATCATTTTGTGGAATTTTGTGATCAAGGATTGGGTACTTAAGAATTTGTATCATATCACTTTCCTTGGTAAGATGTGTGGGATTATTTATTTATTTATTTGCATATTTTTTCGAACAATTTTTTTTTTCGGACAAGAAGAGGGCCACGAAATTACAGACAATTTATGTATATTTTTATGAAAAATATGTAGAACATGGTTGTACATCTGAGTTCCTCTGATAAAAAAACTCAATTTAAAAAACAAATCGTCCAAAACAGAGTCTAAGAAGTCAACATATCGACATTTTAAAATCTGCAATTTTTCAGGGTTTCTTTCGTGGAGGGCAGCGCAATTTTTTGATATATGTATATGGAGGTCGAATTTGATAAAAACAATTACATATATTAGTTCCTATTTCTAAAATAGCCAATTTAAAAAAATAAAATCACCCAAATCGGATCTCGAGAAGTGAATATATCGTTGATTTAAAATCAACTATTTTTGGTGGTTTTTTGTAACGACAATAGGACTGCAGAGTTCATAACAATTGAGGGGGATAGAATGTTAGGTAGATAGAGAGGTAGTGGGGGGGGGGCATATGGGCCATATTTATAATAGTAGAGGCCATTCAATGTAAGGTGGAATAGGTCCACTATAGTATTAAATAAATACCACTATGGTAGTTATATATAATAAATGTAAGAGGACTTCTTAGAAGGTTCTGCTTCTAGAAGGTTCTTCCTCTAGAATGTCCTTAGGTGGTTAGTAGCACTGTATAAAGTGTTTCAATCAATGTAATTAGTATGAAGAGAATTATTGTATTTGTAGCTGAAGCTCATTAAGAGGTTTCCCCCTCGAAGAGACAAGTGAACAAGAGAGGATCCCTTACATAATGGGATCCATTGTATGGTGTTTCCCTACCTCAAGGATTCTCTTATAATAAAGGGTGGTTTTCTATATTGTTCCATATATCTTATGCGGTTAATGTATTCATATATATTTGGTACTATTTTGGTATTTTGTATTCATGTATTTGGTACTTAACATATTCCCTTGGAAATACTCTCATCACTAGGAAAATCATCCTTAGAATTCTTGTTAAGTTCACACCCTCTGCACACTCCCTTTTGTGAAATATTGAACTTTAGGAGACCTGTAAGAGTCCCCCTCAAAATCAGCAATGCCCTGAACTATAGGTGTCCAAACCTCATGTGCCAAATCTCACATAGGTTGTTACTATCATACACTAAGGCCTGAACAAGATCACCCTGTAACCTATACAAAGTTCCCTCTCTAACCCCAATTACTATTGCATTGTTTGGGATAACTTTATCTAGACACATGAGTACCTTTCCTATCTGAAAAGAAAAAAAAAACCCTTGTCCTCCAAAGCTAACACTGAAAGAAAATTCTTGTTCAAACCTGGTACGTAAAGAATATTGTGGGCATCTAACAAACCTCGTAAATCAAGATGGAACACAATTTTTCCCTCTCCCTTTAATACATACTTGGCATCATCACCACACTGCACATGAAAATTCGAGTTACTCTTTTTCAAACTGCTAAATAGCTCTTGTGCCTCTATCATATCACGAGATGCATCACTATCTAAGAACCAATAAATCCTCGATGTTGTGTTGGTGGAAAGGAAAGAAACCAACGAGAAATACTTCTAAAACTTTGCTCCAAACTCATCAAGTTGTGTCTTTTTTGATGTTGTTGTACACATCTTTCCCTTACCCTTATTAGTCTTCTCCAGACACTGAGATGCATAATTCCTATTCTTATGACATGAGAAACACTTGATTTTACTCAAGTCCTTCTTCTTCCCTAGTTGTAATTATCCTCCATCATTGTTACCATTCTTTATAGAACTATTTCCCTTTCCCTTATTTGTTGTACTAACGAGATCCAAGTTCTCCTCACTACCGCCCTGCTTGATGTTCTTAGAATTCTCTTGAGTTTCTTCCTAGATGCAATCATCCTAAAGCCTCTACCAATTTGGGATATTTTCTTGAGTGACGACTCCCTTGAAAAATGGTTCTCGTGACTTGGGAAGACCATTCAATTCCACATTCACTAGAACCATGTCCTTTGTTTTCTCCCCTATGGCTGCAAGTTGATCACACACATATGTGATCCTCAAGAGATATATGGTATCATTTTAATATGTAGACATCTGCATTGATATGAGTCTATTCCTCAAGACCATCTTCCTATTCATGTTAGTTCTCTCGAATAACCCTACCATGGAATCAAACATATCTTTTGTCATCTTATTATTACATAAGTGAGGAATTAGGTGATCCTTCACTAAATATGAGATGACCCTCTATTCTTTGATCTCCTTCTTTTTGTGAGCCTCCAAATTTGTTGGATCTGTTAGTGGAGTAACAACTTTGTCCACTAAATCCCAAAGGTCATACTCCTTAAACCCCAAGGTTACTCTTGTTTCCCAAGATAGGAATTTGGATGCTCCATCCAGTATGTCTTCAACTCTCAATGGTGTTGTTTCCATCCCTAAGACCTGATAACCTACCCTGGAAATAACCTATTGTTTTAAATTTCCCCTGTAATGAACTGTACTAGATTGTACATGACTATCACCTATGGAACTCATGTGTGTACGTTATTTTCACCATTGAAACTCATGTATGTATGTGACTCTCACCACTACAAGTCATGTATACGTTACTATGCTCAAATCCACCCACGTATGTACGCGACTATGATTTTTGTGACCCATTTACACCTCGATAAATCGAAAAAAACCTAATTATGACTCATTACGGCTATTTCCTTGAAATATATCCTTTGATTTATGTTTACTGGTTATCTATCTACTATGGATCTGAGATCTAACTTCCACTCAGAGCACCTACTTTGATACCATGTTTAATTTACCACTTGAACCAAGCACCCGATAATTAATTCGAAGAAGAAATGAGAAATTACCCTCTCTAGAATTTTTGTAGATCTCATCTCTATAGAAAAAACTTATAAGCTTCATCCAAATATGACTTAATATGCTCTAGTTATGGACAAAATAAGAAAATGGATACAATTTTTTTTTTTTTTTTTGATACTGTGGAGAAGTTTTTCCTATATGAAAATTTGCACCGTTGATCTTAAAATCGGAATAGATAAGGATTATCTATCAGAGGTTCCCATTAGGAATGTTGAAGAATCAAGATCAAAATTAACTCTGAAAAGAGGGTATCTAAGAATACTCCCCTTCGATACCATCAGGGATTTTCATTCAAAGTTTAGAAAGTAGGTAACTCTTGCCACTCTGACCAGAGGGTATCGAAGAATATTCCCTTTCTATACCATCAAAACTTATAACTCAGAGTTCAAAAGTCAGGGAAATGTTTCTACTCAGAAAGGGAGGGTATCGAAGAATATTCCATTCTCGATATTGTTTGAACTTTTCGTTTAGAGTTCAGAAAGTTGATGAAGTTTCACTACTGCAAAAAGAAGGGTATCGAAGAATATTCCATTTCAATACTTGAACACTAGGAGTTGAAAAATATTAGGAAATATTTGTTGCTACGACCAAAAGGGTATCAAAGAATATTCTCGATCGATACCATCAGAACTCTTCTGAACGATATATTTCGAAAACGCCTTTTTGAAAAACACATCTTAGTGAGATATGATGACTGAGAATGATCCTAATTGATCTAGAAACTCTCATTCATTCAGAATCATGCCATTGTATTCTCTTCATGTTTAAATCTGAAGTCCTCTGACACTTCCATTCTGAAGGCCTGTCGAGAACATCCTTCTTGTACCTGTAAGATTGAATCTTGTCTGATGATTTCATCTGACTTCCCAAATGACCGAAAATGAATTTGGACCATCAATTTACCTTATTTCTCAAAACCTGAAATGAATCTCGTTCGTCAATATAGTAACTTTCTCAAACTTTGAAAACATTAATATTTTTAATTTTTTTTAAAGAACAAATTTGGGTTGTTAATTGCAATATCGGACATGATATCGACCGTCAATTCTCTGAAAGATTCCCCATGCTACCACGACCATTAAAATTATGATTTGTTTTTCAATATTCCAAGTCAAATTAAACTCTGCAGCTCCACAAATCGAATCCATTAAACCTATGAAACAATTTGAATCGTTTAAACATGGACTTTCTCACGAATTTGGGGATTTCACTCTAATTTTTCCATAATTTTCCCCAAAATTTGTACCAGTTGAATATGTAACAAAAAGTATGCCCAATTTTCACCCATTCCGATTCACACAAGCCCGATGTTTCAACTAGAACCTCTAATACCAATCTGTAACATACCCATCCACTCACAGGATCACCATGCTACTTCAAAATTGGCTTCTAAACTAATTTTCAATTATGATAATTTTTTAATTAATAAAAAGGCATGAAATATTCACATGCAGATATCAAAATTCATTCTACAACATAAAATAAAATAATATATTTCCATACATGACAATAATGAACAAGAATTCACATTATAAACATGAATCTCATAGATAATAATTAATATACAGTGTAATAAATACACAAGTAAGTAAAACCATGACAGGGATAACTTATGTCTAATGAAACGAATCACCAACTTGTTGTAGACCAAGGATGTTCCACCCAAGTGTAGACACTATTGTTCCAAATCTCAACAACAATGTCACCCGCTAGCCAGGGCTATCAATCCACAAGGACAGTTTCATAGTGTAACTAAGCTTCCCAACCCAGTCAACACTCAAGCTTTCACAGGATTCTCAACACACACAACAATCCAAGGTACACCATATCTCTCATATATAGCCTACAAAACCCAAGAAAATAGACCCCCTTCTTGGCCACACAGTCCCTCAAGATATCCACCTCCTCCCAGGGATCCAATGCATCTGGTCAAGAATCTCCATGTTGGGACTCTCATGATTCACATTTGTGTGAAAACCTTAACACACGCCAAAGAATCTCAAACATTCAGGCATTAATTCGTGGTTGAAGTACATCAGCAATCATTACATCCAGCAAAAACATGGCTCCTCTCCAACAATTCATTTTTATTTCCCAAGACAAGATTAAAATGAATGAGGAATGATGAGTGGGTGAAAGAATGAATGGAGAGAGAACATAATGAAAGGTGTGGACAATGAACAATGAGTGAGTGAGTGAGTGAACCCCCAAACAAGACAAATATGAGTTTATATATTTCATGGAATTAAAGAACCACATGGCCTTCCCCCAACAAGCTCATGTAACTGACATTCTCCATTGAAACAAAAATGGATAAGTAAAATATAAAATAAATACTTAGTTCCTCAAGCCCCTCTCTTGTGGAATCATATCCCCCTCTAACTCTTGTCCTTATTCGTCTAGATGTCAATGATGTATTTATTATTAATAATGATCAAACCATTACATTTACTAGCCACACTAGCCTCTTTTAATTGTTTGGGCACTCTGGTCTTTCATAAATTAACAAAATACATTATTTAATATGCGGCTTAAAACTGGGGTATTACAACCATGCTAATCTTCTTTGTATGGTTCTAATTTTATCGAATATCTCAAAAAAACCCAATCTCCTATATATTGGAAGATAAAGTCTTATTTTTAATGTTATATATGTA
Source organism: Picea sitchensis (assembly GCA_010110895.2). Taxonomy (NCBI): domain Eukaryota; kingdom Viridiplantae; phylum Streptophyta; class Pinopsida; order Pinales; family Pinaceae; genus Picea; species Picea sitchensis. The sequence continues at coordinate 132,933 of SNQJ01S0002998.1, forward strand.
TGTGACAACCTCCTCCATATTAAAATATAGAGTTCTCTCTACCCAATAAGTATTCAAAATGTATATGTAAATACTAAACTTGTTATAACCCTATGTTTCATAGGATCACCTGGTGACATTATAATCTCTTCTTGTAGTTTCATTATATTGTAAATAATATTTCACTCTACAAATGATTTACTGAAAAGAAAAAGAAAAGAAAATAAAAGAAAAAGAATATAAAAAATTCAAAAGAGGGTAGGAAAAAAATAAAAATAAAAATGAAAAAAACCCATGGAATAAGATTCGATTGATTCGTACTATCTAACCATGATCAAGTCCTTTAAATTTATGCAGATAGAATAGTGAATAAATTGGTCTAAAAAATTCAATCTTAGCCTAATTAGATAGGACAGTGAATAAATTTGGCTAAACAGTCTAAGCTTAGCCAAATGTCTTAGGTTAGAGTAATTGTTAACGCAACAGTTTAATCTAGGTTAATGTTCCAGGTACTTAGATTAGGTGATAGGTTAGTATGTTTTGTTTCAATAAAATCTTGTTAAAATTTGATTAAATGTTTTTGGGTTGGGTTAAAATGATGTATTTTTTACAAAATGAAGAATGGGGAGATGCAAAAACCTATAAAAAAAATTTATCCTATGTTTTGTAGTGATATGACAACTTTGGCTCTTTTTGTTAAAATGCACACTAATCTTAGTGACTGATCAAAGCATGCTCAGATCTACAGTCAGTAGAGAATATCGAACCCCCCCGACCTTTCCGCCTTTAACGGTGGGGGGGGTCTGAGTTGGTGGTTTTTCCAGCATGGGCCCCTCATAATGTGTCAACTTCTTGTTAACTTGGACCCCCCTCAATCCTTAGCATTTATCGCTTACCCTTCTTACATGCCACACTCCACTCAATTGTCAAACGTCGCATCCTATCTACCTGTTGGCCATTCAATATCCTCCACATCACATCCGATATTCCCGTCGGCCAATCAATTTTGTTGCCCATGACCGTTACCCATCTGACTCATCATCCACTCCATAATGGACACCCCGTTCAACCATTTAACTTGATTCTTTTTCCATTCTTTCATTTTTCATCGATCCAGATGTAGTCGATGCCGCCATTTCTTGTTTTGAAGACAACTTCCCTCAAGTTCAAAGTCAACACACACCATTAAACCTGATAGACACAGTTAACATCATTTTATGTTTGCAAACCTCCGTTCAATCATGGTGCCCAATTCCAAATCCAAGGAGATAGAAAAAAATCATTTCCTTCCCCCACCCGTTGACCTGGATCGCATACCCTTGGAAAATAAAGACTATATTATTACAGAGCCTATGTGGGAATTAAACTTCTTTGAATTACACTTCTGGCTCAAAGATGTTTTCCTAGACCAGAGTGACTAGATTGGACTCTAGGATTCCATTCTCCCACTGTACCTGTTTCCCCAGACATACCTGAAGTGTCAAGCTCACTACCTTCCGAGCCAAAGGGCCATTATGTCTTCGTCTGGTGAAACTTTTTTCACCATCACCCTAGAAAAATTAAATCAAATACTGTAGATACCTAGAAATGATTATGTTTCTCCCTTCTCCATTGAAATCCTCACTGAGCTCTACCAGAAACTATCTTTCCCACAGAGTGCTCAAATATTTGAACTCTTCGTACCTAAAAATTCATAGTTGCCTAAAAATAATCCCCCATATCATTCTTCCATATTCTCAGTCAAAGGCAACTAGATCATTTCTTCCTTATGTAGCTTGCTAGGATACTATTCTAATGAATGGGTAGATGAACCCATTCTAGGTTTCATATCCATTTTCTCCACTGAAGAAAAGGAAATAGTTCAATTCGACTACAACCAGTTTCTAGTCGACAACATCCATGCATAGCTCTTCAATTTTTCCACAGAGGGTATGTTTAGGTATTCTTCAATATTGGTGTACATGTTCCTCTTCTTCTAAGTAGACAAATTCTCCTTCTCCCTCCATAAGTTGGATCAATATGGTAATCATCAACCTATGACCTCCTCGACATCAATAGTGAGAAAAAACTCATCCAAGTTCAACTTCAAATAGTTCGTTCACCAATTCTACCATCCAGTGGTATGCATGCTCAGTGGAACAAAAGAACCATGAATAAATGAGGAAGTTCAGATAATTCTGCACCTGTCAGACCTAGACAAAATAGGAAAATGGTACATTTACCAGGACCATACACAAATCAAAGTCTACAGGTGTGAATTAACCCCTTGCAAGTTACCTAAATACCTTCCTGTCAGAATATTCTCCTTGGAATATATCAGGCAGATCATCAATTCTGACGATATTCACTTTCTGGCATTCAAGAAGAAGTAGCCGCTCAGGATCAAGGGTCAAATAGGTTCTTTCATATGCAACAGTAGTGTTGCACGGGAAGAAGACAATAAACTATTAAAGGAAATGAAGTTCATCCTAAGTTTCCCATGGAACTATGACCCCTATGGTATTATATAAGAAACCATACCTAGGAACAAAATATCTCCTTATGCTCATGTGCTAAAGTCCGAAATTGAAATGTTCATGAATTAGACAGAGTGGTAGGAAAATACTATGTTAGATGCAGAACAATAGTCTTCACCTACCAACATTTCACATACTAGCACTCTAGAGGTACAAGCAGAGAAGAGAGCTAGGAAGGAAATATCTCCTTCTGTCATAGAGGTATCAACAGAAGATTTCCAGGTCTATATGAAGAGGAAGAAAACCAACCATACACCTAACAGGTCTAGAGAATAAGAAACTTAGTCCACCAAAGTTATGGAGGGACCACATTCATCACTTTTCTCAGGAAACCAACATATAATGTCCACTTCCTCATCCAAGAAACAAACAGATACCACATTATAAACTAAGTCCTCACAGGAACCTGCAGTACTTAATATTTTTTAGAAGTATAACTTGATCAAACAAAAGAATGATATGTTGACCAACAACACCTATGCACAATTTTGGAAGCAGGCATAAACAACACAACACAGGTTACTATATGACTTCAACACAGAGAAAGGAAGGATTCACATGGCATTCTTGCAAGAACAGGTTCCCCATCCCAAGAATTTTTTTTATCACAAGAGGGAAACATTTGAATTTGATGTAAATGGGGTGCATCCATCTAATCAAATGGATATGCACAGAAAAATTGGAGAGATTATTTTCTCCACCCTAGAAAATACCTCCATGACTGTTGCAAATTTGCAGGTCTCTTTAAATCATTTCCAGTCTCATTTGAAGCTGGAAAAGATATCGTCTCTAGCCAAGGATAACAAGATCAAGTCTCTTAAGGAGATGGTATTGAAAATTGGATATGATCCAACAAATGTTAAAGAAGTTGAGGAACTACTAAAGAATAAAAATGTTGACATAGCATCCTTAAGGAAACAAAAGAAACTCACAACCATTGAAGATTCACAAGCAAAGGAAATGGCCAAGACTGAAGGCCATAAGGAGGAAATGTTGAAATTAATCATGGAGTAGAATGCACATATAAAGGAGATGGAGGCTGAGCTAGATAAGTTGGTCAAAGAGAAGGAACATATTGTGCCAATGACTGTCATCCCACTAGAGGAAATCCCTCCCACAAGAATCACTACAACATCAACAACAAACACATCAAAGATTCCTTTAGTCGTTCTAGTGATAGCTTCAGATGCTTCTGAGAAATTAGCGAAGTCAATCGAGGACATGAACCTACAAGGAGAAGAGATTAAAATATTGCAAGAAGACATTAATAACCTCCAGAAAATGAAATCCATGTTTCATTCAAGTTATAACACAGATATGAACAAGTGACAGAGACTCACTCAAGAAATACAGAAGTTGCAGAAGAGATAGTCATGGCCAAAACACTGTCATAAGCCAAAGAAAACATATGGATGGACATAAAAAAGTCCATGACATATATTTGGCCACTCATACAAATTGTGTTTGAACAACATGAATTGGTGCAGAGAACCAGACACGCCATTGACAAGATAAGGGAAGAATTGGGAGAGAGGCCCATAGAGGCCACTAAAATCATTAGATTCTTAAATTCTAAGACCAAAGAAGAGCTAGAGGCTTTGGAATTTGAAGATAGGACAAAACAATCATAGAGGTCAAGAAGGTTTTTACCAAGAAGGGATTGATGCTACATCTTGAAGAGAAATCCCAGACAATGGACATCAGAGTACAAAGGTTTTTCAACAAGCTCGACTCACTTCACAAGAAGGGACTTCCAAGATTGTTAGTGATCAATGATAATCTCATCACCCTGTCTGATTACAAGAAGAATGTCCTATAAGTAGCGAAAGATGGTTCTAAATTTGCAGGAATACAAGGGAGAATTACTGGCAAGGAATTCTTATAAACTTTACAGTTGGACCTGAGTATCCAACACGAAATAAAATATGTTTTCATTACAAATCCTACGTTTTCCATGTACACAGAGATGGTTCAAACTTATAGAATGTTACTCAAGGTTTCCATCCCTAGTCAAAAGAGATGGGAATCCCTATGTGATTTACTTGAGTAGAGGTGATGTGGACATCCGAGTCAACATGAGGAAGGCATTCAAAGTCAAGTTGATGAATCACCAACTACTTTCCCCAAAATCAACACCAAGGATTAGAATACATCATCAATAGTCCTATTATTTTGTAATTTGTAATCTAGTTAGTTAGATTTTTACTTCACCATATCCTAGTCATTAATGACATGATAATATGTAATTGTTGTATAAATATTTCTCACTTTGAGGTATTGAGGGTTGATTTTTGCACCCAAGAAGCTATCCTTGTAATCATTTTTAGAAGATCGATCGGTAATAAAAGACTAATTCACAAGATTCTTGTGTTTGGATGTTGGTTATGTTTTTCATGCTCTGTTAATGTATATCTTACTCTGTAATCATTTTTGTTTTATGTTTCTAATCGTTTAAAGTTAATGAACATAATTTGTGTCGTACACTCTGCTTCTGGTCTTTAGCGATCTGCATGTTATTCTTCCGATATTAAGTAAAAAAAATCTTAACTGCTTCTTTGCTTTGTTGAATCTCTCACCTATTCTATCTTTTCATCACATTTAATTGTAAAAGATCCAACATTCTCACTATCTCGCCCTATGAAGAAATCTATAAAAACTATATCTAATCTTAATATTTAACACAGACCTCATAGCCCAATGGATGTTTAAATTAAGCACTACAGCCAATATTTATAAACAAAAAAACAAACTCAGATTATTTGAACTAGCCTAATATATTAAGCTCAAACAAATCTAAATCCTACAGAGAGATCCCTCTCTGAAACTGGCAGGGCTAGATCCCAGTTTCGAAAGCGGTTTTGGTAAGTTGCCTCTGTTAATTTATTCTTCCCTTAACAACCTATGGGAATTACAGAGTGCTAACATAGTGGCGACCATACTGTGGAACTTAACGATTTAATTTTTCATCTTTACGATTTCTTTTCCCCAGATAATGAAAACTTTATTTATGAACAAATCACAGATCTAACTTCCAAAGAGATTAGTGTTCAAAGGTTGTTGAAATTTCGTATATATTAATTTAGATCTCTTAAAGTCTAAAGTTCTGTATCCAATAAGAATCCACACTAGATCTCATCCCGATCTAGAACCTGTAACAAAAGTATATAATCTAGAAAAAAGAAATCAGAAAAAGAAACATCGTAGAAGGTCAAGGGAGTAGCAGTCCTCTTCTAAGGGCCAATTCTCTACTAGAGAAGCTTATCTCAATCCAAGACATGGAGTTTGACCTACATTTTGAACATAGCCTTTTCAAAACTAAATTTGATAGCTTTGTGAATGAAATAGTATTAGATCAAACCATCCTCCAACCTAAAAACCCTGAAAGACTCTCTCCTAGAATAGATTTTGATCAATGAATCCTTCAAGAGTTTGAGAAACTAGAATATATAGCATCTAATCTCGATCAAGCTCTGTCTAAAGCCCATTTTCAACAGTCTATCGAGATTTCGACCAGTTCTATTGTTGCAGCTTCTATCAATCCACCAGTAACTCAGACTATACCTCCTAGTCCTGCATCATCAACATCTTTTGTCACTTCCCCACCAATCACATAGGTTTTCATTTAGCCTCCTCCACCAATCATGGAAGTAAGATATTCTCCCCTGGTGTTAGTTTCTCCCTTACATGTCATGCCATAGGACTATCAAACTAGTCTTCTTGAGTTTGATGGTATTGGAGCACTTAATGCAAACAACACATGGATAAAATGAATGATTACTTTGATTTGCAGGAAGTTGATGAGGCAGATGTCCAGATGAGAATTTTTGCACAGAGTTTAACTAGCGAGGTCAAAAAATGGTTTAAAGAATTACGTGCTGCTAGCATTTCTGATATTCCTTCTTTTCACCAAATTTTTCTCGATAGATGGGAGGTAAAGAAAAACCCTCTCCAAATTTTATCAGAATATCAAAATATCAAAATTGGGAATCAATACAAGATTATTTCATTCATTTAATAATATCTATAACACAATTCCTGTTGATATCAAACCTCCTCAAGTCCTAAAATTAATCAAGTTTCCTGATGCTTTCAATGTTGATATGTCCTTCCAACTAAGAGAAAGAAATTATGCCACCCTTGAAGATATGCAAAAGAATGTTGTAAGTGTTGAATCAAATCTGATGGCTAGGAGAGATAGATAGAGAAATGAAAGGAGAGTTACAATTAAAGAAGAACCTTCCACTCCTACTTCAAATCCAAAAAATGATTCTTTAGTAAGTATCATGGAGTTAATGATTGAAACATTTCAAATCAATCTGCTCCTCAGATTCAAAATCCTAATTTCAGAAGGAACCCTCCCCAAATCAGACAGAGAGATCCCAAAGACCAAAGGTAACAAAGAGGGATTGATCAACAGATTAGGCCACCTCTTCAAGAAAACTATGCAGATGAGGGGGAAGAGGTAATTAAAGAGTTGGATGACATCCACATAAACCTTATGGAGGGTTAACAACAACTATTCCATATTTCTCACTCAGGAAGAATAAGAGCTCTTTCATCTTTCACAGACAGAAGTAGAGGAGGAAGAGTCAGAACAACAAGCCTTCGAGAATGCAATAATCGAACTCCACAGACAATACAAATTGAGAAGAAATAAGACTAACGACAACCCAACTAAGAATTTTGTTGAAACTAAGTTGTTGAAGCTAAGAAAACATCAGATACTACTCCTAGGAAAGTCCCAGAAAATAAAAATTTAGAGACTCCTGCAAAAAGAACTCTTGAATCTTCACCGAGAACAACTCAAACCAAGGTCGCATCCACAAGTCAACCAAGTACTATTGCATAGAAAACTATGACTGATAAACCAAAATTGCATAGCCAAAGAAGAATTTCAACCACTTTCATCTTGGAAAGTGAGTTGGCCAAACTAAAAGTTCCTATTACTTTGACAGAACTAATGAACAAAAATTCTTACAGATCACATGTGATCAAATAATTAAACATAGAACTAGGAGTAGGATTTGACACTGTGAATGTTGATGATGATCAACCTGAGCTTCTATTTGTTCCTGAGGTTGAGGGACAAACTAACAATGGTTTTGTTCCTCCTTTTTACTTCAGTTTGAATATTCATGACAAGACATTACACAACACTATGCTGGATTCTAGTGCTTCTCAGAATATTATTCCCAAGGTTGCGATGGATAAGTTGGGGCTTGATATCACTAGGCCTTACAAGGACTTATACTCTTTTGACTCTAGCAAAGTTAAATGTAGAGGTCTGATCAAAGACTTGTGTATTACCTTGGCACAAATCCCAGCTAAAAGCATGGTGATGGATACTGTAGTTGCAAACATTCCTCCAAAATATGGTATGTTGTTATCTCGATCATGGGGTGGCAAGTTAAAGGGTACTTTATTGTTATATATCACTTATTCCACCATTCCTATGTTTGGTCAACAAAGAAGATTGTACAAAGAGACTTTGATGAAATACATGGTCAACAGTCAAGAGAAACCACATAACTATCCTTTGTACTATGTTCATTATGACCTAGATTCTTTCATTGTATATAATGATGGTGACTTAGACAATCAAATTTCACAATTGGAAGATGATGCATCTGGCTTGGAGGAAAGTAAAGAAACCCTTGAGGAAAGTAAAACAGTGAAAACAAAAACTCATGAATCAACATAAAATTTCTAGAGTATGGATTTCGATGGAGCTCTCAGCAAAGAAGGAGTTGGTGGTAGGGTGTGGGTGCATAATCATAAAACATGGTATTTAGAAACCCACTCTTATAAATTAAATTTCCAGTGCACCAATAACATAGCTGAGTATGAAGCATTGATGCTCGGCCTAAATTTGTTGAAGAAACTTGGTGCCAAAAATATTATGGTAAGAGGTGATTATGAACTTGTCATTAAACAAATCAAAGGTGAGTATTCTACCAAACATCGTAGACTTAGATCTTAGAGATATGTTGTTTGGATTTTCTACAATGTTTCACTGAAATTGACTTACATGTAATTCCCAGAGGCCAAAACATACTTGCAGATGGAATGGCTACTTCAATAGCTACATGTAAAATACCTTTCCATCGAAATCACCAATACACAATAGAGATGAAATGCAGACCGACTATCCTAGAAAATATCAGATACTAGCAAGTGTTTGGCAACGATGAACAAATTGATGATTTCCTACAGTCTAAAAATTATTTTGAGTCTACAAATATTGATGTAGATAGCGATGATGATAATGAAAATAAACTATATTTAGAATATTATAGTGTAAATAAACTAGATTCAGAAGAAATAAATGAAAAGGATGAAGACTCAGATATCCTGCAACTGAAGAATAATATTTTACCAAGAGGGTTGGTTCCTTTAGAAGAATTGTTCAATTTCAATGACGTAGCAAAAAATCCAAAAATTGAACCTGCTAGAAAAGAGGTTGAGGAATGTAATATATGAAGAGATGAAAAACCAAAAATGATTAAACTATCTAAATCTTTACCTCCCGAGAAAAAACACAAATATATTGAGTGGTTCAAGGAATTTGTAGATTTCTTTGCTTGAGGCTACGAGTATTTAAAATCTTATGACACTAGCATGATACAACACAAAATCCCTATAAAGGAAGAACATAAACCTTTCAAGAAGAAGCTTAGAAGAATCAGTCCAAAGTTAATGCCTCTGATAGAAAAAGAAATAAAGAAAATGTATGATTCCAAGAGAATCGTTCCCTTGAGATTTTCAAAATAAGTTTCTAATCTGGTTCCTACTAGAAAAAAGAGTGGAGAAATCAGGCTCTGCATTAATTTCATAAACCTCAAAAAATTTTCCCTTAAAGGAAACTATCCTCTGCCCAAAATCGATCACATCTTACAAAATGTAGTTGGAGCCAGTAGGATATGTTTGCCAGATGGTTTTTCTAGCTATAACCAAGTCCTTGTTCACCTTGATGACCAGGAGAAAATGGATTTCACTACATCCTGGGGAACTTTCATGTATGTGAAAATGCCCTTTGGTTTAATGAATTTTGGTGCCACATTTTAGAGAGAAATAGAAATTGCCTTTGTGGATGATCTTGGGAAATTTATAGTCATCTACTTGGATGATGTTACTGTCTATTCAAAATTAGAGGAGGAACATTTACAACACCTCAGACGAGCTTTTGAAAAATGCAGAAGATTTTGGATCTCACTAAATCCCAAGAAAACTCTTTTTGGTTTAGAAGAAGGAAAACTGCTAAGGCACATTATTTCTAAAGATGGAATCAATATAGACCCCAGCAGAATCGAGGCCATCCAGAAGTTAGAACATCCTAGAAACATTAAGGAATTTCACTCCTTCATAGGAAAAACAATTTTTCTGAGAAAATTCATACCCAATTTGGCAGAACTCCTCAAGAACATTAGAAATATGCTTAAAAATATACAAAAATAAAATGGAACACAGAAACCAAACAATCCCTTTGAGAAAGTAAAACAAGCACTTACATAAGCCCTTGTATTAATCAATCCAGATTACACTAAAGATTTATATTTATTTTCTTTTTCCTCTGAACACACCATTGCAGCAATCCTTTTGCAGAAAAACAGTGAAGGCCATGAACAACCTATAGCATTTTTTAGAAAGTCATTGAGAGATGTTGCACTGAACTACAACATAATGGAGAAACATGTTTTTTTCTTGGTAAAAGAATTTAAATATTTTAGAGTTTAAATTCTCCATTCACATACCATTTCTTATGTTCCTAATGCAGTGGTGAAAGATATTCTAACTCAGGATAACCCAGATGGTAGAAGAGGGAAGTGGATTGTTGTGATCCTTGAATATGATATAGAAATAAAACCAACCAATCTGATCAAGGGTCAAGGTTTGTCCAAACAGATGGATGAATCAAATTTTCATGCTTTAGATATAAACTTCTTCGCTGCAGTTCATGAACAGGGAGAGCATCCGACTCCACATGTCAAAGAGGTATTCTCAAATTATCCATGGTACGTAGACATATCTTTGTCTTTCATAATTTACAAGCTCCTCATGGTCTGACAAAGACCAAAGATAGATTTTTAAAACCTAAAGCATTGAAATATTTCATTCTAAATGGAAATATTTACTGGAAAGATGTTGGAGGCATTTTACTTAATTTTTTGCTGAAAGACGAAGCTGAAAAGGAATTACAAGAGTTCCATGAAGGATATTGTGGCAGCCATTTAATTTGGAAGGATAATTCTAACAAGATCCTTAGAGATATTTTTAACTGGCCCACCTTGTTTGCAGATGTTCATAAAATGGTAACCTCTTGTCACAAGTGTTAGGTATTTGAAGGAAAAAGGAAACTTTTTCTTTTTCCCTTGAAACATATATCGGTTGAAGCTCCATTCCAGCGACGAGTTTTGGATTTTATTGGCGAGATTCACCCACCCTCATCAGGACAGCATAAGTGGATCCTCACAGCGACATACTACTTCACAAACTGGATTGAAGTTGTATTCTCCAGGAAAAACACAGATTTTGTGATTATAAAATTCTTGGAAAATAACATTCTCTCATGTTTTGGATTCCCAAGAAACATTATCACCGATAATGCAACAACTTTCAGATAAAAGAATATGATATAATTTTGTAGTAAGTATCAGATCACTTTAGGGCATTCTACAACCTATTACCATCAAGGAAATGGATTGGCAGATTCCTCTAATAAAAAATTTCTAAATATCATCAAGAATATGTTGCAGGAAAATAAGAAATCTTGGCACAACAAGTTGGTTTATGCACTTTGGGTTGACAAGTTGACAACAAAGAGATCAATTGGTATGTCCCCATACCAGTTGGTATATGGAACTAATATTGTTTTCCCCACCTATTTGGGTGGTCTTGTTATGAATTTGTTGCGAGAAGTACAAGTAGAGCCTAATGATATTCAAAGGAGGATCAATCAGATGATCCAACTCCAATAGTCCAGAGAGGAGGTGTATAACTAGACCTGGGTAATTCATGAGAGCATTGGGAAAATTTATGACAGAAAAACTGAGGAGGATGATTTCAAATTGGGTGATATGGTACTAAAATGGGATTCAAGAAATTAAGACAAGGGAAAGCATGGAAAGTTCGACAATTTGTGGAAATGACCTTTCATCATCCATGCGTATAGAGGAAACAATGCATTCTTACTCAAGGACAATGATGGAGCAAACCTGTGAGGAGGACCTATAAATGGCAGGATGCTCAAACATTATGTTCCACCAGAATGAAGATATTAGATACTCATCTAATTGTACAAACCACTTTTACTTTTATTTTTATGTCATGTGTGAGGTGATTTTTATTAGATAGTTGAAGCCCAAAGAGAAGGCCATGAACCACTAATCTGGATCACCAAATTTACAATCAGAATAAAGAGGATTAGGTGGTAGAGAAAATCACTGAGGAAGGAGATTCAAAGAAATAGGTAGTTGGTTTTTGGCACCTCACAAGGAGAGCACCATCCCCAAGTGGAGCCACTGTTATAAACCTATGTTTCATAGGATCACCCGGTGATTATAATCTCTTCTTCTAGTTGCATTATATTGTAAATAATATTTTATTCTGCAAATGATTTACAGAAAAGAAAAAGAATATAAAAAATTCAAAAGAGGGTATAAAAATGAAAGAAAATAAATAAATAAAAACCCCATGGAATAAGATTGCCTTAATTCATACTGTCTAACCATGATCAAGTCCTTTAAATTTATGCAGATAGAATAGTGAATAAATTGGGATAAACAGATTAATATTAGCCTAATTAGATAGGATAGTGAATAAATTTGGCTAAACAATCCAAGCTTAGCTAAATGTCTTAGGTTAGAATAATTGTTAACCCAACAGTTTAATCTAGGTTAATATGCTAGGTACTTAGATTAGGAGATAGGTTAGTATGTTTTGTTTCAATAAAATCTTGTTAAAATTTGATTAAATGTTTTTGGTTTGGGTTAAAATGATGTACTTTTTACCCTCGGTGACAAAATGAAGAAAGGGGAGCTGCAAAAACCCATAAAATGTTTTTATCCTAAGTTCTATGGTGATATGAAAACTTTGGCGCTTTGTGTTAAAAGACGCACTAATCTCAGCGGTAGATCAAAGCTCGCTCAGATCTACGGTCGGAAGAGAATATCAAACCCCCTGACCTTTCTGCCTTTAACAATGGGGGGGGGGGTCTGAGTTGGTGGTTTTCCCAGCGCGGGCCCCTAATAACCTGTCAACTTCCTGATAACTTGGACCCTCCTCACTCCTTACCTCTTACTACCTAACCCCCCCTCTGAGTAAACTTCCAAACCACTCATCCATACCACCTTCCAACTTCATCGCCACACTCCATCACCCTACCTACATGTCACACTACACTCACCTATCACACATCCCATCCTATGTACATGTTGTCCATTCAATATCTTCAACATCACATCCAATATGCCCGTCGACCAATCAATGTAGTCATCCATGGTCGTTACCCATCTGAATCATCATTCGCTCCATAACAGACACCCTCTTCAACAATCTAACTCCATTCTTTCACCATTCTTTCACTTTTCATCTATCCAAACACAGTTGATGCCACCATTTCCCATTCTCAAGAAAATCTCCCTCAATCTCAAAGTAAACACACACAATTAAACATGGTAGACACAATTAACATCATTTTCTATTTGGAGACCTTCATTCGATCATGTCGCCCAAATCCAAATTCGTAGAGACAGAAGAAAACCCTTTCCTTCCCCCAACCATCAACCTATATCGCATACCCTTGGCCGATAAGTACTATCTAATTGGAGAGACAAAGTGCAGATTCGACTTCTTCGAATTAAACTTCTAGCTCAAAGACATTTTCCTTGACCAAAGTGACGAGATCAGACTCTGGGAGTCCAATCTCCCACTGTACCTGTTTTCCCGAGTTCGCCTTGAAGTGTAAAGATCACTACCTTCCCATCCAAAGGGCCATTGTGTCTTCTTCTGGTGAAACTTTGTTCACCATCACCCCAGAAACAATAAATCAAATACTACATATACCTAGAAATGATTATGTTTCTCCCTTCTCCATTGAAATCCTCATTGAGCTCTACCAGAAACTATCTTTCTCGTAGAGATCTCAAATATTTGAACCATTCCTACCTGAAAATGCACAGCTTCCTAAAAAGAATACCCCATATCATTCTTCCATCTTCTCAGTCAAAGGAAACCAAATAATTTCTTCCTTATGTATATTTCTAGGATACTATTCCGATGAATGGGTAGACGAACCAATTCTTGTTTTCCTATCCATTTTATGCCCGAAAGAAGAGGCAACAGTTCAATTCGACTATAGCCAATTTCTATCTGAAAACATCCATGCACAACTCTTCAATTTTTCCATAGAGGGTATGTTCAGGTATTCTTCAATATTGGTGTACCTGTTCCTCTTCTTCCAAGAAGAAAAATTATCCTTCTCCCTCCAAAAGTTGGATCAAGAAAAATTATCCTTCTCCCAAGGCAATTTCTGATTACAAGAGGGCAACATTTGAATTTGATGTAAAAGAGGTGCATCCGGCTGATTAAACAGATATGCATAGACAAACTGGAGAGATGATATTCTCCACCTTGGAAAATACCTCCATGACTGCTCCAAAGTTCCACGTCTCTTTAAAAAATGTCTAGTATCAGTTGAAGATGGAAAACATATCCTTTCTAGCCAAGGATAACAAGACCAAATCTCTTGAGGAGTTGGTACTAAAAATTGGATATGATCCATCAATTATTAAAGCATCTGAGGAACTACTAAAGAATAAAAATGATGACATAACAACCTTAATGAAACAAATGAAACTCCCAGCCACTGAAGATTCACAGGCAAAGGAAATGGCCGAGATTGAAGGCCACAAGGAGGAAATGAGTAAATAATCATGGAGTAGAATGCACAGATGAAGGAGATGGAGGTCGAGCTTGATAAGTTGGTCAAAGAGAAGGAACATATTGTGCCAATGTCTGTCATCCCACTAGAGGAAGTCCCTCTCACAGGAATTGGTACAACATCAACAACAACCACAATAGAGATTGCTTCAGCCGTTCCAGTGAAAGATTTAGATTCTTCTGAGAAATTACTGAATCCAATGGAGGACATGACCCTGCAAGGAGACAAGATCAAAATATTGCAAGAAGAGATTAATAGCCTCCAAAAACTAAAATCCATGTTTCAGTCAAGTTATAAAACAGAGATGCACAAGTCACATAGACTCACTCAGGAAATACAGAAGTTGCAGAAAGAGACAATCATGTCCAAAACATTTTCACAATCCAAGGAAAACATATGGATGGACATCAACAAGTCCATAACAGAGATTTGGCCACTCATACAAATTGTGTTTGAACAACGTGAAATGGTGCAGAGAGACATACAAGCCATTGACAAGATAAGGGAGAAATTGAGAGAGAGGCCAACAGAGGCCACTGAAATCATTAGATTCTTAAATTCTAAGACCAAAGAAGAGCTAGAGACTTTGGAAATTGAATATAGGACAAAAACAATCATTGAGGTCAAGAAGGTTTTGACCAAGAAGGTATTGACGTTGCATCTTGAAGAGAAATCCCAGACAATGGACATCGGAGTACAGAGGTTTTTCAACAACCTTGACTCACTACACAAGAAGGGACTTCCAAGATTGTTAGTGATCAACGATAAGCTCATCACCATGTTTGATTACAAGTAGAAGATCCTAGCAGTAGCGAAAGATGGTTCTAAATTTGTAGGGATATAAGGGACCATTACTGGCAAGGAATTATTATAAACTTTAAAGTTGGACCTGGGTATCCAACACGGAATAAAATACATTTTCATTACAAAGCCTACCTTTTCCAAGTACACAGATATGGATGGAACTTACAGAAGGCTACTCAAGGTTTCCATCCCTAGTCAAAAGAGATGGAAATACCTATGTTCTTTACTCAATTAGAGGTGATGTGGACATCCGAGTCAGCATGAGGAAGACATTCAAAGTTAAGTTTATGAATCACCAACTACTTCCCCCATAATCAACACGAAGGATTCAAATACATCATCAATAGTCATATTATTTTGTAATTTGTAATCTAGTTAGTTAGATTTTTACTGAACCATATCCTAGTCATGAATGACATGATCAGATGTATAATTGTTGTATAAATAATTTTCACTTTGAAGTATTGAGGGTTGATTTTTTCACCCAAGAAGCTATCCTTGTAATCGTTTTGAGAAGATCGACCAGTAATAAAAAGACTGATTCATAGGATTCTTGCGTTTGGATGTTGGTGATGTTTATCTTACTCTGTTAATGTTTATATTACTCTGTAATCAAATTTTTTTTTATGTTTCTAATCATTTAAAGGAATTTAATGAACACAATTTGTCTTGTACACTCTGCTTCTAGTTTTTAGTGATCTACATGTTATTCTTCTGATATTAAGTAAATAAATTCTTAACTTCTTCTTTTCTTTGTTGAATCTCTCACCTATTCTATATTTCCATCACATTTAATTCTAAAAGATCCAACATTCTCACTATCTCTCCCTGTGAAGAAATCTATAAAAAATGTATCTGATCTTAATATTTAACACATACCCCATAGCCCAATGTATGTTTAAATGCAATACTTCAGCCAATCTTTATAAACAAAACAACAAACTCAGATTATTTTAACTAGCCTAATATATTAAACTCAAATAGATCTAAATCCTACAGAGAGATCCCTCTTTGAAACTGACAGGTCTAGATCCCAGTTTCGAAAGTGGTTATGGTAAGTTACCTCTATTAATTTCATCTTCTCTTAACAACCTCTGGGAATTACAGAGTGCTAACAAAACTATAAAGTGGTCTCTACCCAATAAATATTCAAAATGTGTATGTAAATATTAAATTATTAAGTACTCTCTACCCAATAAGTATTCAAAATGTAAATGTAAATATTAAACTATAGAGTGTTCTCTACCCAACAAAAATGTATATGTAAATATTGCGTTGTATAATTAATTATAAATATTGTATTACTTCTTCTTATTATTTTTTAAATTAAAAAATTATTATAAATACAATTTTGAATACTATGTTCAAGGTTAAGATTTGGTATATAAAATGTCGTTTGTTAAAATTTTAAATATACAATTTGTTATAAATATATTTTTGGAAACTATGTTCAAGGTTAAGATTTGGTATATAAAATGTTGTATGTTAAACTTTTATTGATATAAATGAATGTTTCCACCTCTTCTCATTCTAGAGATAGATATGTTGTTCTAGAGATACGTTGTTGTCAAAAAATGTGAAGGATATTGCATTAATAAAATACAGTACATATATTATACTTTGTATATCTACTCAAACCACTTAACGAGAATCATCAATATGTTAAAATAATAAATTTTGGATTTGAATGGCATGCAAGATACCATTGGTTTTATGATTAACACTAGCAAGGGTCACCCGTTTAACTTAGAGATGATATATATTCATTTTCATAATCTTTGATAACTAATGGTAGAATACAAAAGTGACTTCAAGGATGGAGATTCAAAAGAAAAGGAGCAATAATCTATGAGAGTAGGGGAAGGTTGTTCATGTGAAAAAAACTATATTCAATAAAGGATACTAATATAGTACTTGGAATTTAATATAGGAGTATAAGGGAGTCCCCAGACAGGGGCACATGTCTAGGGTCAAAACACCCATGTCATCCATCTAAAGATAACACGAAGAGAAAACCAAGTTGCGAAGTTGTGATGTCAACTATTAAGAAGAACAGATGATATACTATCTATTTGGATCAGCATAAAGAAATACACTCCAAAAATATAGACACAAAGTAGTGAGTTATGTGATAGAAAAAATAGTTGGAAACTATATAGTCTATTGCAAAGACTAATATGATAAATTACAATGTTATAAAAAATTTAAAAAATAACTTAAGAGAGATAATAGAAAATAATATGACACCATAATATACAATAGAAAATAATAGGACATTTTTAAATATACATCATACCCACTAAATGCATGACTCACAAGTAGAAAAATGATATCTAACATCATAATGATAAACCCCCAAATTAACAACAATTGGGATTTATGTACCATGATGTAAGAAGAGAATTCATATATTAAAAAAAATTAAAGAATCCAAGATCCATTGGTTACCTTAGTTGAAATGGTTTGTATGTGCCACTAAAGAAGACCATGCCTTTACCTTCCAAAAGACAAATAAAGACCAATGAAAACAAATCTTAGAAAATCCAAGATCCATTGGTTACCTTAGGTGAAATAGTTTCTACGTGCCACTAAAGGAGTCCATGCCAAGTTACCTTTCAAAAGCCACATAAAAACTAATGGAAACAAATCCGGAGTCAAGGGTTGTAGTCACAAAAAAATATTGAACAAGAGAGTAAGGTAATAACATACAAAGTTGAAAAGAGAGGCAACATTAAGGAAGAGAAGTATTGAAAACCCCAGACATTAAGGATTTTGATAGCCTATATCTTCCTAATATTTCTTAAGTTTGTTCGTTGACCTTCCATTCATTTTATAGGAGCCAAAGCACAAAAGTAAATTTAATATAAACCCTAAAATAATACACACATTCCCAAAGAATCAATAAAGACCACTTCTTCCTCTCTAATTTCTTAGTGAAAACAACTTGAAATCTAAAGTACAAGGCATTGAACATTCCAAGTCTGAAGTGATACTTACTCATGTTGCCATGTTTGTTCACTATATGTCTAGTAAGAAATTCCCCTCTTATATTTCGAGAGCTTTATATCATTCACAAATCCAAGTACATAGACATGATATCTATTTAATGTTTGAAACTGATTATGAGTGGGAAAGATACATTTGTGAATCATATCATCTCTCTTAAACATGGCCTTTGATATGTACTTTCATTCAAAGACCTTATCCTATTATCTACTAAATGTTTCAATGTTGTATGTTAAATAATTAAAATTCTACCATATTATTATATAAATTTAATATAGATATATATAATAAAGGATTGGAATTGTCTTTTAATTTCATTTGTTAATAGTTATATTAATATATGAACATTTTAATATGTGTTTCTTCATTTAAAACATAAAATTTGTAAATTCGTATAGTTTAGAATTTTGATTTAATTAATTTAAAATGAGATAATGATTTAGAAAAAGTTTTAATGTGCATAAAACTTAAATTTGTTGAGTATATTATCATTGATATCAAGGTGCATATATGGTTGAGTAGATTGTTATTGATGTCAAGTGGAAGAATAATCCCACAAGATACTTATAATGTTACTCGATGGTTCATGTATATCATAATTACTTGTTAAAGCATATTAAATTGGAACAAAAATACTTCTTGAATTACCTAGAACGATGGCTTTGGATCATAGAAACTGTGGGAAGTTGGAAGTTACACGTGTTGAAATAGTTAACAAATTTGAATTTGTTGACAATGTGGAAAGAACTATTGAAGATATTAAAGATGAAAATGAACCATATCGATGGAGACAATTGAAAAGGTAGTTTCCAACTTGGGAGATCCAGATATCGATGCTCATCTGGAGGGATTGATCATTGATGGAATACTTTATACCTTTCGAGAACATACCAATGATGATTCGTATGAACTGTTGGATGTCACCTAAGTTACATGCATGCACAATTCAATTCAAGTTTGAGACCAACAAGGAAGTCTGATGCCCATAAAAGATCGACGACCCCTACCATCTCGGATCTCAGCCATAAAGAAGATCATTTGTTGAGAAAATCTATAATTCATGATTACTTGACACTGAGAAACATCAGGTTGACATAAGGGAATCCACCCAAGAGGTGACATCTTAAAGCAAGGTTTCATAGAAATCTAGGTATTCGATGGTGAAGGGAGATCAATGGATATTATCAATTTTGCATGGGAAAAATGATTACAGTTAAAAAGGGGAGAATATTAGCATGAGGTGCATTTATGACTGCTGACAAAAAATCCATATCAGTGGCTATTATTAATTTTGCATGGTCAACAAGCATAATAGTTAAAACGGTTGGACCCCCCCTGCAATTTGGCAACATGCAACATAGAAGAGGGCATGTGTCACAATCTTGTTATTGCATCCCCCCCTTTGAATTGTTATTCCAACTAGGTGTCTAGCCTCCCACAATAAGGATTGGGGTCCCATGCATCTAGTTCTATGCATGTCGGCCTAAACCATTTAACAAAGGAAAATAATCCCCGGGGGCTTATATTCTATGAAAATATTTTGAGTGACAGAGAATGATCTGGTAGGATTGAAGAATCATTTGGGTCTCCACCAATTGGAAAATAGTTCCACAAAAAAATAGTTAGAACTATTTATATAAATGACATTGATGAGAAATTAGGGTGTGGGTACATGGAGCAGATTAGAAGACTTGAAGAGGATATGAGTTAATATATTTGAACATGTAGAGAGTTGATGTGGGTATATAAAGAACTGATAAAATCATGCTTACTATAGTGTAATGGTGTTCCATATTGTATATTATCTCATGATCATACATATATTATCCTATTTTATCAACATTACACTTGCAAGGATATGATCATTACAAAAAATTGCAGATAACGTTTTTCAATGATGTTATGATCATTCTAGCTTTGTTGATGGGTTGAATGGTGACACCTTCATTTGGATATTCAAGTTTCTTGAATAGGATACTTGCAATATGATTCAAGAGAATCCTTTCCAACTCATCCATGTGTCATCTATTCATCACATCAACATGCATTCTAGAAGGGAGAGAGTCTCCATCCCTCTCATTTTTCCTTGAATTTAAAAATTCAATGTAATAAATTGTTATTAAATGTTGTAAGGTTGATAGAGCCGAGTTGATGCCTTTATACAAGCTGTAGTTGAAGTCACCTTTAATGGCTGGCTGTAGTTTGATCTAGATCCGATTTGGACTAGATTTTCATTTATGGTAATAAGCCTCAGTAGATAGGCATTTTGATGGTGATTAGACACCACTAGTGCAGTTTGGAGGGAAGGCTCGAGGAGCCCCTTTTTTGTAAAATACTTGTACTCAATTATTCAGATAATTCGAGGAGGAGGAGAAGTGGGAGAGAGACAAGACTCTGTTGCAGTCTGAGCTTGCACATATTGTAATTGATGTTCATATTAATACAAAGATAATAGTTTTCCCAACATATGATTCTGTGTATGTTTCCTTGTGTTTTATGAATGTCATCTGTGTGTTTATGAATACATGTTGTAAATGTATGTGATATATTTAATCTACAGGGATATGATAGACTTCACTATCTTCCTATGATTTTTCTGGGTTGTTCTGGTTTCTTTAGGCTAAGTGCAAGGAGCACACAACATAGTATTGAAAACTCTGTGAGAAAGTGCAAGGAGTGTGGATCTCTATTTCAAATCAAATTCATAGGAGAACATGACAGGAGGGCACACCAGGATAATTGTAGAATCAGAGAGAATCCTCAAGGTTAATGAAAACCTTGGAAGAGAAACTATGCAGAGAAGTCGCAGAAGACAAATTTGTTGAATATTTTGAAGAGCTTTGCGCGGTGGGCATTGAACGGGTTAAAGGAGTGCACACGAGAACTATGTTTCGAGTTTAGACAGAAGAGTGTCAAGGAGGAGACACTATAGAGTTGTTGAACACTCTGTAAGCTCAAAAAGGAGTTCTTTGAGCAGGTGCGAAGAGTGCAGAAAACAAACACGTTTTGAAGTGTTGGAGGAAATCGAGAAGAACCATAGTTGTTGAACACTATAGAGAAGAGTTGTGCAAGTGTGAATTGAGAGAACACAAGGAGTGTGTTATTGAACTTGAAGAGATTGGGATTCAAGAGGAACACTTGTGAAAGGATTGCACCAAGCCAACACTTACACAAAGTGTTGAAATACGTCGTCTGAAGGTTCAATCAAGCGTAAGGAGTGTGTAGAGGCAAACTTGTTTCAAGTTCAAAAGAAAGGAGAGACAATGCATAATTCACACGGTGTGAACTTACTCAAAGTTTAGAGTCTCAAGAGGAAGAGCGTAGAGTGTTCTAGGAGGGAACTAGAAATTTCTTTGAAGGAAGCTAAGGGCGAGACCCTTAGGAGACTGAGCAAGCTCGAAAGCTCGGGAGGAATAGTGAAAGTTTGCACTGGTCAAATTACGTTGGAAAAGCTCGAGGAGAGAGAGTGTTTTAGAAGTGTAGACGAGAACCAATTAGATGGGTTCGCAAGAGGATCAAAGGTTGGAACCTTTGATGAGTACAAATTCTTCGAATTCAGAAGAAATCCAAATCTCAGGAGGAGGAGTGACAACAATGGTTGGATCAAGCTAGAAGAAGAGATATGGATCATTGAATCCTATATCCAGACATCAGAGGGGGCACACATAAGAGGAGAAGATCCCAGCCATTGGATCTAAGCGTGAAGGACCAACAATCATTAGATCCAACTAAATGAACGATTTTTAATCCCTTTCAGTGCACAGGAGAGTGGACTCGCTGAAGTCCCGAAGTGGATAGGGACCATCCATCATCTAAAGGGACAGGCGGTGGAAGATTTGGAAGTCCAGAGGAATTTCACTTTGGGAGAGTCCAGGTAATCAGTGACCAAATCCGCCGAAGCTACGAAGCCAAAAGATCATCCTATCTGTTGGTGTTGGGGAGGGACATGTGGAGGGAGATCTGATACTACGGAGGAATTGCATGCCAGGACATTTCAAACAAGGTGGTTGCATAATCATCGATGTCTTGTAGTGCCAAAGAAAATCCTAGCCATTGATCATTAGGAGGCACGTGGCACCAAATCTCGGAGTCCGAAAGGGGGGCACTCCACTAGAAATAGGGTGCAGAAGGAGGAAAAAATATCGAATTTACATGGATATGAAGGAGATTCGAGCCGTCTATTGAAAAGGAAACGTGTCAGTGGATCATGGAGTTCGAAGCAGTAGTACTTCGGAAGATCCAAGGTGTGGAGGTAGGAAAAAATACCAAATTCATTGGGAGCCAAAGCAGATCTGGGTCGTCCATTGGTGAGGACATGTGTCATCACATCCTAGACTCCAAAGCATAAGCACTTTAGAGAAATTGGAGTGTGTAAGAGTGAGGACTCCCAAAGGCCAGAGTCTCAAAGTCATTGTAGTCGTTCGTGAAGAGGACATGTGGCAGAATATCTTCTAGTACAGAGAATAGTCACTTCGAAATAAAAGCGTGTCAGTTTGAGAAAGAAATCTCGAAGGCCAGAACATCGGAGTTCATCTGAACCATTGGATCGGGGGGAAAGGTGTCAGAGAATCCCTCACTTCAGAGGTTGTACACTCTGGAGGAAAGTGGAATTGGGTGGAGTGACAACTCTTGAAGGTCTGAGCGTCGTAGTCCATCCAAGTCATCCATCAGTAGAGGACAAGTATCAACAAATCCTTTGTTTTAGAGGATAACCACTTCAGAGAAAATGGGGTCATGTGTATTGATAAATCTTGAAGGCTGAAGCACCTAAGACAATATTGAGTGTTGAATAGAGGAGGATGCATGTCATAAGATTCGACACTCCAGATGGATTTCACTATGGAGGTTTACATGTGTGAAGACTCAGAAATTGTTGAAGCCTAGAGTCTCGAAGTGAATCTTATTTTTCAAGTCTCTGAGGACACGTGGCGTCAAATTGTGAACTTTGAATATTTTTCACCTCGGAGGTTGTGTTGGGAATTTTTTTGAAATTCGTCGAAGCACGAGAGCCCAAAGTTTCTGTGGGTCCTTGATCTAGAAAAGAAGCAGCGAAAGTCTATCCCTCTCATGGTAGTTGAACTTTGCCAGTTTGAAGTTCGGAATAATTTGTGAATGGTGAAGTGAAAAATCCCAGAGCCCAAAGCTCAGAAGCACCCTTTGAGCAGGCGCCTAGTCATATCCCATAGTCACATTCTGTTGTCCCCAAAGTAAAAGAGGTGGAATACTGAAAATAAGAATTGAAGACACGACAAGCTAGGAAAAGTGCCCGAGAGGTTCAAGTGAGTTCAGACCTATACTAGGAGGAGGAAAAGGCTCGAGATCGTCACGTATCAACAGAGTTTTCCAATAGGATTTCCCAGGGTATCTTGGAATAATCGGTTGGTGTTCATAGGTCCGCATTTTCTATTTCAAGAGAGGGAAAAAGAAATCGAGGCCTTTGGGCAAGGTTTCAGAGCCAACAAGAGGCCATAAGAGTTGATCTGACTTAAATACTTGAACGATCCTAGATCAGGAAGTCACATAAGCCCAAGCAGAGAAGGGGGGTTGCATCAAGTGGTATCAAAACCTAGGAAAAGGTTTTTTCTTATACCATCAAGTGGTATCATAGATTGATTTTTCTTGAATACAACAAGCAAAGGAGAGTGGATACAAAGGAGATAGTATGATACCATCAAGTGGCATCAGAGCTAAATTTTAGCTGTAGAAAACAGGTGAAGGAGGAGGCAAAGTGTTCATTCTCTGTGTGATTATTTGCAAGTGTGAAAAAGTCAATAGGCATCCAGGTGGGTTGTAAGAAAAAGATGGAGGTACTCTTAGTTGCAGAATAGACAGTAGATAGCTTGGTGGGTTAAGCCAAAAGAACCAATTGTGTTCTTAGAGGCAAAGGAGAAATATGGATACTAAAGGCCATGGAAGAGGTCAAGAAGAAGGCCGCTAATAGGTAAGTAAATCGAAAACGAGAAAGGATCTCGAGGAGATGAGAGAAGAGCTCGACAAGATAATGTTGAAGATGCATCAAGAAGCACATGTATGCTAGAAGTATGAATGGCCTTTGAAGATAAGAGTGAAATGGCTTATCCAAAATCTATTTACCAAGAAGCAACGCCAAGTGTTGAGGAGGTGGATGAGGGAAATTGAATACCTCAGTGAAGTAGAGGAGATGGTTTGCATATGTGAACCGAAATTTGGGGAGAACCTCAATAAGGATGAAGTGAGATTGGTTGATCTCATAAACTATCAGGAGGGTAGAGATTAATTTTCAAATTTCCATGTGGGAAATGATATGAGATCAATGGAGGATCTCATGAACTTCTAGGAGGGAAGTGATGAAAATTCAGATTTCTAGATGGGAAATGAGATGAGATCATATAAATATCTCATAGACTACGAGGAGGGAAGAAGTGAAATCCCAGATTGCTAGGTGCGAAAGGGAGATAAAACGAGACTATCTGAGAGTCTCAAGATGTCAGTAGGGAGTTCAGATCATCAAGCAGTGCTGTCAGAGGAGCATTTTGATTATTGGGGGAATCAAAATGTTCTTTCCAACTAGACAAGAAGAGGCTATGATATGTGTTGAAGAGGTAGCAGAAGGACATCCATATGTGACTGTCATGGAGGATAAGGAGAAGAAATTACAATCTTCCCAAGAAGTAGAAAAAGAAGAGGAGAATTCAGTCGGATTGCTGAAAATTTTCAGCCAGGACACTGAACAGGAGATAACTGCATAATCCTCTGCAACATAAGGAGAGGAGCATATAGTTAATATGCTCACTTAATGGGATCAAGAGTTGGATATGGTGGAGGATTGTTTGAAGAATCTATAATGAGAAGGAGGCTGCCTAGAGACAATCATGCATATTGGAGGAGAATGCCAGCATGAGTATTAGTTGGAGGAAGTTGGAGTTGTACTAGTAGGAGAACTGACAGAATATAATATTTGAGAGGAGATAGGTAAGAAATAGCTCAATAAGGAGCCTACAGAATCTGAGTCTGCAGTGAAGTGGCAATTCAACGAAACAAGTGATGAATACAACATGGGAGATAAACTTGATATGCCCTTTGATCAGCATGAGGAAGTGCAACAGGTGTTCGGAACCTAACCCGTCACATAGGTAGAATAATATATTTCTATGTAATAAAGGTCAATATTAATAAGGCCTAGAAATAAGGAAGAATAAGTCCAATGTAAGAAGACCTAATAGAATCTTCCACCTCTAGAAGGATCTTCCTCTAGATGGTTCTTTTGATAGACATATTTAGTATAAATATGAGTCAAGGGTATGAGAGCTTTTGTCTTGGATATTATTGTAATAGAGTTTTGCTCTGCTAGAGGTTTCCCCCTTGAAGAGGCAAGTGAACATTGCTTTTAGTAATCAAAGTGCTCTCTCTAGTGTTATTCTAGTATCATTTTGGTATTATTTCGGTGTTTTTATGGTTATATTGTTGTTCATCTACCATTTCTATCTATTTATTTCTATTCTGCATACTTTTTTATATCGGCAATATTACAAGTGGTATCAAAGCACCTTCCTTGGCGGGAAATTGTGGGTTAATTTTTTCCAGGGTAGAGATGTATTCTGGCATATTTAAGATACAAAGATCTGTTGTTTTTCCCACAATCCTCCAATTAGGGATTCATACACGCATGAAATACAAGAGGTACTTAAGTGCACATCTGTTGGCCACCCTTGTAACCCATGTTGGTACCCCTTTGATTGGTAGCACATTAGACAACACCTGTATATGGATCGGCCTAGATTTCCTAAATCCCTCCATAGATAAACCAATCTTTCACCTGACATCTACAGTGCCACCGAGAACAACAATCAGGAATATACTCTCTAGTATCTGGGTAGACGGGTAGTACGACTAAGGACACAGTCTAGCCTCCTTAGTTGGTTCCCTAACATATTGGGATGAGTACTATTGTTGGACCCCAAACATATATCAGAGAGCTATAGAACAGGGAAAACCCTTGTCTGTAGAACCCTTGAATACCTAACCCTTGGGAAGGAAACAAAAACAAAAAAGACAAGATCTATTGTTGTGAAACTGTGTCTCCTGCATTCGAGCTGTGAAATTAATACACATTTATTCCTATTAAACATTTGGGCATTTAATCACTACAATATTCTTCATATCGGTGTATAACTCCACATAAGTATAAAAAAAAATTAAAATGAGTCTAGATCCTATTGGCACCATTATTTGATACCTGTTCCGTTGAGTTTCTCTCTTCTCCCTTATCACAATCATACCTATCAATTTTCAGCAAAGTTTTTTTTTTGTGGATCGAAACCCCTTCCAACACCCTTATTTGGGATTTATCCCATTGGATTCAACTTGTCGCCCTGATAGTTGTGATATACTTCACCCATAACCCATTTTTTGTGTGGTCCCACCCACCCCTTTTTTTGTTCCCTCATCATCATGGCCCATACCCATATCCAAGACTTGGAAGCTCGCTTCAATACCTTGCACTCTAATTTCACAGAAACCTAACAAGAATTGCGACAATGCATTGCCAATATTGTCTCCATCAATAAAAAAATGCATTCCTCCATAGCTCCCTCAATCGCGGAACTCAAACAAGACCTCACACAAGACATGACTAACCAACTTGAATCGGTCAGTACGATGATGTGCACCAAGCAGCATATCCCTGCAGATCTTCCCTTATCTGACCCACCTTTGCATAACGAAGGTGAAACTTCCTCTGATTCCCATAATTTTTATCCCCATCACTTTCAGTGTCACCTATGCGTTCTGTGTCTGGATGTGAAAAAATTTGATGGCTCAAATCCCATTTGTTGAGTAACTCAAATGGAACATTATTTCTCTTTGTATGGCATTACGGATGAGTTGTCCAAACTCCAGTATGGTGTTCTCCATCTAGATCAAGAACGTTGGCAATGGTGGCAATGGTGAAAAAATTCCTGCCAAGGGTATGTGGCTTGGACACACTTTGTCGCAAATACTTATGAATGCTTTAACACTAAAACCAACCATTTAGGCTCTTTGACAAAGTTAAAACAATCTGGCACAATGAGAGACTTTATAGCTACTTTTGAGTGAATGGATTTTCGTACAGAGGGCATGTCTGATGCTTTTTTCTGAGAATGTTTTATCAGTGGCCTCAAGGATGAGATTTGTTCCCATGTCCTCATGGATCGACATCATATTTGGGTGGAAGCTACTAAAATAGATAAGGAAGAAAAATAGGTTGTATCATATCAAAACCAAAAACCCTCCTTTATTCCTCTCACTAAACCAGTAACCCCCACTCCTCCTTATACTCCACTAAAGATACTGAAATTGACCAGAGATGAAATGGATGAACACCAACTCAAAGTTCGTTTTTATAATTTTGATGATAAATATTTCCTCGGACACAAGTGTAAGGAACAAAATATTTTTATTTCCATCTCGGAGGATGTTTTGGAAGAGGATGTTCAGGCTCCCCTCATGTCTGTTTCACCTAAACCCACTGACATAACTCCTCCCTTAGACCTTCCTGAAGTAGAACAGGTCATTTCCCTAAATGCTCTCACTCTCTTCTCCTCTCCCCAAACCCTCAAGCTAATTGGTTACACCAAGTATAGGAAGGTCATCATTCTTGTTGATAGTGGAAGCACACATAATTTTATTCATCATTGAATTTCCCAAGAAACTAATTGTTATATCCTGGCAATCAATAATTTTCAAATCATGATTTCCAATCGCGGGTCCATGAAATTTGGAGGGCGTTGTGAAAATGTGTGTCTCCAAATTGGTGACTACTACCTGAAATCTTATATTTTTTCTATCGATGTGGGTAGTTGTGACATTGTGTTGGGTGAACAATGGCTAAGGAATTTGGGCCCCATTCTCATGGATTTTGAGAATTTAACCATGTAATTCAACCAGGAGGGAGAACCATATAAGATCCGATGTATCACTTCTAGTTCCTTGAATATCATTAGTTCCCATCGCATGGAAAATCTTCTCTAAAAACGTCATTCTGGCATTATATCCCAACTCCATGCCATACAAGCAACTGATACACCCTCTGTGCCACAAGACCTTCAATCCATCCTCTCTAAACATCAAGTGGATTTTTCCACTCCCCAGGGACTCCCTCCTTTCCATGGTCTTCATGATCATTCCATTACCCTTGTCCAAGACAACCTTCCTCCCAATATATGTCCCTATCGTCACTCCTTTTCCCAAAAAAGTTAAATTGAGAAAATTGTTCAAGAAATGCTCAATGCACGTGTTATCCACCCTAGTACGATCCCCTACTATTCTCTTGTGTTCATGGTCTTTAATAAACAAGGTTCTTGGTGCATGTGTCCTAACTTCTCCGCCCTCAACAAAGTCATTATTAAAGACAAATTTCTGATACATGTCATTGATGACCTCTTGGATGAATTGAATGGCGCCCAGTTCTTTACTAAACATGATCTTTGTTCTGGCTACCACCAGATCCATATGAAAGAAGAAGACATTCCTAATACTTCATTTAGAACTCATGAGGGCCACTATGAATTTTTGGTCATGGATTTTTGCCTGTGTAATGCTCCCTCCAGTTTCCAAACCCTCATAAATCTTGTCTTTCGTCCTTTTCTCCATCACTCTGTCTTAGTTTTCTTTGATGATATCCTAATCTATAGTAAAATATGGAAAATCGATCTTTCTTATGTGGATCGAGTTCTCCATCTACTCTCTCAGCACCAAATTTTCCTCAAACAATCTAAATCTACTTTTGGCACCTCAGAAGTTGAGTACTTGAGTCATCTTGTTGGCAAGGCCGACATCAGGGTGGATCCTAAAATGATTAAATCTATGCAAGATTGGCCTCGCCCAAAGACTCTCTAAAGCTTGCATGGATTTCTGGGTTTAAAAGGTTATTATCACAAGTTTTTTAAGAATTATGGAAATATTGTGGCACCTATCACTACGCTCCTTATAAAGAATTCTTTCACTTGGACTCCATGAGCTGCTCAGGATTTTCAAACCTCGAAGATGGCCATGTGCACCACTCTAGTCCTAACCCTTCCTGATTTCACAAAGAGATATGTCCTTGAATGTGATGCTTCTAGGAAAGTAATTGATGTTGTCCTTATGGAAGAAGTTCGGCCTTTGGCCTTTACCAGTAAACAATTTTCTGAGCGAAATTTGGGAAAATCAATCTATTAAAAGGAAATGTTGGCTATTTTTCATGCCATGGATATTTGGGTCCCTTATCTATTGGGGCAATGCTTCCAAATTAAGAGAGATCATCAAAGCCTCAAGTATTTTATGGAACAACGCATTTCCTCCCTAGAGCAACACAGATGGGTGACTAAGCTCTTTGGATATGATTATGAGATAATTTTCAAAAAATGCAAAGACAATGTGATTTTTGATGCACTTTCCAAAAAATATGAAGATGAAGGGTCCCTTTTTTCTCTCTCCTTCCTTGTACCATATTGGCTCCAAGATGTTCTCTAGGAATGGTTACACGATCCCAAAAGTTCTCATCTGATACAACAATTACAGTCCAATCCTCGATTTTCCCCAGGCTACTCTTGACTCAATGATCAGATTCAATACAAAGGTCATTTGTATTTAAGTAAATAGTCAAAAATTAAATCCACGGTACTTTATGAGCTTCATGCTACACCCACAGCGGGGCACTTTGCATTTACCAAAACCTATGACCAGGTCGAATGTTATTTTTTCTGGGATGGCATGAAACAGGACGTTCATAATTTTTTGGTTGAATGTGATGTTTATCAATGCAACAAGGGAGAAACAGTCAAATATCCTAGCACACTACAACTGCTTCCAATTCCACCTCCTATTTGGCAAGATATCTCTATGGATTTTATTGTAGGCTTACCTAAATCAGGAAATAAATCAGTCATCATGGTGGTAGTTGATCGTATTTCCAGGTATGACAATTTATTTTCTCTTCAACACCTATTTACAACATCCACTATGCCTCAAATTTTCATGAATCTAGTCTTCAAGCTTCATGGCATGCCGCATTCTATTGTTTTTTATCGCGACCCAACTTTCACCTGCAATTTTTGGAAAGAACTGTTCAAGCTACAAGGAACCCAATTGCATCTCCGTAGAACTTATCATCCCCAAACTGATGGTCAAACTAAAATTGTGAACAAGTGTTTGGAAACATATTTGAGGTGTTTTGCAACGGAAAGGAAAAATCAATGGGCTCAATTGTTACCACTAGTTCAATGGGGGTACAACACTTCATACCATACAACTGCACGCATGACTCCTTTTGAAGCAATATATGGACAAAATACACCTTCAGTTCTCTCATATTTTCCAGGTGTCTCGAAGGTCCAGTAGGTTGACCAAACACTTACAGTTCAAGAGGCTATTCTCCATACCCTCAAAGAGAATTTGGTCATGGCCCATAATTTCATGAAGAAACAAGCATATCAAGGTTGCTCCAAACATCAATTTGGAGAAGGGGATCATATGTTTCTTCGATTGCAACCTTAGTAGAAAAATTCTCTCAAGTCTCACCATTGTCAGAAATTGGCGCCCAAATTTTATGGTCCTTATATCATTCTCAATCATGTGGGATAGGTGGCCTATCAGCTAGCCTTGCCCAGTCATTCTAAGCTCCATCTTTTTTTTCATGTTTCCTACTTAAATAACATGAATGGAACTAAATTCCAAACTCAAACAAACCTTCCCGAGTTCGATGAAGAAGGCTCCATTTGGTTATAGCCACAAGATTTTTTGGACCAGCGTGAGCATTGTCTTCATCAGTGAACCATCAAGGAAGTGTTAGTCCACTGGAAAAATACAACTCCAACAGATTCCACTTGGGTACCAGCTACCATTTTGCAATAATTTCCTCATCTCAAGCTGTGAGGACAAGGTTGTTGTTAAGGGTGAGGACATCTTAGGGACCTAACCCCTCACATAGGTATAATAATATATTTCCATGTAATAAAGGTCAATATTAATAATGCATAGAAATAAGGAAGAATAATTCCAATGTAAGAAGACCTAAGAGAAGCTTTCGCTTCTAGAAGGATATTCCTCTAGATGGTTCCTTTGATAGAAATATTTAGTATAAATGGGAGTCGAGGGTATGAGAACTTTTGTCTAGGATATTATTGTAATAGAGATCTTCTCTGCTAGAGGTTTCCCCCTCAAAGAAGCATGTGAACATTTCTCTGAGTAATCAAAGTTCTCTTTCTGGTGTTATTCTAGTATCATTTCAGTATTATTGTGGTGTTTTGTGGTTATATTGTTGTTCATCTTCCATTTCTAGATTTATTTATTTTTTGCATACTTTTTCATATGTGGAATATTATAGCAAGGTAGTCTACATAAAAGGAGCCTTCCAGTGTACAGGATGGACAAGATGTTTGAAGAAATGAAAGAGCTGATGGTGAAGTCAACAGAAGAATCTGTCAGCAGGAGGAGGATGAACAAAGGAGAACCTGCAACAATAAGAGGGAAGCAACAACAACATCATAGTAGAGGAGCAGGTGGACAAATCTAGAGAGAAGTTTGGGATCTAGGAGGATTTCAATAGTGGAGCAGAGGATCTCATGAGAAAGAGATCATGATTTTCCCAAAAATGGAGTACGATGTAGGAGCATCCTTTCCACCTCAGCCATGCACCAACTATTCATCACATCAACGCACATTCAATAAGGGAGAGAGGTGCCATCCATCTCATTTTTCCTTGAATTTAAAAATTCAATGTAATAAATTGTTATTAAATGTTGTAAGGATGATAGAGCCGATTTGATTCCTTTGTACAGGTTGTAGTTGAAGTATCCTTTAATGGTTGGTTGTAGGTTGATATAGATCTGATTTGGACTATATTTTTATTTATTTTAATAAGACTTAGTAGATAGGATTTTTGATGGTGATTAGACACCGCTATTGTAGTTTGGAGGTAAGGCTCGAGGAGCCTTTTTTTTGTAAAATACTTGTACTCAATTATTCAGATAATTCGAGGAGGAGGAGTAGGAGAAGAGATCAGAGATTCTGTTGTAGTCTGAGTTTGAACATAGTGTAATTGATGTTCATATTAATACAAAGATATCAATTTTTCCTGCATATGATTCTTTGTATGTTTCCTTGTGTTTTATGAATGTCATATGTGTGTTTATGAATACATGTGGTAGATGTATGTGATAGATTTTATCTACAAGGATATGATAGAATTCACTGTCTGTCTGTGAGTTTTTTGGGTTGTTCTGGGTTCTTTAGGCTAAGTGAAAGGACTGCACGACAGAGTATTGAAAACTATGTGAGCCAACGCAAGGAGTGCACATCTAAATTTCAAATCGAATTCAGAGGAGAATGTGTGAGGAGGGAAGACCAGGATAATTCCATAATCAGAGAGGATCCTCAAGGTTATTGAACAGCTTGGAGGAGAAACTATGCATAGAAAACATATAATACATACTTTCTTAATATTTTGTAGATCTCTGCTAGGTGGGAATTGAGTGGGTGCAAGGAGTTCACAAGAGAAATATTTTTCGAGTTTAGAGAGAAGAGTGTCAAGGAGGAGACAATATAGAGTTGTTGAACACTCTGTAAGCTCAACAAGTGGTGATTTGAGTAGGTGCAAAGAGTGCAAAAAACCAACATGTTTTGAAGTGTTGGAGGAAATCGAGGAGAACAAGAGTTGTTGAACACTCTGGGGAAGAGCTTTGCAAGTGTGCATTGAGAGAACACAAGGAGTGCGTTACTAAACCTGGAGAGATCAATATTCAGGAGGAAGACCTATCGAAGGATTGCACCAAGACAATGATTAGACAAAGTGTTGAAATATGTCATCTGAAGGCTCAGTCGAGTGTAAGGAGTGTGCATAGGAGAACTTATTTCAAGTTCATAAGCAAGGAGATATAGCACAAAATTTTCATGGTGTGAACTTACTCAAAGTTCATAATATCAAGAGGAAGAGTGCAGAGTGTGTCAGGAGGGCACCAGAAAGTCCTTTGGAGGAATTTGAGGGTGATACCCTTAGGAGACTAAGAAAGCTCAAAATCGCAGGAGGAATAGTGCAAGTTTTCACAGTGAAGGCGTAAGTGTGCACCAAGGCTGAGGTCAAATTATGTTGGAAAAGCTAAAGGAGAGACAACATTTTAGAAGAACAGATGAGACACAAGTAGCCAGGTTCATAGGAGGATCAAAGGCCGCATCCTTTGACTATTACAAATTCTTCCAATTCAGTTGAAACCCAAAGATCAGGAGGAGGAGCGACAATAGCAGTTGGATCAAGATGCAAGAAGATATATGGAACGTTGAATCCTACATCTAGACATTAGAAGGAGCATGTATAGGAGAAGCAAATTCCAGCCATTGGATCTGAGCATGAAGGACCATCAATCATTGGATACAGGTAAGTGCACGAGTTTTAATCCCTTTAAGTGCACATGAGAGTGGACTCGTGAAAGTCTTGAAGTCTTGAAGTGGATCGAAATAGTCCATCATCCAAAGGGACATGTGGTGAAATATCTAGAAGTCCAGAGGAAATTCACTTGGGAAGCGTCTAGGTAAGCAGTGACCAAATCCATCGAAGCTCTGAAATCAAGAGCTCATCCTATTCATTGGTGTTGGGGAGGGACACATGGAGGGATATTTGAGACTATGGAGGAATTCCACTCTGGGATATTTCAGATAAGCTGGTTGTAGAATCAATGAAGTCTTGGAGTGTTGGAGCAGATCTTGGTCATCGATCGTCAGGAGGCACATGGCACCAGATCTTGGAGTCCGGAAGGGAGGCACTCCTTGAGAAAGAGGGTGCAAAAGGAGAAAAAAATCAGAAAGTCACAGGGAGTTGGAGGATATCTGAGTCATCCATTGCAAAGGATGCATGTCATTGGATCGTGGATTTCAGAGCAGGGGTACTTTGAAATATCCAAGGTATGGAGGTAGAAAAAACTCTCAAAGTCGTTGGGAGCTAAAGCATATCTGGGTCATCCATTGGTGAGGACAAGTGTCATCAGATCTTGCACTCTAGAGAATAATTACTTCATATAAATTGGAGTGTGGAAGAGAGAGGTTTCCTGAAGGCTGAAGTACTGAAGTCATTGTAGTCGTCCGTGAAGGAGGATGCATGGCAGAAGATAAGCCAGTCTAGAGAATAATCACTCTGAAAGAAAAGTGATTCGATTGGAGAAAGAACTCTTGAAGGCCAGAGCACTAAAGTTCATCTAAACCATTGGATCAGGGGATCGATGTCATAGGAACCCTCACATCATAGGGCGTACACTCTGGAGGAAAGTGGAATTGGGTGGAGTGAGAAATCCGAAAGGCCGGAGCATCAGAGTCCATCCAAGGCATCTGTTAGCAGAGGAAAGGTGTCAATAGATCCTTCATTTCATAGTATAACCACCTTAGAGAAAGTAGGGTCATGTGGATTGAGAACTCTCGAAGGTCGAAGCACCATAGTCAATCTTGATCGTTGAATAGAGGAGGACATGTGTCAGAATATCCGACACTCTAGAAGGATTTCACTTCGGAGGTTTACGTGTGTGAAGACTTGGGAACTGTCAAAGCCCAGAATATCAAAGTGAATCAGAGTCGTTAAGTCTCTAAGGACATGTGGCGTTGTATTGTGAACTTCGAATATTTTCCATTTTGGAGGTTGTGTGGGGAAGTGTTTCAGAATTCATTGAAGTGCTAGAGCCTGAAGTTTCTGTGGGTTGTTGATATGGAAAAGAAGCAAAGATCATTGATCCCTCTCATCGTAGTTGAACTTCGCTAGTTCAAAGTTTGGAAGAATTGGTGAATGGTGAAGTGAAAACGCCCAGATCCCGGAGCTTCGAAGCAATATTTGAGCAAGTTCTTAGTCATAGCCTACAGTCACATGCCATTTCCTCCAGAGGAAAAGAGGCTAAATCCTGAAAATCAAAATTGAAGACACGGGAAGCTAGGAAAAGATCCCGAGAGGTTCAAGTGAGCTTGGAACTGTACCAGGAGGAGGAAAGGGCCTGAAATCATTGGGTATTAGTAGAGTTTTACCATAGTTTGGCCTGGGGTCTCTTGAAAGACTCTGTGGGTATTTAGAGGTCCTTGTTCATTGTTTCAAGCGAGGGGAAAAGAAATAGAGGCCCGTGGACAAGGTTTCAGGGCGAAGAAGAGGCCCAAAGATTCGATCTCACACAAATACTTGAACGATCCTAGATAGGGAGGTTGGAAAACCCTGAGGAGAGAAGGGGGGCTGCATCATAGTAATATGAATTGGTGAACATAAGGAGATCTGTATTGTATAAACGTTTAGAGACTATTTGTAGGAGCATTGTTTTGGTAGAAGGATTTTTTGTCTGACAGTAAGAATGTAGAAGAATATATTGTAGAAGATTTAATCCTTTCATGAGATATTTGTGCAGAAGGAAAGTTGTTCTTGATATTTTATAAATATTTTTTAGATTAAAAAGGATAAGCTAAATCCTACTCAACAATTTTAGTGAACAAATGTAAAAATAAGGGTGGCAGGGTGGAGCAAGGAATGATTGAGTTAGTGCGCAATCAATAGGTTAGTTCCTAAAGTCATTAAGTTGGTTCTCAAGAGGATTGGTATCCTCATCTACTTTAGGTTAGTTTCTGAAGGCATTGAGTTGGAGGTCAAGAGGATTGGTGTCCTTATCTAATTGCAGGTTGGTGCCTGAAGTCATTGATTTGGTGCTCAAGAGGATTGGCATCCTTATATAATTACAAGTTGGTTCTTGAATTCAGTGATTTGGTTCTCAATAGGATTGGTTTCCTTATCTACTTGTAGGTTGGCTCCTACAAAGGATTTGTTTCCTCACAGAGAGTTTCTTACATTTTTAAAATGTTGTTTACAAAATATCTCAACTACTCGATTTAATTCTGAGTTAATTTATGATTTGAAATTCTATCATTTGCTGAGATGTCATTCCTTTGCCTCCACGGTTGCGTTTTCACTTTAAAGGTGATGATCCAACATCAATCTGAGTTAGTACATTCATATGTGCAGAGAGCCAATGCAGGTGTACATACACCTGATAAAATCATGCTTACTATGGTGTAATGGTGTTCCGTCTTGAAGATCAACTCCTCATCGTAAGTATATTATCCTAATTTTTGGACATTGCACTTGCAGGGATATGATCATTACAAAAATATGAAGAGAATGTTTTGCAATGATGGGATGATGATTATAAATTTGGTATGTGGTTTAATGGTGGCATATTTATTTGGATATTGCAATTTCCTCAATATGATCCTTGCAGTAATATGAATTAGTGAGCATAAGAAGATCTTTATTGTACAAATGTTTTCAGACTATTTGCAGCAACATTGTTTTGGTAGAAGGATGTAATGTTTGATAGAAAGAATTTAGAGGAATACATTGTAGAATATATGATCCTATCATGAGATCTTTGTACATAAGAAAATTTATTCTGGAGATTTCAAAAAAAAATATTTAGATTAAAATGGATAAGATTATAAATGAAACTCTACAGTTTTAGTGAACAAATGAAAAAATAAGGGTCATAGGGTGGAGCAAGGAATGATTGTGTTAGTTCTCAATCCAAATGTTGGTTCCTAAAGTCATTGAGTTGGTGTTCAAGAGGACTGGTATCCTCATCTGCTTGTAGGTTGTTTCCTGAAGTCATTAACTTGGTGCTCAAGAGGATTGGTGTCCTCATCTACTTGAAGGTTGGTGCCTGAATTCATTGAGGTGGTGCTCAAGAGGATTGGTATCTATTGGAGTTACTTCACACACACCTATGATTTTTTTTATCTAAGTTTTTTCCTTGTTTATTAGTCATTATTCAGTCTCTTATAATTTAGGAAGAATATTCCTTTAGGGATAATATTCTCTTCAGTTTTCACTTCAGTTTGACTAGTTGAGTGGAGTCTAGATGCTGCATTGGTTTTTTCACCATGAAACATTGGGATCATCACCAACTAATTTGCATCATCCTTGGGATCATCACCAAACTAGCGCATGATTCCCTAATCTCCTCGTCACTTCACTATGTTTTAGTCAGTTAACTAAAGACTAATAGACTAGTTAACTCAGACTAGGTGGCAATTCACTCCTGTAACTGCCTGAGAGACTAGACTAGGTGGAAGTTTACTCCTGTAACTACTGGTGTGTTTCCATATCACTCTAGACCACCACTATGGATCATTAGTTACTCATTTATCCTATATCTATTGTAAATTATTCACTCTTTGAGTGTGGAATATAGTTAATGAGAATTCTTTCATTCTTTCTCTCCTGCTTCTTCTTTCTAAATTTCTCTCTGCAAATGTGTGTTGTATTTTCTAACCAGATATACTCTATACAAGTTCAACACATTTACAATATCTTCATCTACTTGCAAGATGCTGCATGAAGTCATTGATTTGTTTCTCGAGAGGATTGGTGTCCTTATCTACTTGTACGTTGGTTCCTATAGAAGATTGGTTTCCTCACAGACAATTGCTTACAAACGAATTGGCATTTATTGGTGAAATATTTTCTAGTGGTTTTCTCTC